>CM040239.1:9065270-9309596 GCA_022545495.1 Chrysanthemum lavandulifolium | reverse complement strand
GATCTACAAACCCTAACTCTCCTTAAACCCTAAACCGATTACTTACTCACGCCGGAGGATAATCGTGGAGACAATCCCACGGTAAGCCTAACGGTGTTTTCTCGCTCTTAGTGCGCAGTGTCTCAAGCAACGATTCTCAATTGATACGAGAGCCGAGCTCCAAACAAGGAACGCCCAACTTTTGTATCAACAAGAACTAATAAAACCAAACAACTCCTTTGTAACTTGAATAACCCATGAATAAGAAAACCCAAGTCCAAAACTTGTCCTATCCGAGAACCCAAAGAAGCTGAAAAACAACCAGAAAGTCACCCGATATCGGACACGCCTTGTCCGATATCCTTGTCTTCCGTCTGAGAAACAAAGTCGCAAATGTAGCTAGAACCATTATTGTTGCCGTGATTTTGTTGACTAGAGACCAGAGCAACAAGTAAACACCACACCTAAACACTTGTTGCAAATACAAGTTCAGACCAAAACTAAACCCTCCTTGTCGACTTGTTATGCCAATCGCCAAGAAAGAAAAGTGGGATATGGAGATTGGTTTTAGGGTTTAGATGTCAAGTTTATGCGTGAGAATGCAAGAGTGGAGGGAGTTTATAGTGCACAAGTCGAAACCCTGGGGAATCCCTAGCTTGTTCGACAAGTCATAAACAAACCCAAACCCACTCCAATCCTTGTACCCGATCGATGTGGATCTTTCATGGCCCAAGGATCCACCCAAACGACCCAATCATGAACTAATAAAAGCCCACTGTGTCAATATAACGATCGGGTCATTGCATGCATAAACCGTAAGTTACAATTCAAGTGTTTGTTACGCTCAACACGTATACCGTGTTTATCGCGTGTGCCCCCATCGCTCACACACATTTAGTTGCTTTGTCGTGTTTTAGAACTCCCACAAACCAACAGCCCCACTTGGGATTTGGTGTGTCGAATGGCACACAAAACTAACGACGGAAACGGCTAGCAAACGCCTCACCGCTTTTTAACTAAATGTGTCCGAGAGAATAGTTTCGTAAAGTTTCTCAAGAGTATAGTCATTCAATGTCTTGCTTTAATCATCCTTTGTTATAGATACCGTTAAACCATGGATTATGGATCTTTAATCATTCCATATAGTTTTGTCCAATTAGAATCTCATTATAGATTTTAATTCAGATATACCAAATGTAATCAAGAATCATCTTGCATTACCCTTTGGTCCTGCTAGACAGCTTATCCGATTAAACTGGAGAGGCACCATGGTATCTTTCTCGACATAACAAGTGGAGTAACAAACTTTGTCGACTACAAGCATGTGGATGCCGCTTCACATCACTTAAATATAGCTTTTATAACTACCTTATTCGAGATAGCTTTGCATATACTTACAAAAGTGATATCCACACATAATGAACTTACTTGCATCTCAAGTCTAAGGATCTAAGATAACAAACCATCTTCAATATTTTACTTATGACAAGGATCCAAAAGTAAATCTTTGAAAGTTGAGGAATCCAATACGCATCTCTAGTGAATACATATGAGTTTGGCGGGAACAATCCGAATTCTCGTTAGAATTATAACCAACACTCACATTTGCCTTATCATAACAATATTGCCATATTGTTAACCGACAATGGACATATTTTGAATGATAAATCATTTCATGGATTAAACATGCAAAAATGGAATAACAGATTATATGAATATAATAACAAATACCCCGTATCTTTATTAATCAGAAAATAATAACTGTCTTACAACTCAAATTATCCAAATACTAATTAACACACGCTTTACATGAGACTACTAGCAGTACCAAACCTATTTCTCTAGTCAACTTAGAATGCTTATGGAAACCAAAGCTTTAGAATGGATCGCCTAGATTGTCATCTATGTGAACCTTTAATATCTTCACATCTCCCATTTCAATGGTCTCTCAAGATAATGAACTTTAGCGCGATAATGTCTAGCACCTTTAGTGATTCTCGCTTTCATTTGCTATAGTAATGGCTCCAGATATCACAATACATATTTATGGGTTCTTCAATTGTGGAACAATTTTCAACCCGTAAATGAATTTACGAATCCATACATCCTCTTTGATGCATCACAAGCAAAGAATATACTCACCTTCAGAGATGAAGTAGCAAAATACTTTGCTTAGTGTTTTTCCAATCAACAAGATCTTCATTAAGAACAAATACATATCCAAACCGAGATTTTAAGTCGTCAAGATTTGTCAAATATCTAGCATCGTAGCAAGAAACCCCGAGCTCTTGTTCATCTTTCCTCCATAGATGAGAAACATATCCTTAGTATTGCGTGAATACTTAAGAATATTTTTCACAGATCCGTTGAAGTTCACCGGATTCGTTGAAATCGGCTTGTCACATTCTCGTGCGAACGCAACATTAGGACGAGTACATCTCACAAAGATACATAATAGAACCTATAACCAAGCATATGGAATTCTTTGCATGCGCTCTTTCCGAAAGGTGTGTTTCAAAGACCTTGTGATTTACTCAATTTAGGCTTATCTTGCATTGGGATTGCACCACGTTTGGGGTTCTCCATACAAAATCTTTTCAAGATTTTCTCAATGTAAGCACTTTGACTCAAACCAATTAATCGCCTAGATCCGTCTCGATAGATCTTAATTCAAAGAATATATGCAGCTTCTCCTAAATCTTTCATGGCGAAACATCTTCCAAGATAGGATTTTACATCTTGTAACATTGGAATATTGTTTCCCATAATCAATATGTCATCAACATACAGAATTAGGAAAGTGTCATAACTCCCACTATTTTCTGATATACACATGGCTCATCTTGATGTTGAGAAAATCCAAATTTCTTTATCTCATCATCAAAACGTTTATTCCATTGCCTCGATGCTTGCTTAAGTCCATAAATAGAATGCTTGAGCTTGCATACACGGTTAGGATATTTTGGATCAACAAAACCCTCAGGTTGCTCCATATAGACCTCTTCGTAAAGATGTCCATTGAGGAAGGCGGTTTTGACGTCCATTTGCTATATCTCAAAGTCATAGTATGCAGCTATGGCTATGAGAATCCTCATAGCTCTAATGTCTGCTACAGGAGAAAAGGTTTCTTCATAATCAACTCGTAGGTTCGAGTGAAGTTGCTACGAGACGAGCTTTAAAGGTGTATACCTTACCATCCATGTCGGCCTTCTTCTTCAAGAGCCACTTTCGCCAACCGCCTTGCGCTAGGAAGCTCAACTAAGACCCAGACATCATTGTCTTTCATGGGAGCATTTCACATTCATCGCATCAAGCCATTTCTTGGATTTAGGATCCAAAGAATGCAACTTTATAGTTATTGGGTTCACCAAGATCTCCTAACTCATGTTCCTCAACACAATGTATAAACACATACGGTCGAGCACGGCGTGTCCTATCGACTTTCGAATGGGAACATTATCACTTTGAGGTTCTTCAATTTCTTGATCATCCTCATCATGATGAATGCTAGTGTCTAAAGAAGGATTTGTATCTTCTTCTTGAAGCAATTCAAGATCATCCATACTCCCACTTGCTTTAAGATCCATAAGATTTCTCTCAAAGAACTCAGCATTTCGAGCAACAAAAACTTTGTTCTCAGATGGAAGATAGAAAGAATATCCCATAGTTTCCTTAGGGTATCTGATAACATCAAATAGTCCTGAATATTAAGTGTCAATTTCCCCCGATAATGCTCGTTATTTATATCATTTATATGGATTTACGCTTGTTTTCCATTGTTTTCCAATTTCGTAAATTACGAGCATGGAGCTAAAGAGACGCGAAATGGAAACATTACTAAAGATTTATCACAAGATGCTTATTTTGAAGAAGTTACGGCGTAACTCATCTCTCACATTACGCCAGAACTATTGCGACCCGTAAGTCCAACTTATCAAGAGGTTACGCGAACTCTTCCCAAAGGTTATGACGTAACCCCATTAGGTCAAAAGAGGTTCCACGCACGATACTTATGCCGTAACTACGCATCACTTATAAGGTTACGCCAGAACTAGCGTGATCTAGTGCATTTACGGAGAAATTGAAGGTGCGAACTCCTCTATTGGTTACGCCAGAACCCGCACTGCCTATAAATACCCCATGAATTTCAAAGATTTCAAAGTATCCCATTCCACACACAACACTGAGAACGAGGAAAAAGCTCAAGGTGTCTAGGAAAGCATACGGAGTCGCTTCCATGGGAGAAGTCACACCATTACGATAAGCTTTAGCGTTTATTATTTCTTTTACTTTCAATTCATGTATTTCGTACCTTTAAATATTGAATTGATTTGCATGATTAATATGAGCGGCTAAGCACCCTTTGGTGCTAGCCTAGTTATGATTCCTGGTGCAATTTAAGTATTTTATCATCACCTGGTTAGTAGAGTAAATAAGACTTCAAAAGTTGCAAAGAACTTGCAAAAGAAATGTTGTTAGTTTCCAAGTCATCAATTTCCGCAAAGACAATAAAGCAAGACTTGAGGTTTTATTGACTTCCAAAACCCAAACTCTTTTTTCCAACATTTTAAGTTAATAATTTCAAAAGACGACTCCAACCCACAACTTAGAACTGCGACTTTCTAAAGTTAGACCATACCATAATTAATACACTATTAAAATTTTTGGTTTTCGGAAGAATAGCAATGAACTTTCTTATATTACGGAATCATTTTAGTTGAGTATAAAACTTTTGGGAACACATGAAAATACATAAATTACAATTCGATAAAAGGAAAATAAGGGGTTTGTAGGAGAGAGAAAAAGAAAATGCTTTGTTCAGTTGGTTGCAAACGATACTTTTATTTTTAACCCTTTATCATCGTTAGTGTATTTGAAACCCGTAATATTAACAAGGTTAAACCTAAGAACTCGATTAACATGGCACTTTTAGATCTATCATAAAATTACAAAGACTCAAACCACATCACCAAACACATAGGAATAACGAAATGCATAAAAGAACTTACGATGTATTGCAAATAAACCCCAAAGAACATTTTGATCAAACTGCATCGCCGCTTATTGTGAACAAAACGTTGATGGGTTTTTGTAGACATGTTTGTTGTGTGTTTTTAAGATAGTTTGTGTGTTTGTTATTTTGAAGAGTACATGTAACTTGGTTTTTCCATGAGTTTGAGTAGACCATCGAAAGGCTTTGAACCAAATTCTACTTTTATCAGTTAAAAACAAATTAGCCAATTTCTCATACTTGTATGATTTAAAAAATACTTTAATAAGAAGCTATTTTGTTAAGACATGTTCAGTGCAAATTAGACTCCGATCAATCGACATTAAAATCTATTTAGAACCTGAACTTACTTTTGACTTATTAAGATGTATTAACTAGACACAAATTTGAAATACAAAGAAAATTCCACCACTAACATATATTTTGGTGCACGTAGCTATTGAGATCATTGGTGGTTATTTTCAGTTTATTAGTTTTTCATGTTCTGTTTTCATTGTCAACAAAAACAGTTCACTTTTTCTAAAGAAGTTATAAAAAATAGAGATTCTATTCTCACAATATTTGCTCCTATCATACTCTTTTCCACCATCAATAATTGTTATTGCATTAGTGCATACATCTCATTTATTTACCCCAACAACCCCATCACACCAAACTACACACGTACTTATTTTTGGCCGCAACTCTATGTACCATACTAAACTAATCAATGTATCTAATATTTTAAGTAGATACAAGGTCATAAAGGGTATCATTGTCATATTGAATCAAAAAGATAAACCAAAGAAATCCTAAATTTTGACTATATATTGAAAGAGAAGAGTGAACAAGTATTTGTGTTGGTCTTGGTCCGCAAACCCTAACCCACTCCAGCAAAACACACACACACACACACACACATACATATACTACAAAGATCCCACCACCTTGAAGTCCGGTGACCACAAAGGGTGAGCTAGAATCTCATAGTTACATGATTTCTTGGAAGTCCTGTAACCATCTTTTCAATAGCCATCTTCTTCTTCTTGTTTCTAGATCTTCAAGAAAACCCTCCAGCTTCAAAAACACACACACATACATAGTTTAACAAAGATCGGGGTGTACGGCTGGTGAGATCCGACCACCGTGGAAGTCCGGTGACCAAGATCCAAGATCTTTGTATTTATTAGTCCTTGAGCTTAGATCTGCTTGGAATAATGGGTTTTCTACGTACGGCTTTGCATGGTGGGTAAAAGATTTCACCTTACTTTAAAGTTTAGCACCTTTGTTTTTGTTTTTGTTGTAGGCTTCATAGAACCGTTAGATATAACATAAGATGATATTTTTATAATAGTGTCACAATTTTCTTTTCTAAAAAGACATATACGAAACAAAAATTCTCATCATTTAGTTGTTTTATAGATTAGAAAACGGAAAATCACAGCTAAATAATATAGTAAATATATCGACGATACGTTATACACTTTAATTTCATTAGTGTTACAATATGATGTGTTTAGGCCTTAAGGGACCTATTTGTTCTTCAAGATAACTTACACTACTACAAATGCTACGGAAATTTGCAACGGAAATTTTCCGTTGCAAATCTCCAACGGGTTTGCAACATATTTTCAACGGATTAGCAATGACACCGAAACCCGCTGCAAATCCGCTGCAAAACTAAAGTAATTTCTTTTATAGTTATTTTAAAATATTCCGCTGTAAATCACAAGTTTATTTGAAATTTGTAACGATTTACAACGGAGAATTAAAAAATATGTAAAAGAAACAATTATTGGCTTCCATTGCAAAATCGTTGCAAAATTTTAAATAATTGTTATGGATTTGCAACGAATAAGTATAACAATTTAATTTCAATTTATATTTAATAACCGTTGCAAATCCATTGCAAAATCTTTTGGGATTTGAAACAAAATATTTAAATTAAATATAAAAGAAAATAATTGCTACGGATTTGCAACGTTAACCTATAAAATCTTGTTTCCAATTTGTTTTCAATATTTCGTTGGTATTTTCGTTGTAAAGTTTGAAATAATTGTTGCGGTCATGTAACATATAATATTATTAGTTTCTTTTTATAATTTTACTGAAAATTTCTTGGTAATTTGCTATGGAATTGCAACGGATTTGAAAAGTTTAATTATTTATAATTATTGGGTGTCAATCAGTTTAGTATTGTATTATGTTGCAGTGAGTTGTATTGGTTTTCTATGTGTTGCAATGAGTTAGTATTATGTATTCATTGGTTGTTAAGTTATAGCATATTGTTATAAGAAGCTATATTAGAATTAGCGTATGGTCAGATTGAGTTCGTGATCGGTTGAAAATGGGTTGTACTATGTTCCTTAACTTAATGTGATTCGTATTGGTTATATTTAGTATTTATTTGTTGAAATTGTTTGTATTGTTCTTAATGTCTAATCGGATAAATAAGGAAGATGGCAAGTCGATTTGTGTTTTGAATACGCCGAGTGCGATTCTTGTATTGAATATCATCATGCATGGAAGCAAAACAAAGATGTCATAGAATATATGTTTTGAAAAAAAGGAAAATGAATACATTTGTTAGATGGCTAAAATATTGAATATGATCACACTTGTTCACGAAACCGTTAGACAACCGTACATTTGTTTCTACTAATACATATAAAACAAATAATATTGAACATACCAACACACGTTGAAGCCAAATTGTGAACCAATCGATTGTGTATCCAACACTTGTTTCGATAACGATGAAAATTAATGCCAAGCCCACTAATTACACGCTGAGGTCGTGCCCATTACCAACACTCGATAAGCCCATTATCAATAGTTGATGACACGTATACATTACAGTTGCATATGGCTTGAAAGCCTCTCGTGCCGCCAGATCATACACCCACGAGACAAATGTCTCCCAACCGTCACCTAACGGTTATGATATATATGGTACCTAACACCGACAGTGGTAGCTAACACCTAACGCTATGATATATATGGTAAACTTTATTTGTTCATATACTTGGCATGGATAGTTTTGCTCTAGCAAATTTAAACTATGAATATTAATGTACTCTAAGAAACCCGATAACCCAACTAACCCAACCCGAATCAACTCAAACTACATAAACAAAGCTTAGAGGGTGGGTTGCGGGTTACCTTTTCCTAGTTGAAACCCGAATCCACTCGACTCGATAAACCCAATAACCCCGATAAAACCCTTAACCGTGATTGGGGTGCTAACTGTTCGGGTTGGTTGGGTTCTAGTCAATTCGAGTCGGGTTAAATTGGTCGATGCTAAAATAACATACTCGATTCGAACCTATTTAAACTCGGGTTAGTCGGGTCCATTCAGTCGCGTTTATTCGGTTTGGGTCAACCCAAATATGAATAAAATGGTTATAAAGTTGCCTATTTATTTTGATCAAAATACATACTCCTCCGTCCCAAAATATAAGTCCATTTTGATATTTTCAAAGTCTTTTATTCGAACTTTGACTTTAATTATCTTTTTTCGTGTTATATAATACTTGATGCAAAATATATAAATAGATTTGTATTTTAAATGCATTTTCATTTGTATACTTTTTATCAAGTATTATATAACATGAAAATAAATAATTAAGGTCAAAGTCGGAAATAAAAGACTTTGAAAAATAAAAAATAGATTTATAATTTGAGACAGAGGGAGTAATTTATAAGAATACCATTATTCGGGTTAAATGGGTCGACCCGATCAACGCGAGTTAGACAAATAAAGTTTCCTTTATTTTTGCCGCCTATCATTACTTTCATTTTCCCGCTAGGCCTAAATCATTTAGCGCCCAAAAGTCCCATTTTCATTTCCCGCTTAGTTTTTGTCCAGATATTATATGGTCTTTGTCCACATATGAGAATAATAGATCTAGATCTCACCTAAACACTTTCCATCAAAAATTATTCTCATATCAAAATAAAAGATCTGGTCTTTGTCCCCATCTCATAAACACTTTCCAATCTCTCACACGGAGCAACCACCACACGAAGCAAATACTAAGACCACTTAACCTACTGTTGGGTAGATTTATTATCTATTTGTTACTATGTTTATAATTGTTAATATTTATGTAAAGTTATGTTCGAACTCATTATATGGCTAATTTTGATTATGCTTTTAGTTATAATTATAAAGTAATTTGATTTAGGAGTTTCACTTATATGTGGCTGAAATTGATTATGCACAATTGATTATGCTATGTGATGTCAATTTTTATATTTATAAGTTATATGCCTTTTCAAGCTTATTTTTTAATGATGTAAAAAGCAGTAGCAGTCAAGAATTTGGCATCAAGATAATGGGCTTTATAAGTTACATTAGACTATTAGAATAGCTTTGTGTATTAATGAGACTACATACTTGGAGACTTACTTCATACTAGTTTTAATCATTGTGGTTGTCTTAAAAATTACATATATTGAATGAAAAGTCAAAAACTAGTTTTATCACAGGTTACAAAAAGTCAAAAACTGGTAGCAAAATTTATAGTCAAGTTGTTTTTCTGTTGATTCATTGTCATCCACATTTATATACGGGTGTATACTGAATTTGTTAAATTCAAAATGCTAGTTCTTAATTAAGAAAGTGCTAATTTATAAAGTTAAATGAATTTATTAGATCTATATAGTAAACTTAAGACCGTATTTTAATTTATATATGGTCTTAAAGACTACTGTTGATGTTCAGCGTCTTAAATTTGAATATGCTATTTTTCTTTTCTTTAAAAAAAAAAAAAAAAAAAAAAAAAAAAAGGTATTGGTTAAGGATACTGTATGTGTTTTTAAAGTTGAAAGATGATGTTTTAACGATAGAGTTTTGTTTAATTATACTTATTGAGTATGCTTTTATAAAATTTTAGACACAGACACATTGGTGGTTGCTCTAACCCATTTGCCTGTACTTATTTATACTAATCATTCAATAATCTCTTAGTGTTATGTTAAATTTTACTTGATAACTACAATATCAATTTCATTTGTACAATAATGTTCTTCTTACATAGTTAGATTATCTATCATAAAATAAGCATTTTTTCTTTTTGCAGATATTGATGTTTTACGACCATGGTTCCCCTGTTTAAATCAAGTGTTTTCTCACATTAATTTGTCTTCTCTCAAGGAGCGCGCACATATGACGTTAAAGGTATTACTAGACAATTGTTAATGCTTTATAGTATAAGAATAATGTATATCTTCTCACATGGATTTCTAGTAAACAGCGTAACTGAGATGTTCTGCATTTGTTTATTTGAACTCAAGAGAGTGTCTTGATTACCTCAAATGTAGAACCCAAAAAGAGTTTTTTTTATAACTTCAACCGAACTTTTGTCTAGTGAGATTTTTTTAATGAAAATAGAGATTATAGATAAGGAGTTCGGGGATTTAAATGCTTTATAGAGACATGATGTCTTTGTTGAGGTGTTTATGACTTTATGCCCAGGTGGTTTGATTTTATAAAATGTTTTTATTTGATGCTAGGTGCAACGAACGGGAATTGGCAAACAAGGAAGTGGGAAGGTTTTACAACAGCAACATGGAAGGGTTGGAAGAATATTTTAGGGTTCGCTTTCCGACTTTTCCGATCGAGCTATACAAGCTCACATACAAACCTGTGCGATACATAAGATCTTCGAAACATTTGATATTCCATCCGTGTAACAACCAGGTAGTTTTAAATAATAAGTTTTTGTTTGATTTTTCAGGTTTTGTGTCTGTACGGATTTTAAACTTAATATTTGGGTTTTTTGTTCTTAATATTCGGACTTCAAAATAACTAACATTCATCGATCATTTATGCATCAAAGATCCCCTCAAATGGACGAAACCAGTAATCTTTAGGAAAGAGAAACGAAATTCCTAATTTGGAGTAGCCTATGGTATCTTGATAGTCCTCGACGTTCATAATTTTATATATATCAACTTAGTTTTATTCCCCTTTGCTTTAATATATTTCTGTAAGCATCGTTAGTCAGAAAGACAGATCCTGCCATGTTTCTGAGATCACTTCTCTTTTGCTTCTTTATTACGTATTAGGAAACGAAATAGTTTTAGTTAAGTCGTAGGTAAAGAATGGTTTGGAGTAATTCTGAAAATCAACTTTATTAAAGCAACATAGTCTAATTACTCTTGAGATGCTTTTGTACAACGATCCTGACATCGTTTTAATTTGTGAGGGGAAAGTGCTTCAATAAGTGCATCACAAACCAGGAAGCAGTTTGAGTGGGGGAGAAAGTAGTTGCATCTGGAGGTGTGTGTATTACTATATAGAAGCTACTGATATCATAGGGTCATGTATGCCTCATAGAAGCTTATTAGCATTAACCAATCTGAGATTCTAAGGTGCCATGTGCCTTCATAGACTTTGCGCCAAGGTGCGCCCTAAATAGTTTGTTGACAACAATGTACTTAGCCCAAGGTCTAGGATTTAGACACCCTGTGGCACGTACATGTACTATCTAGCACTTCATCATGATTAGAGGCCGTGTTAGTTGTGCTACCTTTTTCATACAAGTCATTTATGCTATTCTAAATCACCCTTCGAACTTCAAATGTACCGGTTAGCAAGCTTTTCATAATCCAGTGTTTTAAAGTCACATTAAAATATGAAAAAAAATATCCCAATCTGACAGTATAATCGTGCCGGACTTATACAGAAAGTCAGAAACTTCAAGTTTGAACTATATACTTACCCGACTATTAACTTCAAATCTAGGTATAGAACCTTACATCAAACCCATAAAATAACATACATGTACACCTTCTTAACAGAAACGGCCTATCTTCTGGTCCCTTGTATATGATTCGTCATAGTCATTTAAGCTCAGAATATTCAGGCACCTAGTTTTACATACTAGTTGTGGTACACAGGTGCCCATAATCACTTTTGGAGGCCTAGACAACACACATTTAGCTTTTCTGCTGCCCTGCTCATTTGGAGGCCTAAACAACGCACATTTAGCTTTAGAATAGTTAAAGCTGGTTCATAGCTTTGTTTTGGAATAACTCAGAGCATAACTAATACTACTATTTTGGTAATTAATTGTGCATCCATAAGAATTACACCGAGAACCTCTATTTGACAAACAATATAAGCAGATCCTTAACACTTGGTCTCTGACATAGGAACATGAATGAGAAATGTTGTATTAAAAAGCTTGGATGTGCGAATGAAGAATCTATGCATTTGATCCAATGCCTAAGAGTTGGCATGTATAATCTAATAGTTATTTGGTGACTTTTGAAAAAAATATATAATGTTTTAAGTTTTAATTATGAGAAGACTTCCAAATGAGTTTTGTGTTTTTAATTTGATGCCAGGTGCAACATTTCTGATCTAATACAACATCCAACTTTCTAACTTTCTTGACACCCCAAACAAAGTTGGATTTTATTGCTGCTTGTAATGGGGCCTAGCATGATATTCGTGACTTCGAGGATGCACTACCCACTATTGAACCAGCTCTTAAAAAGGGCAAGAGGGGAGACATAGATGTCTTGTTTTTTAGGAGAATGGAATTGTATGGAAGTTACTCCGTATGTAAACCATCAAGTATGGGACAACTAACTCGTTTCATTAGGAATGTCAAAACCCATAAACGAGAATTGTCAAACGAGGACGTGGGAAGGTTTAACAACAGCAACATGGAAGGGTTGGAAGAATATGTTAGGGTTCGCTTTCCGAATCTTCTGATCGAGCTATACAAGCTCGTCATACAAACCTGTGCGACACATAAGATCTTCGAAACATTTGATATTCCCTCCGTGTAACAACCAGGTAGTTTTAAATTATAAGTTTTTGTTTTTTCAGGTTTTGTGTTTGTAGGGATTTTAAACTTAATATTTGGGATTTTTGTTCATAATATTTGGACTTGAAAATAAACTAACATTCATCGATCATTTATGCATCAAAGATCCCCTCAAATGGACGAAACCAGTAATCTTTAGGAAAGAGAAACGAAATTCCTTATTTGGAGTAGGATATGGTATCGTGATAGTCCTCGACGTTCATAATTTTATATATATCAACTTAGTTTTATTCCCCTTTGCTTTAATATATTTCTGTAAGCATCGTTAGTCAGAAAGACAGATCCTGGCATGTTTCTGAGATCACTTCTCTTTTGCTTCTTTATTACGTATTAGGAAATGAAATAGTTTTAGTTAAGTCGTAGGTAAAGAATGGTTCAGAGTAGTTCTGAAAATCAACTTTATTAAAGCAACATAGTCTGATTACTCTTGAGATGCTTTTGTACAAACGATCCTGACATCGTTTTAATTTGTGAGGGGAAAGTGCTTCAATAAGTGCATCACAAAACCAGGAAGCAGTTTGAGTGGGGGAGAAAGTAGTTGCATCTGGAGGTGTGTGTATTACTATATAAAAGCTACTGATATCATAGGGTCATGTATGCCTCATAGAAGCTTATTAGCATTAACCAATCTGAGATTCTAAGGTGCCATGTGCCTTCATAGACTTTGCGCCAAGGTGCGCCCCTAAATAGTTTGCTTTCGACAACAATGTACTTAGTTCAAGGTCTAGGATTTAGACACCCTGTGGCACGTACATGTACTATCTAGCACTTCATCATGATTAGAGGCCCTGTTAGTTGTGCTACCTTTTTCATACAAGTCATTTATGCTATTCTAAATCACCCTTCGAACTTCAAATGTGCCGGTTAGCAAGCTTTTCATAATCCAGTGTTTTAAAATAACATTAAAATATTAAAAAAAAAAAAAAAGAGAAAAAAAAAAAAAAAAAACAATATGACAGTATAATCGTTCCGGACTTATACAGAAAGTCAGAAACTTCAAGCTTGAAATAGATACTTACCCGACTATTATCTCCAAATCTAGGTATAGAACCTTACATCAAACTCATAAAATAACATACATGTACACCTTATTAATAGAAACGGCCTATCTTTTGTTCCCTTGTATATGATTCGTCATCAAAATTAATTGATATTTCATATCTTAAAGCAAAAAGGAAAAAAAAAAAAAAAAAAAGTTGAGAATAATAATGGTGATAGAGTGAGATGGGTGAAACGCATTAAATCTCATTGTACTTGTTTTTTCTTTTGAACTGACATTGTACTTTACTTGCAATGAATTTTAAGGTGCGTTTGATTCAAATTAGGTAGTGAGAAAAGAAAAATTTTAAAGGAATAGTAAGGAAAGAGAAAGGACAAAGAAACCATTACTTTTAATTTATTGAGTAATGGCTCATTACCCATTATTGACTAATGGGTCATTGCATTATAGTCAACCAAAAATCATTAATCATTATCTTTGTTATTACTTACCCTTTAATACCCTACCTAATGGTCCTATTTTTTACGTGTCATGATATTAAGTCATGTCTTTGATTGCTTCTACTTTAATTATTCACTCAATGTACTTTGCTTACGTCCATCACACTTGAACAATGTTTTCTCATATTGTACTACTTGATGCATAAATCTATTCTTGGCACTATAATTCACTTTCCATTATTACCCCTTTTTCGACAATGACATTATTTTGTGTTTTCTTTTGAGTGATTTAATTATGCAGAATGAGATGGTTATATAAGTAAATGAGTTAATTGCATTTTCGATTCTTATGGTATGGCCAAATTGCAGATTTGGTTCTTAAAACTTTGAAAGTGCACTAGACGTCATCATTTTGAAGTGTTTATTGCATTTTTGGTCCATGTGGTATAGTTGAATTGCAGACTTGGTCCCTGTGGTATGGCCAAATTGTAGATTTGGTCCTCGAATTTTAATGTCATTTGGGCCTGGGACCAAAATGCAACGAAAACTTCAAATGGAGACGTCCAGGCACTTTTAAAGTTTTAAGGACCAAATATGCAATTTGGCCATATCACAAAGACCAAAAATGCAATTAACTCCAAGTAAATTGTTTAAAACCATGTGAATTGTGTGTGGTTAACAATTTCATTTTGGTTGATAATTTGTGGTTTGAATATTTGTTTCGCGTGTTGGATTATATTTGTTTTAATAATGTTGATGATTCGTAACAACATCGATATGATTATATTGCTAACTTAGTGTCTACTACGAGGACATGGGTTTCCTCTCTCACGCCATGAGCCACAAAAATAAAATGTTGATGACTTGAAACAAGATAATCTTGACTGGTTCGTAGGAGGATATGATAATAAGAACTATGTCCATTTCTATAAACTACATGTATCCAGTAAGATATAACGATGCGATCAACGTGACTTTACAATTTTGAACGTGTCGCACAAACATAAGTTAGGAGACTGCCATTGGCGCAGCTAGACTCTTTATTGTGAGAGGGTCAGAAATGAAAATTGCATAAAGTAGAAGGGCCAAGATGTAAAAAGGAAAGTTTACTACATAAAAGTCATTAGAAAACACACTATGTGACAAATTTATGGGAGGGACATAACCCTTCTTGGACTTATGTTAATGTAGTTCACGGGTGGGGACTACAATAGTAGATGGCGCAAGTCGTCCCAAAGGCTCCAAAGAGATGATTAAGTTTGGGAACAACATGCGCTTCACGTATTAAATTGAAATAAACATTTCTCTTCAAACTTATTATTTCAAGCAATGACTAAATCATCAATAATCTTATTGGCCAACGCTCTAAATAAATGACATTAATTAGAGATTAGACGTTTCTAAATAACCAACAAAAACTTAAACTTTGGAGTTTAAATGACAGGCTATCTTGTGTCTTTTGTCGATGCGTTAGGTGTTTGTTATTTGGCTATCAATACACACCATAAATTTTTTATGGGATATGTTATTGGTACCTCCCGACCCATCTTATATATGGGCAAAATAGTCATTTAACAAGAAACGGGACAACTACAAGTTCCAAGTCTTGGCCTCACACAAGGTGGTTCCCAAAAAAATCTAGGCATAGCTTCTAAACGATTCTCAATTCCAAGGTGGTTCTTGGGCATCACCTTGTTACAAAGTGGGTCCGCCTCTTGTTTCTATTTTCTAATGTTTTGTGCTAAACTTACCTTAATTACTCTCTATTTAAAAAAAAAAAAAAAGTGAATAAGAGGTTGTCTCACATATATAAGTTTACATGCGAACAGGGGCGGCTCAAGCCTTGTGAAGGCCTAAAGGGAAATTCAAATATGAGGCTTTTTGAATTTTTCACTTTTTCTCTCTTTGCTTAATATTAGCTTTTCGATTTATTGGATTTATAAAACATCCGATTATCAAAAGCGAGAACACAATGAGAATCTAAGAGAGTGAAAAAACATATAAGTAAGTGAAAAAAACAAACTTCGTTTTATAAAAACCTATAAGTAGGGCTTGTTCTTGTTTGTTAGTTTTGGTTAACCAAAAAATCGAACTAATATGAACACTCAAAAAAATGGAAATTAGTGTTCATGTTTGTTCATTGAAAATAGGTTATTCTTGTTCTTTCATCAAGACACCATTCATGAGTGATTCTTAAAAACGTTTAATTTGTTTACAGTATCGACTAAAGTAATTAGAATTTGTAGCATTAAATTAGCCTAATTCGTCATTTTGTGAAAATAATAAGATGGACGACTAAAGTAATTAGAATTTGTAGCATTAAATTAGCCTAATTCGTCATTTTGTGAAAATAATAAGCCCGGTTTCTTAAACTCATATAAGCACTTAGTGGTATGGATTTAAAACAATAACAACAAATAAGCAAATATTTTGATAATTTTAGCAATTATACCAATAGCGCCTTTTATATATCGAGATCTCAAGATGATGCCCAATAATATATGTGACCAACTTATATATTCAAAGGCCTAAAGCGATGGCTTTAGTAGCTTTATCCTTTAGCCACCACTGCATGCGAAATCTTCCAAAACTATGTCACTTAACAAAAAAACATCAATCCTGGTATATGTTTTATTCGACTCGTGTTATAAGAAAATGTGGATAAAAAAATATGGAGATGGAAATATAAAGTAAGGCAAAAAAGACTTAATTTTCTATATGCAACCATATGAACACTTGACTAGGGAAGCACACAAAGTCACGGACGAGGTTATGGCTAGGATCAAAGCGAAGTGGGGTTTGGACTTTTAGTTTTAATTTCGAAGTTTATGTAAGGTTTTACTTTTGTATGTTTGCGTTTTTAATATTCGTAGTTTATGTATTGTGTTAATATTCCCACTTTATGTAAATTTATGTGTTGTTTTAATTTCATATGTTCGCATTTTTGTTTTCTTTTATTTACGTTTTTATATTTCATAAGTATTAAAAAAGGAGTTAAGGTGACCATAAGATGACCTTGTCCACAAATAAGTAAGTAGGAGTAAGGGAAAGTGAGAGGAGAAAGAAAGTTGTGGTGATTGTGAGTGTGGTGTCGCTGAGTGTGATGACGCTGATGTGTAAGGTGAAAATTGTGTTGCCTGACTCTTTAGCCTTAAGATACCTTGGTATGAAGCTCGCCTATAAGCTATATTGTATCAGGCTATGGTAGTAGTATTGTGTGAAAAGATGGCACAAATATTTGAAAGATTTTGATACATAAGGTTGCGTCACATTCTGTATTTTCCTTATTTGCTGATATTTATTGATAGTTTAGTTAAGTTTTATTGAAACCAAGCAAATAGTATTGGTTTCTATTTTCTAATGTTTTGTGTTAAACTTATGTTAAGTACTTTCTATTTTTATAATGAGAAAAGTGAATATGAGGTTGTCTTACATACATAAATTTACATGAGAAATCTTCCAAAACTATGTCACTTAACAAAAAAACATCAAGACAACCTCATTTGTAATGTATCTCTTCGCTATATAAGTGTTTTCCCTTGATTGCATCATAACATCGTTAAAATTAGGTTGATCATAATAAATGTTTTTTTACATCATATTTTTGAGTGTTTTTGTTAATTAACCAATTTACTCTAGATTAAACAATTGTTCGTTTATCACGACTAATAAGCACTGCACTACTAATACATTAGTTTCACTTAGCAACCTTATATTCACTTAGCATTCTTAAGCATGTTGGGTACTCGAAGAATATTACAAACCACGTCTACACACTAAGTAATATGCGTTGTATATATTCATGACGATGTCAAGGCCTCCTTAATACCAAAGCTCAAAATGGATAAAAAGTAAAAACTATAACTTTAGTTGAAGGATTGTTGTTTGTGAAAATATGTCATGATTTTATTTTGACTTACATTTCATCACCAACTTTACTTCATTGTTTAGATGTCTTTTACTACACATTTAATTTTAAAAGTTTTTCATTCGTACGTTTTTCGTGACAATGAAGAGAACCTTCATCTTTAAGTGATTTAACTTTTACGTGTTCTTTTGTGACTGTAAGATTAGATATTGGAGGGCTTTAGATGAGCATCGTAGTTTAAAAAGTTATTTAAGAAAGTATGTATTTTTAAGGTTTATTTATTAAGGGATTGGTTATTTGTATCCTTTAAATGGATACCGGCATTCTTTGTTTTTCTATTATTACTTTTATATTTTTTTAATTTTGTTCGTATTATAAAATTATTGAACTGTAAATATGGAACACAAAATATAAAGTTTGATGAGTCAAAAATATTAAAAGACCGAAAATATGAAATAAAACAAAACAGAAAACGGTAAAAAACTGTAGCATTAAATTACCCCTAAAAACTCCTTTTTATAATGCCATTGGCTTCATTTAAATGCTTACAACTCTCCGCCAGAATTTTCTATATAATTGTTCTATTTATTAGACTTCAACTCAACATCATCATCTTCTTTTGCTTCATTTTTGTTGACACTATTATAATCCGGAAGAAGGTGTTGTTAGATGCCTCTATGCACCCCCGTTATATCTTAACCGCCACCTGTAATCCCTTTATTATTTTTGGGGGACACATCATTCGCAAAAAGAATCAACCGATATTAATATATTAGAGGGTGTAGTATTTGGTCAGAAACATTAGCACAATATTTTATGGGGTAATTCTGAGAATGCATGTTTTGCTCAAGGTGTCAACACTTTTTAGGAAAAAAGTTTGGGTATTTCCAAAATAAACCTTGAGACTTGCGACTTTTTCCTTTCAATCTAAGAGTGCCAAGTGTCCTGACACTTTTCAGAACCCAATCATTGAAATTACCTTTTCGTACCTATGATTTATAATTGACTTATATCCAGCGACTTTTTAAGATTCGAGCGATTTTTTTTTTTGATATTTTCAAGGAAAAAGTCAAACTTTGGAAAGTATTATTTTATTTCTTTTGCTCATTCCCAATGCTGAGCGACTTAAGCAATTACTTTGAGCGTCTTTTTTAACTTTGTACTTTTGTACTTTTATATTTTTTTACATAACTTTTAAATACTTTTTTAATTACAATGACTATTGTACCCTTGACTAACAGTATGAATGACTCGTAGCAGAAAACATATCACAACAAAGATCGTCATTCATAGAACCCTAAAAAACCGAACACAAAATCATCCAAATCATAACAGTAAGTTACCATTACTTCGAGCAACATTAAAATATAAATCACCAATACCAACAACTTAAGTACTCGAACAATGTTGTATCATTATGATGGATTGATAACATGCACATAATATTAAGAATTGAACCAGTTTGCAACACTAGTACAACTCAATCTATCCTCCATTGATCACAAACCCTCCAAATCACCATTCATAAATTCCATCGATATCCCATGCTTCTCATATTCATCGTGAAAACCTCAAGCCCATCATTGCGTTTGAGACAGCAGGAGCAACAGTATCGCAACTGAACTGACAAAGACAACACTATTAGCAACATCGAACAATAATAACCAAAGTACGAGTAGTGGAAACCAATCAATAAGCCCAACAGTGGTTACGAGTAAAGCTAGCAGTGGTTTCGTAGCAATGGTTACCAAGAAACACTAGCGATGGTTTCGAGATAACTCGGCAGTGGTTTCGAGAAACCAGCGATGGTTTTGAGAAGCTTGGCGGTGGTTTCAGTCATGATAGCGATGGTTAAACATGTATCGTCTGGCGCCATAGCACAACGGCAATAATGTAAACATATACCAATCATAGGAGCGAGCAAAACGCTTTTATAATAAATTGAGTTTGGGGATGTTAGATCGAAGTTATGTTTTAATAGGTGCCGATTCTTGGGAATTTTACAATACAAATTAGAAGACACGTCTTATAGTTACAACAAGTTGATGGTTATAAATTTCAAGTAGTTCATAATATGTTGATGTGAAATTTTATTGAGTCGTTTTAGGTCTATCGATACCGTGTCACAAAATTTGCATAAAGTTTTGATATGCTAATGCTAATGTATTATTATATTAAACCGTGTCGTTCGTTATATATAATACATTTATTTATATATGATTTTTGCAACTTTATATGATGTTATCAGCAAGCACATTCTTCCCACAAATCAGATTCTGTTTATTAAACTTTATGGGTTAAGGAGACAATTCAATGAGAGAATACTAAGAGGTAACAGATGCAAGATTGGTTAAACTAGTCACCTGCAGTTGCATATAATCATTAAGAAACTAGAAAAACAACAAAACAATTTCTGAACCTGAATATTTTATGATTATTTGAAGGGAAAAAAACCAATTTTAGAAGTGGAGGAACAATATTCGTTTGACTAATTGTTAAATCTCGATAATTCGTTCCAAGTGAGCACATGAATTTCATAGGTATTGCTTAGTCTGTTGTCTTGTTTTTGTTTGAGTTAATATTTGATATCATTAAAGGGTATTTCGTATCGACCATTACATAGGTCAAGTCCCCCAACAAAGCATACAAGTTTTCTTCTACCGTTTCCCGCATCAGCATCTACAATCGCAGTTTTCTGGTGGTGCGAGTAGATAGTTCCAACTTCCTAAAGCGGGAAAACAGTTAAAATATGACCAAATCTTATTATTATTCCTTTAAGTTACAAATGAATGCCAAATTTACTTGTGACAGTAAATTTAGTTAAACTTTGAATAAATTATTCCGAGTATAACACACTTGTTTCTTGACCCAACTATGTTTCTTGACCCAAATTTACTTATATATGATTTTCGAGAAACTAGCGTGGTTTTGAGAAGCTTGCGGGTGGTTTCGAGTCATGATAGCGATGGTTAAACATGTATCGTCCGCGCATAGTTAACAACGACAATAATGAAACATATACCAATCATAGGAGCAGTAGCAAAAACGCTTTTATAATATATTATGAGCCCATGTGCGTGATCCCACTTGTTGATCCTACCAAAGCACAAGACACCAATGATAGATTGATACACACCAGGACCCCCACACGTTGCCCACAAAAAATATCCACTTAAAAGAATAGCAGCATCATGAGGATTGTATCGGTAAAATTACATCACTTAAAATATTGTGCAATCAACTTTGATGATAAAATAAATCAAGGATACCACCGACCCTCAATAAACAATTAGTGATTCAATGATAGAGCAATGATGACCCACTATTGTTATGAAATTATGATGCAAAAGATATCAAACCCAAAAAAAATTTCGAAAAACTTAACCTTCTTTGCAGCTATATTCGATAACCTGTATCTTTTGCATAAAAGCTCCGATCGATGATCCCTCCGGTGCAAAGTTAGATGAATATATAGAGAACGTCCACCTAAAATTTCGTAATGATCCAACGGTTAACGATTGATTGCCGTGTGAAGAACGAGTGAAATTTTTGGCAAAAATAGGAAGTGTTTGAGAGCAATATGTTTATCATGATTATCAATTACAAGTTGGCTGGTGTACCACTTGAATTATTTTAACAATGGGAGGAAAGAAAAATTGGTGAAAATAGAAGAGACAAGGGTATAATAGACAATTTAGTTAAAATTATAATTTTGAAAAGTGTAAAAAAGATACTAAAAGGTACAAAAGTATAAAGTAAAAAAAGTCGCTTATATTATTTCGCTTAAGTCGCTCAGCCTCGGGAAGGAACTAAATGTATAAAAAAATAATTTCATAACTTTAACTTTGTTTACTAAAGGACAAAAAAAAATTCGCAAGATTCTTAAAAAAGTCGCTTAGATTCGGTCGCTGTACAATCGTAGTTGTAAAAGTCAGAAAAAATGATTGGGTACACAAACTTCGAAGAACACTTGTCAAGCTTATATGAAAAGTAGAAAAGTTGCAAGTCTCAAAGTATATTTTGGAAATACCGCAACTTTTTTCCTAAAAAGTGTTGACACCTTGAGCAAAACATGCATTCTCATAATTACCCCATATTTTATTGTTCTTCTTGACGAACGTGGAGAGGGAATAAAAGATTTAATTACTTTGGCTTTAAAGTTTAAATCAGTACGTAAGAACATGGAAGGTGGAATGAATATGGTGTCCACCAATTTGCTGATCAAGACAACCCAAATAAACACATGTATACATCACTGTTACCAATCTTCATCATCCACAAACCCTAAAACCGCTTCTTCCAAACTCTAGTTTTTCGTCGATCGTTGGTTTTGTTGATAATCAGTCGACGCGTTCTCCGTTATATTTGATCGTTGGTTTTTTTTGATAGACAGTCGCCGTATGTAACATGTTATATTCGATCGTTGGTGTTGTTATACCAGTCGACTTTTACGTTTAATTTTCACTGTTTGTTGATTATCAGTCGACTCTTGGTTCAATCGATCGTTGGTAGTTTTATAAATTTTTAGTTTTCGGCTTTTTATAAGTATTATTATTGTTGGAAGTGCGGGTCCTATTTGGTTTGTGGTTGATGAAGAGGTCTTAGAATGGTGGAAGAAGTTGCTGGTCATGGGAAAAACTTCATGTTGTGCAAGAAAAGTAGGGTGAAGATCGTTATAAGCTTATCACTCAATATAAAAGATTCTTCGCCAACAGTTGTTATCTTTTTCTTTGGCTTTATTATCAATGTTTACTTCTCCAGTCTCGAGCTTTCGCGATTTCGAGCGGGGGAGTGGTAGATGATAGAATAGTGGCCCAAATCCGTTTGTGAGCTTATGGTCCATTAGTGTTTCTAGGTATGTTGCTTTATAAATACCTTATCAATAAACATAATACACGCGGGATTTACAATGTCTAACAGGTGCAGCAGTGACAAAGGTAACAATGAGCTGAGGTTGTATAAAATTAGGGTTCTTCGTTCTTGATTAAATCCTTCACGCATTGAAGTAACAAGGTAATTCTTGGTTAATGTATTATGCTATTTGATCTAGCTTCCGTTGTGTAACTCGTGTGTTTATGTTTATTATAATGATGATTATAGTTTATAAATTACAACAGAAGCATCTAAGGTCCTTTGGTAACACATGTGTACTGATGATTCAAAAGGTAAACATACAGTAACATAAAAATCAAACTGAACAACATAAGAAACTATGAAGTTCTAACATATCAAACTTACACATTTGGCTAAGAACTAATCGGTTCAATCGTTTTTTCTGTCGGAAAGTACAAAGAAAAAATATACTACTAACTAACTACTTTGATTTCCTTACAATAGGTAGCAAGTTCAAATTTCACTAGTTACGTACATTGCGTGACTATGAAAATTGTCTGAAACGGATCACGGCATGCACACATTTGAGTTAGGATAAGTTGAAAAAATCTATCTCATCACAACTAAAACGTTCATATTTTAATGCCCAATGAAATTGAGGATTTATTTTTCAATCGGTCACTAGTACGTTTTCTTATTCCTTAAACTAAATAAAAATTAGGAGCAGTTATTTCACAAATTTGTAAATGCAATGATATTGAAGTGTACTTTTTCTTTTCAAGGAAAGTTTATCCTGCCACTTAGCAAAAGAGTGCAAGTTACTATGAGAAATGATGATTTTGTATAAACGTAAAAAAGAAAAGAAAAGTTGGGCTCGTTTTTAATGAAGAGATCGACCAAAGTAAATGATGATATCAGAATCTGATATTTTTTTCTAGATTTGGTCCTTTTATTGAAGTATCTCCTGGTATATGATTTTATTCGTTTCGTGTTACAAGAAAATGTGGTGACAGCTCAATTTTCTTTTTATGATAAGACGCTATTTATTGGTATGAAGCTAGGTAGCTTAGATCTAATGTTTTCTTCACATAAAAGCAATGAAATCTGCTCTCAACAACCTGTCAATTCTCATTATGTGTCAAATGTGAAGTCACCTCAAAACACTTCCACTTTTCTCGGATAACAATACATTACACCTTGGTTAATAGATGATTTGTCAAGTCTCACCTTTTTACCTCTTGGGAGATTGGGATATTAACCTTTAATAGATAACATCCACACACACTAAGAAAAAAAAATGTGCAAGAACTGAACTAAGGTCATTAGTATGTCACAAGTCAAGAAACTAAAATGAAATTTAAGTTGTAAGGTAAACACATGTGTACTTATGATTCAACATGTGGCAACACTTCAGATCCGAGCAATTAACATTTTAACACACACGCTATCGTGCTTGTTCTTAATTTAATGTAGACAAGCATCATAGGACATATGATACTTGTTTGTTATAATATTTACACATTTTCTATGCATTTACAGTTTTACACATCTTAATATAACTTTTATCCGTCAACTTATGTTGATCATTTTCATTATTTATACTATTACAATTTTAGTCTACTCGACTTTTACACATATAAGCCTTACATAGGTTTATAATGTAACACTTTTATTAATCTCATCATACACATTCTAGCCATGTTTTATTATTTAGCACTCTCGTTATAGTAATCATCGGTTATGAGGTACATTAACCGTGATATAATAATTTCATGGCAGTATCATCATATCCTTAGACATACTTGTCTCATTTTAAAATATTAGCACTTAAGCTACAACATTATGTCTCATTATTTACATACTAACATGCTTTAATCTAATTCTATAACTTTTATATCATTTGACACATAACAGGCAATGTGTCATTTTTAATTTTACCTTCACCGCATCATGCTATAAACACTTTATCATTGATACATATTCATGCTTATACATCAAATACTTTAGCTCATTATTAACTCATCTCTCATCAATCACAAGACACAAAATACTAATGAGACCATATGTTGGTCATTAATACCACACAAGTCATACACATCTATTAATAATCAAGTTTTCTCTAAACCTTCTATAACTTATCGTATCTATTCTCATCTTGCTAATGCTACTCTAATACACATTTACACATACTTGGGCAACCTTTAAATTCTAAGAACTTATCATTCACATAATCATTTAACGATCACCGACACTATTGAGGTGCACGATGATCTTACTATTACACATATCTAGTCCACCATTGACTTATATCACATACACACCAACATTGTTCACTATGTTTAACTCGTCACAAAAATATCAACAAAAAACCACCACCACCAAAAAGAAAACCAAAATACCAAAGCAAATTACCATCAGATTGAATCGTGAATAACCACAAGCAAAACCACCACACACTTATGCGAACGTGATAACCCACAAGAAAACCACCACGAAACCACCACACCAATGAAGAACAACTATCGAAACCCAAACCAAAGCTGTGAGATGTGAGAAGACTGGACACAAAACCACTGTGAAGCGACACAGCTAAGAAGAACAACAAACGAAAACCCAAAACCGCGAAACAACACTGCTATGAAGAACTACACAACTAAGAAGAACAACAAATGAAAACCCAAAACCGCGAATAACTATTGTGGAAATGAGACAACAATGAATAACCACAAAGACGGAAATAAAGACCAACAAACGAAACCCCAAAAACCGCATGCGTGATCAACATGAATGGCTACAAGGAACTCTAACCACCAAGAAAACACCACTAAAATGAAGAAGGTACAGGAACAACGCAACCCTAAAAAAAGTCAGATAGATCAACGATGCCCTCAAGAACGATTCACGAAGGATCAAACAACCACATCAACCTTAGGAAACTACCATTGATTACGGAAAAGCTGAAGAAACCTCATAATGGTTTTGAAGAAGCAAACCAAACCCTAAACGCATGAAAATGAGAAAAATGAAACCCTAAAAAGCCTTACAAAATCGAAGAACCACACTCCAACTAAGATGTTGAATCAAACATGCAACTGGGATGTTGAATCCATGGGGCAAGAACGATGAAAGGAAACAGAATCAAAGGTACCCTTTGAAATTGTTAAATGCGCCCATCCTAGAGGAGAAACCAAACAACAACAACAACAATAATAATAATAATATATTATTATTATTATTATTATTTATAAACCATCACTTTATTATAAATTCAAAGGATTTATAAGAAATTAGTGTGAAGCCGATATACTATCTGGACCCCCACTCTATCCGTAGTAAAGCTAATCCTATAAAAGATAGACTAAAATACACTGTTGGTTCCTAAACTTGTCTAAAAACATCACGCTGAACAAAACTTTCCTTTTTCATCGTCAGTAGTCCAAAGTATGAGATTTTGAGGCTAAAATAGTCCCTTGACCATTTTTCGTTAGTCAAAGGTGCCTTGCACATGAGGGCAAAATAGTCATTTCATTATTTTGGTTAATTATTTTGGTGGTAAAACTGGTACAACTTTAGGGACTAACGGTGTGTTTAAATCAAAAAAGTTATGCCATCACTACCACCACTCTCATTTATCTCTTTTTTCTGCTTCTCTCTTTAAATTTCTACTTCTCTCTCTAAAATTAACACCATCACCATTCTCAGAACATTCTCAGACCTTATTCATCCATTTCACTAAAAACCATGATCTCAATCAAACAACAATCTTCATTCTTCATCTTTATAACCACACACAAGATTAAAACCCACAAAGGTTGCCAAAAAATCCTCAAAAGTCTCTTATTTATTATAACTTCAATTTTATACTTTAGTACAACTAATCTTAATACACCACTTCAATGATCAATTGTAATCATTATACTTTAGTACAACCCTTTGACGTCGTTGCTTATCTTCTTCTTTTTCGTGTCTTGACATATTGTATTCTTGCATCAATGCTAGTAAAGGGACTTGCACAACTCAACATTACTTACACTATGAAAAAACATATTTTAACTCGAAAAGTGATTAATATGTACAACAGTACCATGATAGTATGTGTTAACTATCTTAAAAATACCTCTTCGTACACAAGCTACAAAGTACAAAGTCTATATACTAGTCCAAAAAACTAACCATGTTATACTCTTCTAGCCATCGGCCCATCGTTCCTCATCTCGCGCCAAAGCCCATTTTTCGACCTTCTCCATAATCATTTTCCTGCTCAACGCTTCATCTTCGGCTCTTGCTATTTGTTCATCCATGCTCTTTAGAAGATCGGCATAGTCCATCTCCCCTATGGTACAATAACTCTTTTTTAGTCAAGTTGATGATTAGTTTATTTGACTTGAGTGTTTAACCATACTATTTTGATGTAGCTAGATACAGACCTGCTCAATCATCGTGTTGGCTAAGCTTCCAGGAGTGGATAGATTTGTCAAAGCTGTTGAGCTAGAAATATGTGAAAATAACTGCCGCTCGATGTAGGGTGTGTCCATTAACTCCCATAAGTTTTATAACGAGTTCCCAAGGTTGCGTAGCTGCAAGAACATGAGTCTCTGGAATCAGGATCTTAAACTTTGACTTTTCAGGTCAAACATCTTATCCTTTATATCAAATTTAACCATTGTTTTTTTACTGTATTTTGATTCTATTTTTCTCACAAATAGTTTAATTTTTTTATGTGGATACACATGTTTACTACTATTTTTATGTAAGCACTAAGAAGCTTAATCAAAATTGAGATTAAAATCAGTTCATTTGACCTCAAAAGTCAAACTGTCTGAGTAGAATTTACCTTTTCAATCCGAGACTCTTTTCGGCTTCGAGGGATTCCACTGTGGTATTGAGTTTAGCCAGTATACTAAAAAGTCATACCACGTGAACAAGAGGATGAATCCGTTTTCTTTTTTTATATGTAAATTCCAGAATGTCCATCATCATTATCCACATGTTGCTACTGCTGTTGCTTCTTTATTAAAAAATATGATTTGTATCTATAATAATGTAACTAAGCAAGTAATAAGTGTTATTGCACGACAGACGTACACACCTGGCAAAATTGTCTAGTTCATAGTCAAACCAGTTGGTCGACTTCTTACAAGTTACAAGTATGGTGAACTTATGACTAACTGTACATGTAAGTATGTAACGCATGAATCACCAGCTAGACCCTTGATATAGCTAACAGAAAATGAAGATAAGCACATAAATAGTGTCCTCTCAAACACACACAATAAGTATTAAGCCATTCAAATAAGTTTAAGCAAACACCCCGAAACAAGTCCGTCAAAAATAAAAAGAGTTTCTTATTGTTAAAATTAGCTTTACCCAAAAGGTTGTGTGGTAATTGTACAACACCAACACTACTACAGCATTTAATTTATGTAATGGTTGTCCTACAAAAGATAGAACCACAAGTTACAACATAAAATACCATAAGATACTTTTTTTTATGCAATTTGGTCAAACAAATGTAATTGTTGCTTTTTAAGATTTAGCATAATTACCTTCTCAAATGACAGACAACCTTACAATAACACTCGATATTTAGAATTAACTTTAAAGAGAACGATTAAAAATTGAGAGAGAAACATGAAACTAAAATTGAATTAACCGAAAATCAAACCATGTAACAACTTTGCTCTAAGGGCATTAAAAGAAATCTTTCACACACTCCATTGTCCATAATCACTTATATGCATCAAACGGAACGAAAAATAAAAATTACCTTTAAGTTACAAAATAAGAATGAAATTTTTACATGATGAACAACAATGTTGAAGTTGTTGCCGTATCATTTATCAAAAGAAGGCGATATGCGTTGTTCAAGTAATCCACATATCTATGATAAAATTCACCCCTAGCTTATCGTGTGCCATGCATGAACCACCCCCCATCATCCTCGTCGCCACAGGCGCATAGTTGTTGATGATTGATGGATATGATGTGCATGTTTTGTGTGGTGATTGTGTTAAGATTCAATTCTCATTTATAAAGATAATTTTTAACATGTATTGCACTTTACCATCCAAAAAAATTATGACATCATAAACTCAAATAGTTTATTCAAGTAACCAATAGAAGATTAACAAATTTGGAAAAAGTTGAAAACATGAATTCTTCAAAAATTCTATTTTAACACTATAGTTAGATATACTTATACGTCTATTTTGTCTTTAAACGTTGATACTCTCTCCGTCTCAAAATTATTGTTTACATTTCTATTTTACGATGTCTCAAAAATATTGTACACTTTCTACTAGTATTTTAAGCAATAAATAAAGAATTTAGTTGGAAGATATTTTATTTTTATGGTTGAAATTTGTAGTGACCTTAATTTTATTAAACTTTGTAATTTTTATCTCCGACAATAATTTTGAGATGCAGGAAGTATATTATGTGTAAATGCATGTGCATGATATATTCACGGATAAGGATCCTCACAACATGACCTCTTATGTTGAAATGAACATGAGAGGATCCTTGTCCTATATCCGCTATTTGAAGGTAGGTACACACATTATTAATTGTACCACCAACAAAATGATATGTGTGATCTTTTCTTACATTTTTAGGCAAGTATTTGGATAAAAGGGAAGACTACTACAAATATTAGTTTTGGTGGACACATTATTAGGTCTACCAAACTCATGGCCTTTTATTTATGGTAGAATTCAATTCATTTTCTTATGCATCAAATGCTTTTACATTTCTTGGTAAACTTTTTTCTTTCTCTCTTTTAGCTACATTTCCAGTTCTACCAAAAAGATGGGTAAAGATGGGTTAGGTGAAATAACTTAATGCATTCCACAATATATTTACTAGGGTAGTTGGTACCATTCAATGGCACGGGTGATTTTGGGTACAAAAAGCAACACACACACCTTTACTTAAACCTACTTTCTCCTCCTTCTCTCTTTAACATACAATAAATCTTTTTATTTCCTTTCAATATACTCACCAAGTTACAGTGATGATGGTGGTGGTTTCTTGTCTTAAGCTCTAGCAAAGATCATTTATTATTTCTGCTTTTTTCTCTTTTTTCTCTTTATGTACCCGTCAACTTCTGAGCTCAAATGATACAACAATATCCGTAAAAGATGAATGGCTAATCGTGGTACTGGTTCTCGTCGTCATGCTGGTTCAAGCGATTGATGTTGTTTGGGAACGCAGATTGATATTGTTTGGGAACGGCGAAAATAACGATCCGGTACGAGCGATCCGGAACGCGGGATGCTCACCATGTCTTGTGACTTTGCTTCCAACCCATTTGCTGGTACTTATTTATACTAATCGTTCAATAATCTCTTAGTGTTATGTTAAATTTTACCTGATAACTACAATATCAATTTCGTTTGTACAATAATGTTCTTCTTACTATACATAGTCAGATTAGCTATCATAAAATAAGCATTTTTTTTTCTTTTGCAGATATTGATGTTTTACGACCATGGTTCCTCTGTTTAAATGAAGTGTCTTCCCTGTTTAAAAGGTATTTCTAGTAAACAACTAAAACGAGATGTTATGCATTTATTTATTTGAACTTAAGAGAGTGTCTTGATTACCTCAAATGTAGAACCCAAAAGAGTTTTTTTGGAACTTCAACCGAACTTTTATCTAGTCGATTTTTTTAATCAAAATAGTGATTATAGATAAGGAGTTCCGGATTTAAATGCTTTATAGAGACGTGATGTGTATGTATGTTGAGGTGTTTATGACTTTATTCCCAAAGTGGTTTGATTTTATATAAATGTTTTTTATTTTCATGCTAGGTGCAACATTTCTATCTAATACAACATCCAACTTTTGGACACCACACAAAGTTGGATTTTATTGCTTGTAATGGGGCCCGGCATGATATTCGTGACTTCGAGGATGCACTACCCACCACCAACCAGCTCTTAAAAGGGCAAGCCTTATGATATTATGATGAAGATGATTACGGAGCGAATTTTTGGATTCATGAGAATCTTCGTAGTGAATATACTTATGTAGTGCAATTTCGGGACTATTTTGACCAATTAGATATAAGTGGGAAAACCTATTCCACGATTGCCAAAGGATCCTCGATTGTCGACTTCATGCCGTGCAGCCACCATGACATGACTTATTATGGGTTATATCAAGGTCATAACGTGTGATTGCCAAGGAAATAACGAGGCGTCTATCAACAAAAGCTAGTTTGAGTGAGAATCTGCATAAATTCAATACCGACAAACATTTTCTTATGACATGACTTATTAGGGTTATATCTCGATACCTCATCATATTTAGAAATTGGGTTATATCTTTAGCTACAATATAGGGATACGCTGCAAAGTATCACGGTAACACTTGATACAGAACCATCAGACGGATCCACTTTGTCAATCAATAAAAGTCAATATTATTGGACCGCCGAACGGATGTCAAAGTATCCGCTCGCGAATCAATATTGACTTTTATGGATTGACAGCGGATCCGTCCGGATGGTTCGTGTATCAAGGTGTTACCTTCGTGATACTTTGCAAACGTATCCCCCATATTTTAGCTAAAAACAGAACCCTAATTGCTAAATATGATGTAAGGTATCGGAGATATAACCCTAATAAGTCATGTCATGAGAAAATGTTTGTCGGTATTAAATTTATGCAGATTCTCACTCAAACTAGCTTTTGTTGATAGACGCTTCCCTGTTATTTCCTTGGCAATCACACGTATATGACCTTGATATAACCCATAATACGTCATGTCATGGTGAAGCACACTAGCATTGAAGTCAACAATCAGAGGATCCTTTGGCAATCGTGGGAATAGGTTTTCCAGCTTATATTCTAATTGATCAAAATAGTCCCGAAATTGCACTACATAAGTATATTCACTACGAGGATTCTCATGAAACCGAAAATTCTGCTCCGTGTAATCATCTTCATCATGAAAATCATTTTCCCATCCGGACGGATCCACTTTGTCAAACCCAGCAAGTTTCATTTACCGGTAATTATTTATACTAATCATTCAATAATCTCTTAGTGTTATGTTAATTTTTACCTGATAACTACAATATCAATTTAGTTTTTACAATAATGTTCTTACATAGTTAGATTATCTATCATAAAAAATAAGCATCTTTTCTTTTTGCAGATATTGATGTTTTACGACCATGGTTCCCCTGTTTAAAAGGTATTTCTAGTAAACAACGTAACTGAGATGTTATGCATTTGTTTATTTGAACTTAAGAGAGTGTCTTGATTACCCCAAAGAGTTTTTTTTTGGAACTTCAACCGAACTTTTGTCTAGTCAGATTTTTTTTAAATGACAATAGAGATTATATATAACGAGTTCGGGGATTTAAATGCTTTATAGAGACGTGATGTGTATGTATGTTGAGGTGTTTATGACTTTATTCCTGGTGGTTTGATTTTATATAAATGTTTTTATTTTCATGCTAGGTGCAACATTTCTATCTAATACAACATCCAACTTTCTGGACACCGCAAACAAAGTTAGATTTTATTCTTCGCTTGTAATGGGGCTGCATGATATTCGTGACTTCGAGGATGCACTACCCACTATTGAACCATCTCTTAAAAGGGCAAGAAGGAGACATAGATGGAGTCGAGTTTCAATTTTCTAAGCTTGATTCGTCTTTTTAGATTGATTTTATGACTTGAAGTGTGTATTTTCATGAAAACAAGCTTGGAACTCGTAAATTTGATAGGATTCAAATTCAAATGAGGATTATAATATTTGGGCTAAGAATATGAAAAGAAACAGGATTTGAAGTTTTCAAGATTCCTTGAGTGTCTCGGTCCTTCCGTATGCAAGCCTTATGATACTTCTCATGATGAAGATGATTATACAGAGTAGAATTTTCAATTTCATTAGAATCTTCGTAATGAATATACGTATGTAGTGCAATTTCAGGACTATTTTGACCGATTAGACTATGAGAAGAAAAACCTATTCCCACGATTGCCAAAGGATCCTCTTATTGTCTCAAGTGTCTTCTCTCAAGAAGAGCACGATGTTTTACAACCATGGTTCCCCTGTTTAAATCAAGTGTCTTCTCTCAAGAAGAGCACGATGTTTTACAACCATGGTCGTACCCGTATTGCAAGCTCACTGGGGGTTATTGCTTCATCCTAGAACACATTGGCAATTGCCTAAGTACATATAGGTTCCTATTTGAAAATTTTGAAATTTAACTTTTTAATCTTATACGATATCTTCTCATTAACTGCATTCCCATTTATATCTTGATCATCAGCCAAACCGCTGTCCGCCTCCGCATGGCGGAACCAACACCCAAAGGCCACAGCCAGTAGAGTCTGCTCCAACGAAGTCCGTCGCCACAAATCCAAGTGGCAAGTCCAGCTCCGGAAGCAGCAAGGGGACCAAGGGGTCTAAGTCTACTAATAAATAGTTATCTTACATTAATTTCAAGAAATGTATGGAATGTTGTTAATTAATGGAACCTTAGACTAAAAATTATGAGCTTAAGTTGCTGATGGTGTTGTTATTTGGAGTTATTTATGGATAAATAATGGATTTTGTGGCGACTTGATGAGTAGCAGTGGCTTCCGGAACAAAAGAATTACAGTGATCAGAGTATGGGATTGTATTAAGCGTCGAAAAGGGAAAGACTTTTGGAATGAAAACAATGAAGAAGATCAAGAAGAGTGAAAGATTTATGGCTGCAATGAGAAATTTTTGATGGTTGACTTGGTTTGTTTATGAAATAGTAGTGTTAGGATACTATGTTATTATCGAGCTGATTAGTCAATTGTATTGTGGGTATATAATATACGTTTGTCACCTTCCAATAAATTGATATGATTTTTTCATAAGTACACTTATAAGTGTACACACCCCAACAAGGTTGTAAAATTGCTCATTTTAGGCAGGTTTACTCGGTCTATGAAGAATCCAAGATGTTACAGTAGTATTTACAAACTTTGGGAGACAGATGTTGCGCGCAAGCTTGTGTGTAACGAGTGTAAGCGAGAGGTGATTGCGTTTTTATAAGAAGGCTAGATGGTTATAAATGTAATCTATCTTTGGCTTTGCAAATGTAACAGATTGCCGATTTATGCTGTGTATGTTATCCCCTGAAAAGTTATGCAACTTTTAGGATTCGATTCCTCATATTCAAAAACCTTTTGGAATTCCGAATGACTGCCGAAGCTGAAGCAGGAATGTGTTATTTTATAGTTAAGTGTCACATGATGCTTGTATGAATTAAAACTGAAAACAGATTTATTTGTTATGAGTAAGTAATGTATGCTTTGACATTATGTTATTTATGTCTCATTTTAGGTTGCCATTAAGGTTGACTTTTTTGCTTTTTTGCTGAATAATTCATCTAGCCAAACTGGAAGTTGTAGATTCCTCAAATTTAACTATTTAAGTACAATCTGTGTACAACTTTTTTTTTTCACTTGTATGTATTAAATCAAGGGTTAAATCAAAGTGTGAGCTGTGTCTTCTAAGTACAACTTTCTATTTGAATCTGTATATGTAGTTAGTCCTTGCCTGAGGTATTGTTGTCATAGTATATGCAGTTAGTCTTTAAATCTTTATCATGGTACGTCTTGAAGACTTGTAAACCAGCTATATCACACCACAATGTGTGCTGCACATTCTTAAATCTTCCCAGTGCAATTTAAGTATTTTATCATCACCTGCTTAGTAGAGTAAATAAGACTTCAAAAGTTGCAAGAACTTCCAAAAGAAACTTTGTTAGTTTCCAAGTCTTCCAAGTCATCAATTTCCACAAAGACAATAAAGCAAGAGTGCAAGACTTGAGGTTTTATTGACTTCCAAAACCCAAACACTAATTTCCAACATTTTAAGTTAATAATTTCAAAAGACGACTCCAACCCACAACTTAGAACTTCTACTTTCTAAAGTTAGACCATACCATAGTACAGTTTTAAAATTCTAGAGGTACACGTAACACGTTTCCGCTGTTATTTACATAATTGTGAGAAATTTTCTAAATTTCCTTTTGGCTGCGCAAAAACCCCCATATCTTTTGAGCTAGACTCTTAGGAGTCGGGGACATGAATTCGTCTACACTCTCAGCTCCTATTTCTTTAAATGCTCCTATAAGAGAGCCTTCATATACCCTTCCACATTGCTCCTGAACCACCGTGAACCAGCCTCCTCACCTGAATCAATAGCACAGCCGACTTTAACGCCTTTTGTATAAGCTTTACATGTTGTCAGAATACCACGTGCGTGATCACGAAAATATCCAATTACCAAGTCCTCAAAATGCTGCATGCAAGGAAATTAGGGATCACAAAGCCATTCATGAAGGTTTACAGGTTAAGATAAAGCTATCACATTTTTTATGATGGCAATTTCGACCCATTTACTTGTAATGGGTTGACTAAGTTTTTATTTTAGCTCTAACGGGTCAGCTCGTAGAGAAACCCAGTTTTGACCCATTTACCTAACAACCCATTATGCATTACCATTACAAAACAATGTCTCGGTACGCATTGCTATAACAATTTGTTATAAACCTCTAAAATTAATAAAATGCTACTTTGGTGCCAGAAGGGCCTATACAATCCACAATTCCACACAGTATATTAACGATATCATGTGTAGGTAGCTATTGCAATCATACCTTGGGTGGTTTCCTCATGGTGTAAACCATAGTTTTCAAAGAGTAAACTAACGTCCGCTCGCTGTATTGCAATGATTTCTTTTCTCCATGGTTGGAGCCACTAGAATATGCATACCCGGGTTCATTGAAATAGGGTTTTTCATTCAAAATCATACCCTGTATAGACAACAAAACTTGAAGCATGGTTGAAGAACCAGGTAACCATTGCTCATTCTTACTGCTAGATGATCAACTAATTAAAGAAAACTAGGTATTTTTTTAATTGTTTTTTAAGAGAATTAGCAATATCTTGGAACTATTGAACTCTTCACATAATATGTTTTAACTTTGAAATCATGTTTACATTCAAACGGAAACATTATATCCAGCACATCAAATGGCCTATTATTTATGAGTCTATGGTTTTCTTTTTACATTAACAGCTATAGTAGTATGAAGTGGAATTACTTGTGGTTTGGGTTTTGTCATCCTTTTTGCACTTGAATAGGTCGATTTAGGTTTTTTTCTTTGTTAATGGGTCACATTGGTGGCTGTCCGAACGTTGGTCAAACTGTATTTTAATGAATACAACTAACTCTTTTGACTCATGCGTTTAAAATTTCGTTGTTTATACCCCCCTCCCACCCAACCTCCTCCTCCTCCTCCCACGACCACCTTAAGTCCATACTCCCTAAGAATGATAAGCCTGCTAATGGCCGACATGAGTTTGATTAAAGGAGCCGAGAGGTTGTTTGCTAACAACACTTTTGTCTTTTCTTTCAATTCAGTAAAAGATCAACTTCTAATCAGTTTTTGTCCATTTCTGCAGGTATTAAAGTTTTGATGGCATTGGCAACACGAGAAGCCGGTCATACATTTTAAGCATGCCAATTGGAAATCATCTCACACAAGTTCTCATAATTCTTCAAGATATATATTCTGATTTTGCAAGAGTGATCAAGCTATGTGTGAGGGGTTCTTTATTTTCCTTTAGATGTTCCAAACCACTGCATAATGAAAATGTGATTGGTCATGAATACTTGCAAGTTGGACTTTTGTTTTGAGAAGGGTGGTGGGAATATTTTTAATTGTGATTAGTCGTCATGGTAAGATTCATACTATTTAATTAATGTTTGGTTTTTTCATATGATCACGCCGGAGTAGTTACATTGAAGTACCATTCATGTAATGATGCATGTCTTAATTAAGGGGTGGAAAAAGCAACCCATGTACAAGGAGAAGGGGTCTAAATACTAATTTGGTAAACGGAGTTACGGAGGCGGTGAGTTTTAACTTTCGGTGATACGAGGCCTAATCGGGGTATCCGTGACCGTTGTTGATACATTTTTATTTGTATCTAAAATTATGGTAGTCTTTCTAAATTTGCACACATTAGGGCTTTTGTATTGTTGCTGGCCAAGATATTATGTGGTCCTTGAGTTCTATTGCACCCAGTTCGAGACGATGCAAGAGCGACTTGATCATGTTTCATACAAATTTACTCTGTCAAAACTTGCTAATAAACCAAAAGTTTGCTAACAGATATATGGTCATATAGTCATACGTATAAATCATCAAAGAGTTTAGATGTTATATGTTTATTGTTTATGGCATGATATGTATATGTATTGTGTGCATCATATCGTAGCATATGGTTAATCAGGTTATTTTATGATCCAGGAAACCAAACCTTAATACGCTTTCTAGTGCAACTAGCTGCAACATATAAGAAATTGCGAACAAATAGCGAGTAGCGAATGTGGAGTTGATGCTCTTGCTTATAACCATCATGTATTCTGTTCATCGCGACCCAGGTAGTTTCATAAAACCAAAATTGAGAGATTTTCTTTTTTACTTATTTCAGCAACAATAAAGAATATAAAAGTAACAGTTGTATAACTATTTTAGCATTTTTTTTGGCGCTCTGCCGATTAGACAAGTAATCGAAGAGTGAAATATAGCACAATCGTATTTGAAGACTTTTTTCTTTTTTACTCACCCTATAATGTTTTCACTAAAAGAACTTGCAAAGAAGTCAAACTCAAACGACTTACATGAGCAAATGATAGTCGAATTCTAGATGGAAGCTAACAGCGTATGTCGAAGGTTTCGATACCTCTTTCTGGGACAATGCATGGAAGGGTGATATAGCTTTCAAGTTTCTTTATCTCGCATTAACAAGCTTGAAACTTGTAAACAAATCAATGTTGGTTGCAACTAAACTGGTTCATGATAATGTGAGACTCACTTGACGTTGTTTGCCTATAGGTGGTGCTGAGCTCGAACAATTCAACGACCTGTTTAATTCTTTAGTTGATCTTCGGCTCCCAAACATGCAAGATAGATATTTTTGGTCCTTGTCGGGCTCAGGAGAATTTTCGGTTGCCTCAGTTAGACAATTCATCGATGATCACTTACTCCGTGAGGTTTCTTCCAAATTTTGTCAGAGAGAGATTGTTCCCAACAAATTTTGTTATGAAGTTATTTTATGTTGTTTGGGTGTTTGGCACGTGTTTGGGTGGACACGGGCAACGATGAGATTATTTATGTCATGGCGGGGCAAGCTTACCAAGCTTGCAGCCATGGCGTACATATCCTTAAAACAAACTCAATTTGATTGTTTGTGGCTTGCGTGTTTTGTTGCACGTGTATGGGCAAACAGATAACGGGCCAAAAATAGACTTGCTCGAAAGGCATATGAAGTTATGAACTGATTTGCTAAACACACAAATAAATCTTTGATGACCCAAAACTTATTATTATTATTATTATTATTATTATTATTATTATTATTATTATTATTATTATTATTATTATTATTATTATTTTGCAAGTCAAAACTCACATTTGAGCCTAAAATGCATTATTTATACCATAACGACGTGTGCACTCGATGAACATTTTGACGTTTTGTTGTCTAATATTTCTAGACTCCTCGTTGTACACATAAAGAGATTACAATATATTATCGCATTGCATGACAAGATAGTCCATAATTAAGATCAAACTTCAAAAGATGATTTGCACACTCTCTTGATTGATTGGGATATTTTAATTTAGAGTGTATTGACACTTATATCTTCACATGATTTTTACTTATTTTCACCCTGTAAGGGTATAAATGTCAAGACACTCTAAATTAGAGTGTACCAATCAATTTGAGGATTGTACAAATCACCTCCCTTTCTCATATGGTACAACTTGATGCATGGATCTATCGTTGGCACTATAATTCACTTTCCATTATTACCCTTTTTTGACAATGACATTATTTTGTGTTTTCTTTCGAGTGATTTAATTCTTGTCGAATGAGATGGTTAGGGCAAGGGGTATGGTGGCTCAATTTGTTGTGTCATCTCAGCGCCATGTCAGTATTTTAATTTTCACATTCACACATCAAAATACTTCTCCCTCATCACATACCAAAACCAAGCTGTTTGCATTCTTTCTCATTTTCAAATAAACAACATTTTCATTTACAAAATTAAAATTAAAAATTACAATACGAGAAAGAAACAAATTATAAAATTAAATACAGCACGAAAATCTGAAAATACAACACGAGAAATAAATTAGTTTTCTTCATCTGGTTTATCGTCGATGTTGGAGAAGGTAGCATATTCTTCGTTGGAATTCATGTTTGGTTTTAAAGAATTTGTGTTGTGGTAGAGAGAAAATAGGTGATTGTATGTTTTTGATAGTGTATATTTATAGAGTATAATGTTTAGGTTTACAAGAAATTAAATAAAATTAAACACAAACTAGCCGTTACCTTCCAAACAGTCAAAAATTCAAACATAAAACCATTTTCACGCCTCGCCAGTGTAATGGCTTGGCGGATGGCGCAAGGCCATGGTGGTGTGGTGTCAGACGGTTGGCGACGCCAAAAGGGCTGCCACGTATGAATGGTAAGGCCCTTGAGCCACCATACCCCTTACTCTTATATAAGTAAATTGTTTTACAAAACCATGTGAATTGTGTGTGGTTCACAATTTCATTTTGGTTGATAATTTGTGGTTTGGATATTTGTTTCGCGTGCTGGATTATATTTATTTTAATAATGTTGAAGATTCGTAACAAAATGGATATCATTATATTGCTAACTTAGTATCTACTACGAGGACATGAGTTTCCTCTCTCTCGCCATGAGCCACAACAAATGAAATGTTGATGACTTGAAACAAGATAATCTTGACTGGTTTGTAGCGGTATATGATAATAGAAACCATGTCCATTTCTATAAACTACATATAACGATGTGATCAACGTGACTTTACAATTTTGAACGTACCGCACAAGCGGAAAAGTCATTAGAAAACACACTATGTGACAAATTTATGGGAGGACATAACCTTCTTGGGTTCATGTAGCTCACGGGTGGAGACTGCAATAGCGAGATGGTGCAAGTCGTCCCAAAGGCTCAAAGAGATGATTAAGTTTGAGAACAACATCGCTCTACATATTAAATTGAAATAAACCTTTCTCTTTTAAACTTAGAGTTAATTACATTTTTGGTCCTTGTGGTTTGGTCAAATTGCAGGTTTTGTCTCCAAAACTTTGAAAGTGCAGCGATAGTCCCCATTTTGAAGTTTGGATTGCATTTTTGTTCCCAGAATAAAATTAAATGACTAAAAGACCATTTGTCTTCTTCATAAAAAGACAAGGGTAATTTGGTCATTTCACACCGATAACGACAAAAAATGCAACCCAAACTTTAAAATGAGGACTATCGTTGCACTTTCTAAGTTTTGAGGACCACACCTGCAATTTGACCAAACCACAAGGACCAAAAATGCAATTAACTCTTAAACTTATTATTTCAAGCAATGAATAAATCATCAAATAATCTTATTAGCCAACGTCTAAATAAATGACATTAATTATACATTAGAAGCCACGGTGAGATGTTTTTTTCTAGGAGGTCTTAATATGAAGAAGCCATTGTGAGATGTTTTTTTCTCAACCCAATTTAGATTGTTATGATGATAATGTCTTCAAATTTTTCACGACAGAGCGTGTCACAAATATCGGTGGTGATGTTGGGCGATTGAATAATGGTGGGGGTACTCAGGAAGATTGTTATCCGCTGCTGCTGCGGTAACACTCAATAACCTTTTATTTCTTATCTGATGTTTCAATTTCTCCTGCTCAGTTTTCGGTGTAATTTCAGATTGTCGCCTTTGGTAAGTGTTCCCTAGATCCAGGCCTGGTCTTCGAGGGTGAGGAGGCAAAAATCTTGCCAACTTTAAGGTATATATTGACCACATTATACTTGAATCTCCAAAAAAAACTTGCTTGATGTCGCTTATGTTGGTAATCGATATTGTGAGACCAACCTTTGTGTAACATGCGATTATGGTTCGGCATTGGTTTGGTTTGATTTGACTGCGCAAAAAATGCAGGGGTGTTTGGAATAGTGTATAATTGCAGAAAATATAAACACTAAGATGTATAAACAATGTGTATAGATCTTAAATTGGAATTACGATGTTTGATATTTTCATATCTTAAAGCAAAAAGCATATAAAAAAAATAATAATAAAAAAAATAATGATATTTCGTATCTTAAAGCAAAAAAAAAGAAAAAAAAGAAAGAAAAATGTGAGAATAATAATGGTGATGGAGTTTTGAACTGACATTGCATTTAAATGGTCCCTATTTTCGACGTGATATCATGTCTTTGATAACTTCTACTTTGATCCTCCACTCATTGTACTTTGCTTACATCACACTTGAACAAAATGACAATTGGTTTAGGGATGTGTTATAGATACTCTCCTTCCGGGTGCTCTAATTAAGATCAAACTAGCTTCAACTCAAAATCTATTGATATTTCATATCTTAAAGCAAAAAAAAAAAAAAAAAAAAAAAAAAGTGAGAATAATAATGTGATGGAGATTTGAAGTGACATTGAATTTAAATGGTCCCCATTTTCGACGTGTCATCATGTCTTTGATAGCTTTTACTTTGATCCTCCACTCATTGTACTTTGCTTACATCACACTTGAACAAAATGACAATTGGTTTAGGGATGTGTTATAGATACCCTCCTTCCGGATACTCTAATTAAGATCAAACTAGCTTCAACTCAAAATCTATTGATATTTCATATCTTAAAAAAAAAAAAAAAAAAAAAGCTTTTGATATTTCATATCTTAAAGCAAAAAAAAAAAAAAAAAAAAAAAGAAAAAAAAAAGGATGAGGATAATAATAGTGATGGAGTTTTGAACAGACATTGAATTTAAATGGTCTTCCTTTTCGATGTGTCATCATGTCTTTGATAGCTTCTACTTTGATCCTCCACTAATATTAATTGTACTTTGCTTACATCACATTTGAACAAAATGACAATTGGTTTAGGGATGTGTTATAGATACTCTTCTTCCGGGTGCTCTAATTAAGATCAAACTAGCTTCAATTAAAAATCTATTGATATTTTATATCTTAAAGCAAGAAAAAAAAAAAAAGGTGAGAATAATAATGGTGATGGAGATTTGAACTGACATTGAATTTAAATGGTCCCCATTTTCGACGTGTCATCATGTCTTTGATAGCTTCTACTTTGATCCTCCACTCATTGTACTTTGCTTACATCACACTTGAACAAAATGACAATTGGTTTAGGGATGTGTTATAGATACCCTCCTTCCGTGTACTCTAATTAAGATCAAACTAGCTTCAACTCAAAATCTATTGATATTTCATATCTTAAAAAAAAAAAAAAAAAAAAAAAATAAATAAAAAAATAAAAAAATCTATTGATATTTCATATCTTAAAGCAAAAAGGAAAAAAAAAAAGGTGAGGATAGTAATGGTGATGGAGTTTTGAACTGACATTGAATTTAAATGGTCTTCATTTTCGATGTGTTATCATGTCTTTGATAGCTTCTACTTTGATCCTCCACTCATTGTATTTTGCTTACATCACACTTGATCAATATGAAAATTGGTTTAGGGATGTGTTATAGATACCCTCCTTCCGGGTGCTCTAATTAAGATTAAACTAGCTTCAACTCAAAATCTATTGATATTTCATATCTTAAAGAAAAAAAAAAAAAAAAAAAAAAAAAAATCTATTGATATTTCATATCTTAAAGCAAAAAAGAAAAAAAAAAAGGTGAGAATAATAATGGTGATGGAGTTTTGAACTGACATTGAATTTAAATGGTCCCATATTCGACGTGTCATCATGTCTTTGATAGCTTCTACTTTGATCCTCCACTCATTGTACTTTGCTTACATCACACTTGAACAAAATGACAATTGGTTTAGGGATGTGTTATAGATAACCTCCTTCCGGGTGATCTAATTAAGATCAAACTAGCTTCAACTCAAAATCTATTGATATTTCATATCTTAAAGCAAAAAAAGAAAATAATAATAATAATAAATCTATTGATATTTTTATCTTAAGGGAAAAAAAAAGTGAGAATAATAATGGTGATGGAGTTTTGAATTGACATTGAATTTAAATGGTCCCCATTTTCGACGTGTCATCATGTCTTTGATAGCTTCTACTTTGATCCTCGACTCATTGTACTTTGCTTACATCACACTTGAGCAAAATGACAATTGGTTTAGGAATGTGTTATAGATACCCTCGTTCCGGGTGCTCTAATTAAGATCAAACTAGCTTCAACTCAAAATCTATTGATATTTCATATCTTTAAAAAAAAAAAAAAATGTGAGAATAATAATGGTGATGGAGTTTTGAACTGACATTGAATTTAAAGCTTGTACATCAACCAACCTATTCAATTCAATTTAGTTGGCAGTTGGCTTGCCATCTTACTGATCTATGCTAGCAGTAGCTAGTCACTGCATTCATGGTTATCATATAGAGAAGCCATACGGTACAACATATTCAAAACTCATTTACGTATTACCCACCCGCTGCAATATATGTAATAGGACAGGATACTCTCTACTCATGTAAAAATCTTTAATTCATAATGTACATTTATTTAATGGTTCCTGTATTTTAAATAATGGAGTGACAACAAGGCTTAGAAATTCTTCATGATCAGTTTAGAAAGATTTTCACTTGCTGCAAAGTTATACAGTATATGTTTAGTGTGTTAAGTGTTAACTGTTAACAACTTCATCTATCTCTTAAAAATGTACACATGTTATGTTAAGTGTTCTGTTGCTTCTTTATTAAAGAATATGATTTGTATCTATAATAATGTAACTGAGCAAGTAATAATTATTATCACAGACAGACATACACCCTTGGCAAAATTGTCTAGTTCATAGCCAAACCAGTTGGTCGACTTCTTACAAGTTTGGTGAACTTATGACTAACTGTACATGTAACGCATGATACACCAGCTAGACCCTTGATATAGCTAACAGAAAATGAAGAAAAGCACATAAATAAGCAATCCAAGTGTCCTCTCAAACACACTCAATAAGTATTAAGCCATAAGTTGAAGTTGTTTCCGTATCATTTATCAAAAGAAGGCGATATGTGTTGTTCAAGTAATCCACATATCTATGATAAAATTCACCCCTAGCTTATCGTGTGCCATGCATGAACCACCCCCCATCATCCTCGTCGCCACAAGCGCATAGTTGTTGATGATTGATGGATACGATGTGCATGTTTTGTGTGGTGATTGTGTTAAGATTCAATTCTCATTTATAAAGATGATTTTTAACATGTATTGCACTCTACCATCCAAAAAAATTATGACATCATAAACTCAAATAGTTTATTCAAGTAACCAATAGAAGATTAACAAATTTGGAAAAAGTTGAAAACATGAATTCTTCAAAAATTCTATTTTAATACTAGAGTTAGATATACTTATACGTCTATTTTGTCTTTAAACATTGATATTATCTCCGTCTCAAAATTATTGTTTACATTTCTATTTTAGGATATCTCAAAAAGATTGTACACTTTCTACTATTACTTTAAGTAATAAATAAAGAATTTAGTGGGAAAATATTTTATTTAAATGGTTGAAATTTGTAGTGACCATAATTTTATTAAACTTTGTAATTCTTGTTCCCTGACAATAATTTTGTGAGAGAGAGAGTATATTACAGGTAAATGCATGCGCATGATATATCCGCGGATAAGGATTCTTTCATGTGCAAATGAACATGAGAGGTCATGTTATGGTTGTTGTGGTTCTAAAAGTGAGGTAAAATGCACGATAACATATGATAATCAAAAGTGAGGTAAAATGCACGATAACATATGATAATCAAATGACCCTTTTGGATCTCATCAAGGATGGTAGATTGTTGCTACCTTGCCCACTAGAGGATGATATTGTTAGACAATGAAACCCGTAGGTATAACTTTATTATTCACTATTATTTATAATGGCAAAATCCTATATGCCCTAAACACACAAACCGGGTTTGGTCCTATTTATTCTCTAATACTCCCCCGCAGTTCGAGCGGCGAAATCGCGAAAGCTCGGACTCGAGTAGTAAACTAGACAAGGAAAAAAATATTATCATAATAAAAGCATAATTTTAGTCAACTCGTAACAAAACCGTACCAATGGTCGACAACGACTTTTGTCGACCGGTGCCAACGATCGGCTAAGTCGACTGATAACTGTACCAACGGACGACTTTAGAAACTGGTACCAACGGTCAACTTTGGTCGACGAGTAGTTATTAATCATACGAACAATTGACTAATACACAAACAATAAAAACAACTATAACAATTTCTTTCTCTAAAATAAAACAAAAACATAGCACGTTAAGCATTTTCCAGTAATTAGCCCATGAAAACTTTTCATCTTGACCAATCTTTTCTTCCATGTAAGAAAAAATAAGGATCCATAGTAGAGGTTGCTTGCTTTTATGTAATAGAGATGTATAATACTATAATGAAATATATAGTTGGATGTGTGATTGGTTATGAATGTGAGATGAAAAAAAAAAAAAAAAAAAAAAAAAAAGTGGCATCAAGATAGTAGCAAGATGGATGCGTGTTTTGGTGAAAAATTTAGGGTTTAATTAGTTAGGGTATGAATGGTGGTTTAGGGTGGCGGCTCAAATTAACCACCTAGGGTCGAGGATGAGACCCGCTCTCATCTATGTTAGACAATGAAACCCGTAGGTATAACTTTATTATTCACTATTCTTTATAATGGCAAACCCTAGATGCCCTAAACCCACAAACCGGGCTTGGGCCAATTTATTCTCTAATAGACATCATTCTCTTTACCAGAGTTTTCAACTCAGCGGTAAATCATAACGATCTTTGAGTTTGTCCATTTCAACATTATAAGTACGGATTATGCTAAAGTCCAGGATCTCATTTTCCAAAACAGATGCATCAGCTTGGATTAAGGGGAAAATGACCTTTCTTACTCCGAAAGAGGTTGTTGGTTCACATCGTGTGCAGATTGTTAAAGAGAGGATCGAATTCATGACAAGTCGTTATTGTTGCGGTCATTGTTGCATCTATGGTTTATATGAGTCTTAACGAAGTAAGTACTCTAGATAAAACAACGCCATGACTTACATACGCTTTTACATCACATAAGATCGGTCGCATATAATCCTATCAATAATTTCTCAAGTATATGTGCCATTTAAAATATGAAACCCTTAGCGCGGGTCAATTCTAGCTTTTCGTATCTATTACTACCAACTAGAAAGTTGCCACATAACGAAATGCATTAAGTTATTGATTAGACGGAAATCACATGTACAAGAGATACAAACATTGTTGTTTGAGATTGATGAGATGCAAAGCCGTTTTTCCATTGAGGTAAGTAATTTGCAGTTCTGCACTTCCAAGTGGTAAAACATGTTGTTGTGAATTAACATTATGTCCCCCCAACGATGTTTTCAATTTTTTTAGTCATGCAGCTCTCTTTACGCCTACGAACGTTTCCTCAAAAGAAGATGTAGAAAAAAAGGAAAAAAAAATTGAATCCTACATCGGTCAAGCAAAAAACATATTGTTGGGTTATATACTCAGGTGAGTGCCCTTTAATCAAGTTGATATCGATAGATCATATTCCTAGAGGTGAAAGACTTCTAGTAATATTATTATTAAAAGTCTCGTTAACTCTGGAATAATTTCTAAAACTGTTAACTTTTTTTGTGTTTTTTTCCCTTCTCCTTTGTAGCTTAGCGATACAATTCATAGCACGAGTCAGTCCTAGTATCTTTCTGCTTTTCGTTTCTATTAACACCAACCAGAAAGTTGCCAAATAACGAAATGCATTCAGTTATTGATTAGACAGAAATCACATGTACAAGAGATATGGACATTGTTGTTTGAGATTGATGAGATGCAAAGCCGTTTTTGAATTTGCTTATGAGACAAGATGGAAACCCGTGCCGTCTATTTATAAACATTTCTGTCACTTTACAAATGTTCATTTCATAACTAAGATAAATGAAACAACTACCTCAACCGCTGACCTCCTTATATGATCCAAAACAAGTCCAGTCGGTTAGCTAGGAAGGAATGTGTTGAGGAAATGGAGGTAAAGAGAGATGAGAAAGTGAGGTCAGATGGGATTGAGAAGGAAAGGATGATGATTGAAGGTGAGAGGAGGAAAAGCGTAAAAGAGGTGAGAGTGGAGGAGAGGGAGGTGGCGAATGGGAGTTTCTGAAAATGCTTGAGAAGGAGAGGATGATGATTGGAGGTAAGGAGAGGATGAAAACGGGAAAGAGGTGGAGAGGGACTGAGGGAGGTGGCGAATGGGAGTTCTCATTAGAATACTACATAATACTTTGCTGACAAAGGAAGGTTTTTTAAACGAGTGTGTTCTCATTAGAATATGTATGTATGTGTTTAACGTTTCACATAGCTCAAGCTAAAGCAGGGAAACAGTAAGTCTACAGCTTTATAGATGAAATAATACTATCCTTGTTGCTTAAGATTGAGTTAACGAATGTGTGTAGGAACTGGAAGCTTTACAAGGAAGACTTGCCTTCGTACGTGTTTCATAGTCAATGAAAATTTCGGTGGTTCTTGCTTGGGTTGTCAGAGCCTTTTATGCCATCATGCATTTTCCATTGCACTTCCAAGTGGTAAAACATGTTCTCGTGAATTGTCATTATGTCCGATGTTTCCAATTTGTTTGCTCAAGTACCCCTCCAACTTTTCCTCGAAAGGAGATGTAGAAAAAAAAAGTTAAATCCCACATCGGTCAAGCAAAACAAATATTGCTGGCTTATATACTAAGGTGAGTGCTCATGATTTAAGTTCTGATCAATAGATGATATTTTGGGTTGTAAGAGGTTTATGGTAATATTATTATCATAAATCTTTATCACCTGAAACAATTTCTATAATTGTCAATAACTTTTTTGTGTTTTTTTCCTTCTCCTTTGTACCTTAACGATACAATTCATATAAACTATTCTTATTAACTATTTTTATTTTTTTTTCCTTCTCCTTTGTACCTTAACGATACAATTCATATCAACTATTCTTATTAACTATTTTTATTACTTTCTGACGGTTACTCATGGTGATAGTGACGGAATAATGCTAAGAGTGACCGGGGGCATAACTTTCAAATTGTTAATTAAAGTTTGAAATTACTTTTAAGCTCATCAGTGAAGTTTTTTTTTTTTTTTTTTTTTTTTTTTCTTTTCCTTTGTATCTTAGCGATACAATTCATATAAACAATTCTTATTAACTATTTGTATTATTTTCCGACGATTACTCACAGTGACAGAATAATGCTAAGAGTGATCGGTGGCATAACTTTCAAATTGTTAATTAAAGTTTGAAATTACTTTTCACTCATAAGTAGTAAGAGGCTTTTGGTAATATTATTATCAAAAGTCTCTGTCGCCTAAAATAATTTTTATAATTGTCAATAACGTTTTTGTGGTTTTTTTCCTTTTCCTTTATACCTTAGCGATACAATTCGTATAAACTATTCTTATTAATATATGTATTATTTTCCGACAAAGTGAGGTAATATTTACGATAAAATATGATAATCAAATGACCCTTTTGCATCTCATCGAGGACGGTATACAATTGCTACCTTACCCACTAGAGGATGATATCATCCTTGTTACAGAGCACTCAGTTGTAAGTCATAACGATCATTGAGTTTGTCCATTTCAACATTGTAAGTAGGGATTATGCTAAAGTCCAGGATCTCATATTTCAAAACAGATGCATCGGCTTGGATTAAGGGGAAAATGACCTTTCTTACTCCGAAAAGAGGTTGTTGGTTCACATCATGTGCGGAAATTTAAAGAGAGGAATTCATGATAAATCGTAAAAGAGAGGAATTCAGATTAGAAATAGCACTGTATTAAATGAAAGATATACAACTTTACGCCGCTGTCATGTGAAGCTTAGTGTAAACAAAAAGTAAGTTGGTTGAATTGTTCCATTGAGGCAAGTAATTTGCAGTTCAAACATGTTCTCATGAAGTAACATTATGTCCCCTCAAACGATGTTACCAGTTTGTTTGTTGAAGGTACAATTACTGAAGTAGCATTTTTTCTCTCTGACGAAAAACGTGATGAAGGGAGGAAAAAAGAAGTTGAATTTCACATTGGTCAAGCAGAAAAAATATTGTTGGCTTATATACTAGAGCAACATACATCATGCAATGTATGAGTGGATATAATAGAGCCACGTTTCTTTTTTGTTTTTTCTTTCTCCACCTTTGTACGTTAGCGATATAAAGTAGTCACATTTCCTTTGCTAGACCTATGTGGGATGAACTTCCTTTTCCTTTATTGAAAAATAGCAACCATCTCCAACTTTATTACCATTGCTGGACATATGATATGGATCCTTTTAAGTTCAAATTTTTTATTGTTGCGGTCATTGTTGCACTTGTGGTTTGTATGAGCCTTAACGAAGTAGGTACTCTAGATAAAGTCCTAAAATAGCGCCATGACTTACATACGCTTTTAATTTAGAAGATGAAACCCTTAGCGTGAGTGAGTTCTAGTATCATTCGACTTTTCATTGCTATTAAGTTGCCGAATAACAAAATGCATTCAGTTATAGATTAGACAGAAATCACATGTACAAGTATTATTGACGTTGTTTGAGATTGATGAGATGCAAAGACGTTTTTGTATTTGGTTATGAGACAAAATGGACATCCCGCCTATTCTGAACATTTTTGTCACTTTACAAATGTTTAATTAAGTTTATCTTCTTGCTTGGTTGTTAGAGCCTTTATGCCATCATGCATTTTCCATTGCGAGATCTACACTTCCAGTGGATTCTATCCCTTAATCGATGTTTTCAATTTGTTTTACGAAAGTAGCACTCTTTACCCCTCCTACTTTTCTCTCTCTGCGAAGGAGATGTAGAAAACAAGAGAAAGAAGAAAAAAAAAAAAAAAAAAAAAGGTTGAATCCCATATTGGTCAAGCAAAAACATATAGCTTGCTTTATTCCTTGAGGTACATATGGTATTCTAATAATAAGTTGACCTTTTTGTTTTTTCCTTCTCCTTTGTACCTTATAAATTAAAGGTTGAACTTACTTTTGTTAGAATTTGGAGTATTAATCTGTGGCAAACATATCATTCTATCGATTCTAATGGCTTTCAAGTTATGATCATTGCGAGAGATTCTCTGGGGGTTATTCATGGACAAAGAATAAAGGTTTAAAGTTCAAGAAGTGGTTTCTTTGAAGAGTTATTCATTTCTGGCGATGAGTCATTTATAGCCGTTAGAGGGTCTTAGTGTAACTTAATCTCTATTTAATAAGTCCCTTAATCTAGGGTTACATACACTTGAGTGTGGGTCTTTTGTATCACTCTCTTCTCTTCTCTCGGATCATTTCACGATCTTGTCTTGTCTTTACATTCATATGATTATTGTCTCATTGACATTAATCTAATCTTGTAACATTTGGATACTATTAATCTAAGTGACTATTGCGACTTAGATCGAATAAAGTTATATTGTTCATCTAGTGTTGCCTATACTTTCGTACATGGTATCGAGCTTGGGCTCATTGATTCTCTTTGGCAACAAAGGTGTGGTTTGGGGTTATTGCTATTGGCGTAATCCTTGGTTATCTTACATTTACAATTTACCCTAGACTAAGTGAATCTAGGGTGATTGTGATTTGTTCTTCATTGCATATTTCTCGTAAGTCTAAGTCTTATCTTCTCTTTAAACATCTGATACTTAAGTCTCTGTGGGTGCAAACGGGTAGACTAACATCTTGATCGCCATCTTTGAGTGGTGCGAATACTGCTTCTGGTTTATCCTAGTCCACGAGGCTTGGTGCTTGTTGTTTCTTATTACAAAGTCTTATTTACTTGTCTATTTACTCTTATTATTATATCATGCGTGATTCTTTATGCATCTTATTATCTACTGTCTTATTGTTTGTATTATGGCTATTGGTGATGATAATATTGGTGGTGGTGGTTCCTTTGAGAAAAGCTTATCCTTTGGTGATGCTTTGTATTTACACCCCAATAACACCAATGGTACTCCCATTGTTTCTATTAAACTCTTTGGGCGAAAATTATAAAATATGGAATATGGCCATGCGTTTGCCTTAAGGAACCATAACAAGTTGGGATTTATTGATGGTACTTGCATAAGAAATGATTCAAACCCAGTCTTGCTAATCAATGGGACACTTGTAACTCTGTTGTGGTCACTTGGATCCTCAACTCTCTCGATACGAATTATTCTTTGGTGCTATTTATTCTAAAGCGCTTATGAAATGTGGAATGATCTTAAAGATACCTATGATAAAGTTGATGGTTCACTATTTTTAATTTGCACAAAACATAAATTCTCTTAGTCAAAGTGGGTCCTCTCTTGCTGATTACTATAACAATCTTAACTCCTTATGGAAACAATTTGATTGTATGATTAGCTTGCCTCCACTGCACTTGTGAGGTGCAAAACATTTTGAAAACACAATCGACTAATCAAGTTAATGCAATTTCTTATGGGTCTTGATGACTCCTATGTTCCCATCGAAGCAACATTTTAACGAGAGATCCTTTACCTAATGTCAAAGCGCTTTTACATTGTCTACGGAGAAGAATCTCACGAAATGTCTCATCAGGAATAGCTCGCTAAACCCAATACTCGACTTTTCTTTGCAAAAACTTCGATGGTGGAAAATTTTTGATAACAAAGAGGTTTTAACAACAAAATTCTGGTTTTAATAATGGTATGACTCTAATAGCGAGAGGACCAAACATGAACCTCAAATGTACTAATTGCAAAAACACGGTCATCTTGTTGATAGATGTTATGATCTTGTTGGGTATCTTTGGATATGTTAAAAGAAATTTCAATGGTAAACCTTCGGTGATAACAATGTTTCTTTGAAACCAATTGTGTCATGATAATAGTACTAGCAACTCTCTGTCTCCTTGTCTAATGAGCGACTCTCGAGACTTATGAGTCTCCTCAATGACAACAATGTGTCATCTGCTAATGCCAACTTAGCGGTAAAAATTTTTAGGAACCTTCTTTGATGGCGGTGTCAAGTTTAATGTAAACTTCAACAAGTTTTTAACAACAACACTAAATCCTTATCGGAAACATCGGTCTTGGTTGGATTGTTGATTACGGTGCAAATCGACACACATGGTATGCGAAATTTTTAATCAATATTGTTAACATTTCAAATCTTGGGTTAAGCTGTTGGACATCCCAATGGTACTCGGGCCTTAATTACTAAAATTGGTGATTTAAAGGTCAATAATGACCTAACTCTCTTTGATGTTCTTGTTGTTCACGAATACAATGTTAGTTTACTATCATTCATAAGATTGCTAGAGACAATAAGATGTTTGTTGGGTTTAATGAATCTAATTGCTATATCTGAGTTTACATCAAAAAGGATTGTGGGGATTGGTAAACAATACAATGGATTATATATATTTGATATAGATTCTACATGTAAGATTACTTCTAACAATTGCATATCTGTTTGTCATGTCTCTAGAAATCTACGGCATCAAAGACTTGGTCATCCCTCGACCAAGTCCTACACATCTTAAACCCGCTCTTAAATTTGATAGTTCATCTGGCGATCATCTCTGTGATACTTGTAATAAAGCTAAACAAACCGAGAACCATTTCCTTTAAGTGAACATAAATCCACTAAAATTGGTCAACTTGTTCACCTTGATGTTTGGGGACCATATAAAATCACTAGCAGAGATGGTTATAAATATTTTTAACCATAGTTGATGACTATTCGAGCGGTGTGGGTTTATATGCTTAAGGAAAGGATGATGTTTATGTTTCCATTGTTAACTTTACTCATATGCTATCAAATCAATTTGAACACAATGTCAAAGTTTTAGAAGTGATAATGGGACGAATTTGTCAATAATAAACTTCAACAATTCTTTCATGAAAAGGAATTCTACATCAAACATCTTGTGTTTATACACCACAACAAAATGGCATTGCGAGAAAGAAAACATAGGCATCTCCTTAATGTTGCTAGATCCCTTATGTTTGGGAATTACCTCTATATCTTTGGCTTTGAATGTGTTCTAGCTGCGCCTATGTCATAAGCAGGTTGCCCTCTTGATTCTGTCAGCAAGTCCCCTTCTTCTTTGTGTATGGGCATGACCCTTCACTCTCTCTCCTTAGAGTCTTTGGTGCTTATGCTATGCCACTATTCTCAACATCTCGACAAATTTGGTAGTAGGTGCGAAAAAGTGTTCTTATTGGTTACTCGAATGAAAAAAAGGTTATAAACTCTTGAGCCTAGAAACAAAAATATCTTTTATTCGGAGATGTCAAATTTTATGAAGCTGTGTTTCCATTCAAAATGAAAAATTACGTGTCAAAACCTTTTGTTGAAACTTATGTGCCTAAAGATTTAAACCACAAAAATTTCTTTGACTCACAAACAAGTCCCAATGATGAAGGAGAGTGACATCCTATGATGATATACGGTGGTAAGTCATCCTACTAGGATTGATGAATCGGTTGCAACATCTATAGATGATAATACACACCACGAGGGCAACATATCACATGAATCACATCCTGTGATGCATCTTACGATTCTGCGATACATCATCCAATTCTCTTTGAACAAGAAAGAGGCTTGCCGACCACTCTTGCTAGAAGGTCAACTAGAGTTTCTAAGTTGCCCGATAATCTAAATGACTTTATTGTTGAAGGAAAAGTCAAATATGGGGTTGAAAAAGTTGTTAATTACTCTAATCTTAACAAGGATAATTATTGCTTTGCTTAGTCTTAATAAAAGTATTGAACCTACATTATGAAGAAGCTATCCTTGATAGTAATTGGGTAGATGCTATGAATTACGAAATTGAGGCCTAAATGAAAACCATGCTTGGGATATAAGCGATCTTCCTCTAATAGAACTCCCATTGGTTACAAATGGATTTTTAAAATCAAATATAAAGCCAATGGTGAAGTTGATAGATACAAGGCTAGATTAGTTGTTAAAGGCTATAACCAAAGGAAGGAATAGACTATGATGAAACTTTTTCCCTGTTGTGAAAATGTCTCTTGTTAGATGTCTTATTGCCTTAGTTGTAAAAACAAATGGCCTCTCTTTCAACTTGATGTTAACAATGCCTTCTTGTATGGAGATCTTGATGAGGATATCTATATGACCATCCCAGGGGTTACGTAATGAGAACAATAAAAATAAAGTTTGTAAACTTGTCAAGTCTCTATATGGCCTAAAACAAGCTCCCGAAATGGAATGAAAAACTTGTGAGTGTTTTAAAGAAAATAACTTTGTTCAATCATCAATGATCACTCCTGTTCACCAAAGCAGAGAATAACAAGTTTATTGCTCGCTTGTTTATGTGGATGATATTGTTCTTCTTGAAGCGCATTGATGAGATAAATCTTTTAAAGAGTTTCTAAAATCCAAATTTCATATCAAAGACTTGGGAAATCTAAAATATTTCCTTGGCATTGAGGTTTTAAAAGCGGGAATGACATTTGTCTTTCTCAAAGAAAATCTTGTCTTGAACTCCTCGAAAATTTGGTCTTCTTGGGTGCAAACTGTGTCACTCTATGGAACCCAACTCTGTGCTTCCATACATTCCCACTTCTTGATGACCCATTGCTTGTCAACATCTTTGGTTATCGAAGTTACTTGGGAAACTTATCTATCTCACCCATACAAGACGACATCTCATACTCGGTTCATTATGCGGCACAATATATGCATTCTCCTTAAAATCTCATCGGAATGTGCCTCAATGTTACGAGATATCTAAAAGGAGCTCGAGGAAAAGGTCTAAGGTACAATTTGACAACTCGAAAATCATCTTGAAGGATATAGTGATCTTGATTGGGCGAATGCAAGAAAACCGGAAAATCATCACGAGTTATTGTGTTTTCTTCAATGATTGTTTGATCTCATGGAAAAGTAAAAACAAAACACTCTTTCAAAATCTTCCACGAGCGAGTATAGATCTATGTCTCTCTCTGCTGTGAAATCATTGGATTCAAAAATCCTAAAAGATCTAAAAGTTGATATCAATCTTCTGTTAATCTTTTTGTGACAACAAATCGCTTTACAACTTCTTCATCAACCACTTTTTCATGAAAGATCAAAACACTTTGAAATTGATGTTCACTTCATCGGGAGAAAATTGCAAGAGGTGTTATAAGTGCTAAGAAGATTGGCTCTTCAAACCAAGCTGAGACATTCTCACTAAAAATCTCCTGTTTATCGGCATAAATTTTGTGTGAAAAATTGATATTGTTTGATATGTTTGCTAATCAGTTAAGGGGAATGTTAGAATTTGGAGTATTAATCTGTGGCAAACATATCATTCTATCGATTCCTAATGGCTTTCAAGTTATGATCATTCGAGAGATTCTCTGAGGGGTTATTCATGGACAAAGAATAAAGGTTTAAAGTTCCAAGAAGTGGTTTCTGTTGAGAGTTATTCATTTCTGCGATGAGTCATTTATAGCCGTTAGAGGGTCTTAGTGTAACTTAATCTCTATTTAATAAGTCCCTTAATCTAGGGTTACACACACTTGAGTGTGCGATCTTTTGTATCACTCTCTTCTCTTCTCTCGGATCATTTCTTGATCTTGTCTTGTCTTTACATTCATATGATTATTGTCTCATTGACATTAATCTAATCTTGTAACATTTGGATACTATTAATCTAAAGTGACTATTGCGACTTAGATCGAATAAAGGTTATATTGTTCATCTAGTGTTGCCTATACTTTCGTACACGTTGATTTTTATAGAGTTAATTGCATTTTTGGTCCCTGTGGTTTGGCCGAATTGCAGATTTGGTCCCCAATACTTTGAAAGTGCACCAGAGGTCCCCATTTTCAAGTTTCCGTTGTAAATTTGGTCCGTTACCCATCCCACGTGGTTTGCACACGAGGGTCTTTATGTCTTTTCACACACTAAAATCCACCCACCTTTATAAACCCCACACGATTTGTACTTTTCCCACAAATTATCCCAACCCCACAAAAACCCACTTACCCACAAAATCTGTTTCCCCAAATTGCAATCCCAATTCAATTAAATATAAACCTTGAATAAAGAACACACACCTCAATATATAAAGTAGTCACATTTCCATTGCTTGAACTATGTGCGATGAAAGCCCATCTTCCTTTTTCTTTACCAAAAAGTAGCAACCATCTCCAACTTTATTACCATCGCCGGACATATGATATGGATCGTTATAAGTCCAAATTTGTTATTGTTGCGGTCATTGTTGTATCTATGGTTTATATGAGTCTTAACGAAGTAAGTACTCTAGATAAAACAACGCCATGACTTACATACGCTTTTACATCACATAAGATCGGACGCATCTAATCATGTCAATAATTTCTCAAGTATATGTGCCATTTAAAAGATGAAACCCTTAGTGCGGGTTAGCTCTAGCTTTTCGTATCTATTACCACCAACTAGAAAGTTGCCAAATAACGAAATGCATTAAGTTACTGATTAGACAGAAATCACATGTACAAGAGATACAAACATTGTTGTTTGAGATTGATGAGATGCAAAGCCGTTTTTCCATTGAGGCAAGTAATTTGCAGTTCTGCACTTCCAAGTGGTAAAACATGTTGTTGTGAATTAACATTATGTCCCCTCGATGTTTTCAATTTGTTTGGTCATGCAGCTCTCTTTACGCCTACCAACTTTTCCTCAAAAGAAGATGTAGAGGAAAAAAAAACATTGAATCCCACATCGGTCAAGCAAAAAAACCTATTGTTGGGTATATACTCAGGTGAGTGCCCTTTAATCAAGTTGATATCGATAGATCATATTCCAAGAGGTAAACGACTTCTAGTAATATTATTATTAGAAGTCTCGTTAGCTCTAGAATAATTTCTAAAACCGTTAACTTTTTTGTGTTTTTTTTCCTTCTCCTTTGTAGCTTAGCGATACAATTCATATGACTCTAAAAGTGTTTCAAATTGTTAATTAAAGTTTGAAATTACTTTTCACTCATTAGTGAAGTAACAAAATGAAACTAAAAATATAATTTAGTTTGAAACGGTTACAAAAACAGTATACTTGCAATTTACCTATATAATAGTAAGAATAAGGTGATCAAAAAATAAAAAAAATACAAAAAGTAGCAGCCATCTCCAACTTTATTTCCATTGCTGGACATATGATATGGATCCTTTTTAAGTCCAAATTTGTTATTGTTGCGGTCATTGTTGCACCTATGGTTTATATAAGCCTTAACGAAGTAGGTACCCTAGATAAAGTCATAAAACAACGCCTTGACTCACATACGCTTTTAAGTATATGTGCCATTCAAAAGATGAAACCCTTAGCGCGAGTCAGTTCTAGTACCATTCTGCTTTTCGTTTCTATTAACACCAACTAGAAAGTTGCCGAACAACGAACTGTAATCAGTTATTGATTAGACAAAAATCACATGTACAAGAGATATATGAAACAACTACCTCAACCGCTGACCTCCTTATACGATCCAAAACAAGTCCAGTCGGTTAGCTAGGAAGGAATGTGCTGACGAAATGGAGGTAACCAGGGGCGGAGCCAGGAATTTTTATTAAGGGGGGCTTGGATGTTTTGGGTAGTAATAATGTTTAATGTTTTTTTTAGAACCCATGATCGAATTGATAAACCAATTTGCACTCAAATGACCAACTTGCACAATTAAAAATATATCGTTATCTTTATAAGAGTTACTAATAAAACTTGAACCTTTTATCAGATAGGTAAACCTATCTTTCATTAAAAAAGCTAAACTAACTAGTCCACATAGCTAACATTTTCGGTTAAAAAAAAAAAAAAAAACCCGACAATTGCTAGTCTTTGACTTTCTCATCTCCTAGGAATTTGACAAAAAGCTCTCCTTTCTTTGTATACAGTATACACTCACGTGATCAAGTCATACAAATCTACTTTTACTGTTTTTACACAAACACCTTTTTGTTGCTACTTCCTCTTGATATGAATATGGGTTCTTCCTCAAACACCTTACAAGTGAGTTACACTATGATCTACTTAAAACTAATATAAATGTAAGTATTTCTTGCCTTTGTTTTCTACTAGCTTACGTATTTCTTTTTATAGTTCCGAGTCCAGGAAAGAAGAAAAAAACATAAAAAAAAAAAATCATAAAACGGAACTGGCGCCGTTGCAACAAAGTGTTATTTTCCGATGAGGGCAGTCACGATATGGAATTAGGGGAGTAAGATCACCGTTGCTAAGATACTTGAGCCTTATAGCAGGTGCCAAGTTAAAACTTCATGAAACATGGGCTGAAATTCAAGCTATAAGTTGGACAAGTTAGGTCGGTTGGGGGTGGCTGAGCACCCGCTAGCCACCCCATTGGCTCCGTCCCAGGAGGTAACGAGAGATGAGAAAGTGAGGTCAGATGGGATTGAGAAGGAGAGGATGATGATTGAAGGGGAGTTTCTAAAAATGCTTGAGAAGGAGAGGATAATGATTGGAGGTGAGGAGAGGACAATGCGAAAGAGGTGGAGAGGGACTGAGGGAGGTGGCGAATGGGAGCTCTCATTAGAATACTACGTAATACTTTGCTGATAAAGGAAGGTTTTTTAAACGACTACGTTCTCATTAGAATATGTATGTATGTGTTTAACGTTTCACACAGCTCAAGATAAAGCAGGGAAACATCAAGTCGACAGCTTTATAGATGAAATAGTACTATCATTGTTGCTTAAGATCGAGTTAACGAATGTGTGAAAGAACTGGAAGCTTTATAAGCACTACCACATTTACCAGTTTCCCCATCGTCGTTTTCCCCGGCGACATGTCGCTTGGGAAAGTCCTCAAATGTCGCTGGGGTAACCGGTCAATGTTGTAGTGAAGGAAGACATGCCTTCGTACGTGTTCCATAGTCATGAAAACTTCGGTGGTTCTTGCTTGGGTTGTCCTAGCCTTTAATGCCATCATGCATTTCTATTGTACTTCCAAGTGGTAAAACATGTTCTCGTGAATTATCATTATGTCCAATGTTTTCAACTTTTCCTCGAAAAGAGATGTAGAAAAACAAGTTGAATCCCACATTTTTTTTTCTTGCTTGAATCCCACATTGGTCAAGCAAAACAAATATTGCTAGCTTATATACTCAGTGAGTACTTTTGGCTTAAGTTGTGATCAATAGATGATATTTCGGGTGGTAAGAGGTTTATGGTAATATTATTATCAAAAATCTTCTTCGTCCGAAATAATTTCTATAATTGACATTAACTTTTTGTGTTTTTTCCTTCTCCTTTGTACCTTAGCGATACAATTCTTATTAACTAGTTGTATTATTCTCCGACGATTACTCACAATGACGAAATAATGCTAAGAGTGACCGGGGGCATAACTTACAAATAGCTCAGTTGGCCACTAAGATTTCCTTAAGTTGCCTTAGGGAGGGGAGGTATTATTTATTGACGATTACTCACATTTACGGAATAATGCTAAGAGTGACCGGTGGCATAACTAACCATTGAGGGTTTATCTATTTACCTTTTTATATAAAATTAACTTGTTAGCCCATCTAAATGTGAGGTAAAATGCACGATAACATATGATAATCAAATGACCCTTTTGCATCTTGCCCACTAGAGGATGACATCATCCCCGTTACCAGTGTTTTCAACTCAGTTGTAAGTCATAAGGATCATTGAGTTTGTAAGTAAGGATTATGCTAAAGTCCAGGATCTCATTTTCCAAAAGAGGTTGTTGGTTCACATCGTGTGCGGATTGTTAAAGAGAGGACTTCAAGACATTCGGAAAGAAAAAAAATCGAAAAAAAATTTCAAATCGTTAAAGAGAGAAATTCAGATTAGAAATAGCATTGTATCCTTAAATAAGCTGGGAATATTACACTGAAACGACAGGCAAGCGGGCAACAAGCTGAGCCGCTAGCCCTTTTTGAATAGCAAAACTTAGTCTTTTAAAAACTACATTCAGAGACCTTGGGGTCGTAACATTGCCATGCATAACCCGTTGGACTATTTTGAGCAGCTCCACAATCTTGTGATTCTGCTGATACATCATCCGATTCTGCTGAACAAGAAAGAGGCTTGCCAGCCACTACTGCTAGAAGGTCAACTAGAGTTTCTAAGTTGCCCAGCAATCTAAATGACTTTATTGTTGAAGGAAAAGTCAAATATGGGGTTGAAAAAGTTGTTAATTACTCTAATCTTAACAAGGATAACTATTGCTTTGCTTCTAGTCTTAATAAAAGTATTGAACCTACCTGTTATGAAGAAGCTATCCTTGATAGCAATTGGGTAGATGCTATGAATTAAAATTGAGGCCCTAAATGAAAACCATGCTTGGGATATAAATGATCTACCTCTAATAGAACTCCCATTGGTTACAAATGGATTTTAAAATCAAATACAAAGCCAATGGTGAAGTTGATAGATACAAGGCTAGATTAGTTGTTAAAGGCTACAACCAAAGGAAGGAATAGACTATGATGAAACTTTTTCTCTGTTGTGAAAATGTCTCTTGTTAGATGTCTTATTGCCTTAGTTGTAAAAACAAATGGCCTCTTTTCAACTTGATGTTAACAATGCTTTCTTGTATGGAGATCTTGATGAGGATATCTATATGACCATTCCCGAGGGTTACGTATTGAGAACAATAAAAATAAAGTATGTAAACTTGTCAAGTCTCTATATGGCCTAAAACAAGCTCCCGAAATGGAATGAAAAACTTGTCGGTGTTTTAAAGAAAATAACTTTGTTCAATCTGTTAATGATCACTCCTGTTCACCAAAGCAGAGAATAACAAGTTTATTGCTCTGCTTGTCTATATGGATGATATTGTTCTTCTTGAGGCTGTATTGATGAAATAAATAATTTTAAAGAGTTTCTAAAATCCAAATTTCATATCAAAGACTTGGGAAATCTAAAATATTTTCTTGGCATTGAGGTTTTAAAAGCGGGAATGACATTTGCCTTTCTCAAAGAAAATCTTGTCTTGAACTCCTCGAAAATTTGGTCTTCTTGGGTGCAAACTGTGTCACTCTATGGAACCCAACTCGTGCTTCCATACATTCCCTGCTTGATGACCCTTGCTTGTCAACATCCTTTGGTTATCGAAGTTACTTGAAACTTATCTATCTCACCCATACAAGACACGACATCTCATACTCGGTTCATTGTGCAGCACAATATATGCATTCTCCTTTAAAGTCTCATACGGAATGTGCCCTCAATGTTCGAGATATCTAAAAGGAGCTCGAGGAAAAGGTCTAAGGTACAATTTCGGCAACTCGAAAATCATCTTGAAGGATATAGTGATCTTGATTGGGCGAATGCAAGAAAACCGAGAAAATCATCACGAGTTATTGTGTTTTCTTTAATAATTGTTTAATCTCATGGAAAAGTAAAAACAAAATACTCTTTCAAAATCTTCCACAGAGCGAGAATATAGATCTATGTCTCTCTGCTGTGAAATCATTTAGATTCAAAAATCCTAAAAGACCTAAAAGTTGATATCAATCTTCCATCGATCTTTTTGTGATAACAATCGCTTTACAACTTACGATCAACCCTGTTTTCATGAAAGATCAAAACACTTTGAAATTGATGTTCACTTCATCGGGAAAAAATTGCTAGAGGTGTTATAAATGCTAAAAGATTGGCTCTTCAAACCAAGCTGAGACATACTACAAAGAACCTCCTGTCTATCGGCATAAATTTTGTGTGAAAAATTGATATTGTTTGATATGTTTGCTCATCGATTAAGGGAATGTTAAATTTTGGGTTGGTGTCTGTGGCAAACATATCATTCTATCAATTACTAATGACTTTCAAGGTGTGGCTTATTGCGGGATTAATTCTGAGGGGTTTAACTTTGGACAAAGGATAAAGATTTAAAGTTCCAAGAAGCTCATTCTGCTGAAGCCTTTCTTCGTTTTACTGGCATGAGTCTCTACTAGCCGTTAGAGGGTCTTAGTGTAACTTAATCTCTATTTAATAAGTACCTTTATCTAGGGTTATACACACTTGAGTGTGCGGTCTTTTGTATCACTCTCTTCTCTTCTCTTAGATCATTTCATGATCTTGTCTTGTCTTTACACTCATATGATTATTGTCTCATTGACATTAATCTAATCTTGTAACATTTGGATACATTAATCTAAAACGACTATTGCGACTTAGATCCGAATAAAGTTACATTGTTTATATCTTTGTTGCCTATACTTTCGTACATTATGAAATTTCATTACCTCCTACTCTTGTGCTCTCTATCATCATATCTCCTTTTGTAGCTTTTTACACCATCTCGATCTTCACCCCTACACTTATTATGAGCAACATCATCTTCAAGTATTTTTCGGGTGTTCGGCTCATCTCATGGACCTTCTTTTTTCCTATCATTCTCATCATCACTATATCTTTTCCTGTCATCGCTATAAGTCTTGTGAAAGACAATGAATAGAAAAGTCATCACACTCGCACTTTTAGAAGAATCACAAGATTGAGTGACTTCAAGAGACTGAAGAAAATCCCTCTAACACGTCTTTAGATTCAGATAAACATGAACAATAATCATTAGACTACTCCACTACGCCAAACGATAATCCAAGCTCATGAATCATCCTATGATCCTCGTTACTTTTACATTCACTCACAATTATGAGATGATCATCTTTGATGATGAACGAAATGCAGAAATCAAATTAAAAATGACTATTGTTTTACATTGAAAAATTATAATGGATTTTTCTTAAATAAGAACTCTTCCTTTCTATTCACGAAATTAGCACAACACATACAGTATAGTTGCAATTTACTTATATAATAGTAGTAACAATAAGGTGATCTACAAATAAAAAAAATACAAAAAGTTGCAATTTACTTATATAATAAAGTAACAATAAGGTGGTTTACAAATAAAAACAATACAAAAAAGTCAACAACTTTTACAAATTATCATTCATATCCCAAGTTTGATGATTATGATTTTTATGATCATCATCATGAGATGGAATGATAACAATGTTTTAGTCTCAACATGAATAAAGAACACTCACCTCAATATATAAAGTAGCAACATTTCTTTTCCTTGACTTATGCGGGATGAAAGCACACCTTCCTTTTTCTTTATCAAAAAGTAGCAACCATCTCCAACTTTATTACCATTGCCAGACATATGATATGGATCCTTTTAAGTCCAAATTTCTTATTGTTGCGGTCATTGATTCACCTATTGGTTTATATGAGCCTTAATGAAGTAGGCTCACCTAAGATCGGTCGCATCTAATCTTGTCAGTTATGAATTGAGCATATGCAAAGTGACAAAAGTGTTTGTAAATAGACGGAACGGGTTGTCCATCTTGTCTCATAACCAAATTCAAAAACGGCTTTGCATCTCATCAATCTCAAACAACAATGTCTATATCTCTTGTACATGTGATTTCTGTCTAATCAATAACTGAATGAATTTCGTTATTCGGCAACTTTCTAGTTAGTGTTAATAGAAACGAAAAGCAGAATGATACTAGGACTGACTTGTGCTAAGGGTTTCATCTTTTAAATGGCACATATACTTAAAAGCGTATGTGAGTCATGGCGTTGTTTTATGACTTTATCTAGGCTACCTACTTCGTTAAGGCTGATATAAACCATAGGTGCAACAATGACCGCAACAATAACAAATTTGGACTTGAAAGGTTCCATATCATATGTCCGGCAATGGTAATAAAGTTGGAGATGGCTGCTACTTTTTGTATTTTTTTTTTATTTGTAGATCACCTTATTCTTACTATTATTGTATAGGTAAATTGCAAGTATACTGTTTTAGTAACCGTTTCAAACTAAATTATATTTTTAGCTTTCATTTTGTTACTTCACTAATGAGTGAAAAGTAATTTCAAACTTTAATTAACAATTTGAAACACTTTTAGCGTCATATGAATTGTATCGCTAAGCTACAAAGGAGAATGGAAAAAAAACACAAAAAAGTTAACAGTTATAGAAATTATTCCGGAGCTAACGAGACTTCTAATAATAATATTACTAGAACTCGTTTACCTCTAGGAATATGATCTATCGATATCAACTTTATTAAAGGGCACTCACCTGACTATATAACCCAACAATATGTTTTTTGCTTGAGCGATGTGGGATTCAAACTTTTTTATTTATTTATTATTCTACATCTTCTTTTGAGGAAAAGTTGGTAGGCGTAATGAGAGCTGCATGACCAAACAAATTGAAAACATCGTTGAGGGGACATAATGTTAATTCACAACATGTTTTACCACTTGGTCATCAAATGATAATTTGTAAAAGTTGTTTACTTTTTTGTGCTATGCAAATATACTTTGGCTATGTTTGGCACATGAGATTATAAAGAGATTATGTATGTTTGGCACATGAGATTATGCTAATAAGCTACTTAAAAAATTATCTTTGTTTGACAGACAGAACTTATAGAAGATTATAAAAAAAATAATCTTCCATAATCTCTGAAAATTATCTATTTTTATAATCTTTTTCAGCAACAACAACAACAACACCAGTACAATCTATTTTTGCCAAACATACCCTTTATGTGCTATGCTAATTTCGTGAATAGAAAGGAAGAGTTTTTATATAAGAAAAATGCATCATAAATTTTTAATGTAAAACAATAGACATTTTTGAATATTTAAGTGTAGATCGATTCTTCTTCAGCCGTAACTTTTGAACATTTTTTTTTTTTTTTTTTTTTTTTTAATTGAGGCGGAGAAAGAGAGGTTTGACGGGTGGCTTAGAGTAGGCGGCTCAACATAGCCACCTAGGTATGAGGATCAGACCCGCTCTGAAACCATGTAAGATAATGAATAAACCCGTAGTTATAATATTATTATGGAATGGTGAAAACCCTAATACCCTAAACCCACAAACCGGGCTTGGGCCTAATTATCCACTAACATTCTACATTCATCATATAGATCAGTGTCAAGGTTTTGCTGCAGACTTATTGATTTCTACATTTCGTTCAATCATCAAAGATACTCATCTCATAATTGTGAGTGAATATAAACATAATGAGGATCATAAGATGAGTCATGAGCTTGGATTGTCGTAACGCGTAGTGGAGTGGTTCGGTATGTTTATCTAAATCCAAAGACGTGTCATTCAGTCTCTTGAAGTCACTCACTCTTGTGATTCTCTAAAAGAGCAAGTTTGATGATTCATAGAGCTCATAGTGTTGATGACTTTTCAATTCAACCCATATTAGACTCCGAGAGAGAGGAAGCTGCAGCAAGTATTATGGAGTCCATCAGAATTGAAGAATTCGGTTTGGACCCAAAGCTTTCAATTACAAATAGTAGCAGTTTAAAGAAACAACACGCTTGTTTAGCAAGGGCACTTCATTGTCTTTCACAAGACTTTTATTCTCTAGACTCGCACTTTCTCCCGGAGCTTGTAAGTTTTTATCTTTATCCTTTGATATGCTCCTTTTTAAGATATTTACGGACAAATAGTGGCGTGTTTCTTTTATTTTTTATTTTATAGGTTCATAATGCTGATGATAATAGTATCTGATGATAGGGAGCATAAGAGTAGGAGGTAATGGTTAATTTTGGTTTGATGAAGAAGGATATGAGTTGGATAATGAATTTCGTATCCAGTCGTGTTGGAGTTTGGTCTCGGTGAATTCTCTGTGTTTCATCAAATTTTTACTGATGTAGGTTCATTACGTCACACCATGGAAGTACTTATGGATCATTTACATTTACAACTTTTAGCATCTGGCGGGTTGTACTTGATGGATTTTCTCCATATGAAAAGTTGCAAGTTCTAATGTTGCTTCGGTATGTGTTTGTTTAGCAAAGCAACACTTGCCGCAATTGATGTTATTGTCCTGTTTTTCTTTTAATGCGACTATTTGCAGCATTTTCTCCTTCAGCTGCATTTGAGGAATCGTTTAGTGTTAAACAATTCATACAAAACTTGAGAGAGTAAATTACATCGTTCGTCTTTGTGGTTTAGCCGGGTTTCATGTTTTGTCACTGACAATTCACATGAAAGCGGCATAAAGTTATGTCGTATATCTTTTGATGAATACATTGTTATTTCTAAATTGAATTCCTCTCTTTAATGACTTGTCATGAATTCCTTTCTTTAACAATCCGTGCACGCTGTGAGCCAAAAACCTCTTAACCGAGTAAGAAAGGTCATTTTCCCCTTAATTGAAGCTGATTTTGTCTATGTACAAAATAGATTATGATTTTAAGTATATTGCTTGCTTACAATGTTGAAATGGCAACGGGAATGATATGATGTCACCCTTAGGTGGGCAAGGTAGCAACAATCGATGGTCCTTGATCAGATGCAATTTCATAGTGATTTTGAGGGTCATTTACTCTGATTTTGTGCATTTTACCTCATTTTTAGATGGGCTAAAAGTTTGATCTTATATAAAAGGGGTTCGTGCTAAGTCCCGAGACCCCTATGGATTTTTTCGATGTAATGTTAATTTTGAAAAAAAAACACAATTTTTTTAAATGTATATTAAATGCACACGGTCCTTCAAAATGTGTTTATATATTACAATTCAAAAAATTTTTGTGCATCTGGTAATGTTTAGTTTTGGTTCCATCCGTGGATGTTTCGATATCCTGATGAAATTAAAAGTGTTAGTTTTAGTAAACGTAATTTAAATTCAGAGGATTTTTTTATTTTTTATTTATTTATTTATTTTTTTTCAGTTGTGGCTAGCTCACAATAATTTGTATTTCTAGTCGTGTTTAATAACTTCACTAATGAGTGAAAAGTAATTTCAAACTTTAATTAATAATTTGAAAGTTATGCCACCGTTCATTCTAAATAATACAAATAGTTAATGAGAATAGTTTATATGAATTGTATTGCTAAGGTACAAAGTAGAAGGGAAAAAAGCCACAAAAAAGTTATTGACAAATATAGAAATTATTTCGAGGGAGACGATGACGTCTAATAATAATATTACCAGAAGCCTCTTACCACCCGAAATATCATCTATCGATCACAACTTAAATCTAGAGCACTCACCTGAGTATATAAGCCAGCAATATTTGTTTTGCTTGACCGATGTGGGATTCAACTTTTTTTTTTCTACATCTCCTTTCGAGGAAAAGTCGGAGGGGTACTTGAGCAAACAAATTTAAAACATCGGACATAATGATAATTCACGAGAACATGTTTTACCACTTGGAAGTGCAATGGAAAATGCATGATGGCATAAAAGGTTCTGACAACCCAAGCAAGAACCATCGAAGTTTTCATGACGTACAAAGGCAGGTCTTCCTTGTAAAGCTTCCAGTTCCTACACACATTTGTTATCTCGATATTAAGCAACAAGGATAGTATTATTTCATCTATAAAGCTGTAGACTTACTGTTTCCCTTGCTTTAGCTTGAGCTATGTGAAACGTTAAACACATACATACATATTCTAATGAGAACATGCTCGTTTAAAAAACCTTCCTTTATCAGCAAAGTATTACGTAGTATTCTAATGAGAACACACTCGTTTAAAAAACCTTCGTTTGTCAGCAAAGTATTACGTAGTATTCTAATGAGAACTCCCCATTCGCCACCTCCCTCTCCTCCGCTCTCGCCTCTTTCGCGTTTTCCTCCTCTCGTCACCTTCAATCATCATCCTCTACTTCTCAATCCCATCTGACCTCACTTTCTCATCTCTCGTTACCTCCATTTCCTCAGCACATTCCTTCCTAGCTAACCGACTGGACTTGTTTTGGATCAAGAAGGAGGTCCAGCTATTGAGGTAGTTGTTTCATTTATCTTAGTTCTGAATTGAACATTTGTAAAGGGACAAAAATGTTCCTAAATAGGCGGTTGTCCATCTTGTCTCATAACCAAGTTCAAAAACGGATTTGCATCTCATCAATCTCAAACAACAACGTTTATATCTCGTGTACATGTGATTTCTTTCTAATCAATAACCGAATGCATTCACTATTCGGCAACTTTCTAGTTAGTGTTTATAGATACGAAAAGCAGAATGATACTAGAACTGACTCGCTCTAAGGGTTTCATCTTTCAAATGGCAAAGATATCTTGAGAAGTTATTGACAGGATTAGATGCGACTGATCTTATGTGATGTAAAAGCGTATGTATGTCATGGCATTGTTTTATCTAGGGTACCTACTTCCTTAAGGCTGATATAAACCATTGGTGCAACAATGACTGCAACAATAACAAATTTGGACTTAAAAGGATCCATATCATATGTCCGACAATGGTAATAAAGTTGGAGATGGTTACTACTTTTTGGTAAAGAAAAAGGAAGGTGGGCTTTCATCCCACATAGGTCAAGTTGGAGATGTTTACCTCACTTTTAGATGCGCTAAAAGGTAGATAAATCCGGTGGGTATCTCGCGGTGTTACTATATCCCGATGAAATTCGTTGTGTTAGTTTTAGTAAAAAACTATGTTTTTCTTTTCTATTTTGCATCCGGTTCACACTAAATTATATTTTTAGTCTTCGTTTAATTACTTCACTAATAAGTGAAAAGTAATTTCAAACTTTAATTAAAGTCTTTGTAGTAAATTTGCAAGTTATACGTTTTCGTTCGTTTTTTCGCGTTTTCATCCGTTTTTGCGATTTTTGTTCGTTTTTTTCATTTTCGTCCGTTTTTTACGTTTTCATTTGAGGAATTGTGAAGTGTTAGAACAATTCACACTAAACCTGAGAGAGTAAATTACATCGTTCGTCTTTGTGGTTTAGCCAGATTTCATGTTTTGCCACTTGAACAATTCAACTAGCTTACTTTTTGTTAACATTACGCTGCACCTAAAAGCGGTATAAAGTTATGTTGTATATTGAATTCCTCTCTTTAACGACTTGTCATGAATTCCTCTCTTTAACAATCCGCACACTATGTGAACCAACAACCTCTTTTCGGAGTAAGAAAGGTCATTTTCCCCTTAATCCAAGCCGATGCATCTGTTTTAGAAAATGAGATCCTGGACTTTAGCATAATCCCTACTTACAATGTTGAAATGGACAAACTCAATGATCGTTATGACTTACCACTGAGTTGAAACTCTGGTAACAAGGATGATGTCATCCTCTAGTGGGCAAGGTAGCAACAGTCTACTGTCCTTGATGAGATGCAAAAGGGTCATTTGATTATCATATGTTATCGTGCATTTTACCTCACTTTTAGATGGGCTAACAAGTTAATTTTATATAAAAAGGTAAATAGATAAACCCTCACTGGTTAGTTATGCCACCGGTCACTCTTAGCATTATTCCGTAAATGTGAGTAATCGTCAATAAATAATACCTCCCCTAGCCAAACATCCCCTCCCCGAGGCACCTTAAGGAAATCTTGGTGGCCAACTGAGCTATTTGAAAGTTATGCCCCCGGTCACTCTTAGCATTATTTCGTCATTGTGAGTAATCGTCGGAAAATAATACAATTAGTTAATAAGAATTGTTTATATGAATTGTATCGCTAAGGTATAAAGAGAAGGAAAAAACACAAAAAAGTTACTGACAATCATAGAAATTATTTCGGGGGAGATGATGATTTCTGATAATAATATTACCACAAACCTCTTACCACCCGAAATATCATCTATCGATCACAACTTAAATCAAGAACACTCACCTGAGTATATAAGCCAGCAATATTTGTTTTGCTTGACCGATGTGGGATTCAACTTTTTCTTTTCTACATCTCCTTTCGAGGAAAAGTTGGAAGGGTACTTGAGCAAACAAATTGAAAACATTGGACATAATGATAATTCACGAGAACATGTTTTACCACTTGGAAGTGCAATGGAAAATGCATGATGGCATAAAAGGCTCGGAAAACCCAAGCAGGAACCTCCTAAGTTTTCATGATTATGGAACGCGTACGTACAAAGGCAGGTCTTCCTTGTAAAGCTTCCAGTTCCTACACACATTCGTTATCTCGATATTAAGCAACAAGGATAGTATTATTTCATCTATAAAGCTGTAGACTTACTGTTTCCCTGCTTTAGCTTGAGCTATCTGAAACGTTAAACACATACATACATATTCTAATGAGAACATACTCGTTTAAAAAACCTTCCTGTATCAGCAAAGTATTACGTTGTATTCTTATGAAAACTCTCCATTCGCCACCTCCCTCAGTCCCTCTCCACCTCTTTCGCGTTGTCCTCCTCTCCTCACCTCCAATCATCATCCTCTCCTTCTCAAGCATTTTCAGAAACTCCCCATTCGCCACCTCCCTCTCCTCCGCTCTCACCTCTTTCGCGTTTTCCTCCTCTCGTCACCTTCAATCATCATCCTCTCCTTCTCAATTCCATCTGACCTCACTTTCTCATCTCTGGTTACCTCCATTTCCTCAACACATTCCTTCCTAGCTAACCGACTGGACTTGTTTTGGATCATATAAGGAGGTCAGCGGTTGAGGTAGTTGTTTGACATGTTTCATTTATCTTAGTTATGAATTGAACATTTGTAAAGTGACAAAAATGTTTATAAATAGACGGCACGGGCTGTCCATCTTGTCTCATAAGCAAATTCAAAAACGGCTTTGCATCTCATCAATCTCAAACAACAATGTCTATATCTCCTGTACATGTGATTTCTGTCTAATCAATAACTGAATGAATTTCGTTATTCGCAACTTTCTAGTTAGTGTTAATAGAAACGAAAAGCAGAATGATACTAGGACTGACTCGTGCTAAGGGTTTCATCTTTTAAATAGCACATATACTTAAAAGCGTATGTGAGTCATGGCGTTGTTTTATGACTTTATCTAGGCTACCTACTTCGTTAAGGCTGATATAAACCATCGGTGCAACAATGACCGCAACAATAACAAATTTGGACTTGAAAGGTTCCATATCATATGTCCGGCAATGGTAAATAAAGTTGGAGATGGTTACTACTTTTTGGTAAAGAAAATTGAAGATGGGCTTTGATCCCACATAGGTCAAGCAAAGAAATGTGACTACTTTATATATTGAGGTGAGTGTTCCTTATTTAACTTGAGACTAAGACATTGTTATCATTACATCTACATGTTTGATGATTATAATAATCATCTGATGCTGGGATGAATGATAATTTGTACAAGTCATTGACTTTTTTGTATTTTTTTTTTGTAGATCACCTTAATAATAGACATTTTTAATTTGTATTCTACATTCATCATATATACCAGTGTCAAGGTTTTGTTGCAGACTTGTTGATTTTTGCATTTCGTTCAATCATCAAAGATGCTCATCTCATAATTGTGTGTGAATGTAAAAGTAACGAGGATAGGATGATTCATGAGCTTGGATTATCGTTAGGCGTAGTGAACCAAAAACCTTTCGATGAACACATTGTTATTTCTATTTTGTACAAGTCATTGACTTTTTTGTATTTTTTTTTTGTAGATCACCTTAATAATAGACATTTTTAATTTGTATTCTACATTCATCATATCTACCAGTGTCAAGGTTTTGTTGCAGACTTGTTGATTTTTGCATTTCGTTCAATCATCAAAGATGCTCATCTCATAATTGTGTGTGAATGTAAAAGTAACGAGGATAGGATGATTCATGAGCTTGGATTATCGTTAGGCGTAGTGAACCAAAAACCTTTCGATGAACACATTGTTATTTCTATTTTGAATTCCTCTCTTTAATGACTTGTCATAAATTCCTTTCTTTAACAATCCGTGCACGATGTGAACCAAAAACCTCTTAACCGAGTAAGAAAGGTCATTTTCTCCTTAATCCAAGCTTATTTTGTCTGTGTACAAAATAGATTATGATTTTAAGCATATTACTTGGTTACAATGTTGAAATGGACGATCTCAGTGATCGTCTTGAAAACTCTGGCAACGGGAATGATGTCATCCTCAAGTGGGCAAGGTAGCAACAATCTATGGTCCTTGATCAGATTCAATTTCATAGTGATTTTAAGGGTCATTTACTCTGATTTTGTGATATTTACCTCATTTTGTGCAATTTACCTCATTTTCAGATGGGCTAAAAGGTTGATCTTATATAAAAGGGGTTCATGCGAGGTCCCGGGACCCTGTGGATTTTTCGATGTAGTATTAATTTTGATAAAAACATAATTTTTTAAATGTATCTTAAATGCACACGGTCTTTCAAAATGTGTTTATATATTACAATTCAAAAAAATTTGTGCATCTGGTAATGTTTAGTTTTGGTTCCATCCGTGGATGTTTCGATATCCTGATGAAATTAAGAGTGTTAGTTTTAGTAAGCGTAATTTAAATTCGAGAGGATTTTTTTTTTTTTTTTTTTTTTTTTTTCAGTTGTGGCTAGTTCACAATAATTTGTATTTCTAGTCGTGTTTAATAACTTCACTAATGAGTGAAAAGTAATTTCAAAACTTTAATTAACAATTTGAAAGTTATGCCACCGTTCATTCTAAATAATACAAATAGTTAATGAGAATAGTTTATATGAATTGTACTGCTAAGGTACAAAATAGAAGGGAAAAAAGCCGCAAAAAAGTTATTGACAATTATAGAAATTATTTCGGGAGACGATGACGTCTAATAATAACATTACCAGAAGCCTCTTACCACCTGAAATATCATCTATTGATCACAACTTAAATGAAGAGCACTCACCTGAGTATATAAGCCAGCAATATTTGTTTTGCTTGACCGATGTGGGATTCAACTTTTTTTTTTCTACATCTCCTTTCGAGGAAAAGTTGGAAGGGTACTTGAGCAAACAAATTGAAAACATTGGACATAATGATAATTCACGAGAACATGTTTTACCACTTGGAAGTGCAATGGAAAATGCATGATGGCATAAAAGGCTCGAAAACCCAGCGAGAACCACGAAGTTTTCATGATTATGGAACACGTGCGTACAAATCACGGGTCATCCTTGTAAAGCTTCCAGTTCCTACACACATTCGTTATCTCGATATTAAGCAACAAGGATAGTATTATTTCATCTATAAAGCTGTAGACTTACTGTTTCCGTGCTTTAGCTTGAGCTTTGTGAAACGTTAAACACATACATACATATTCTAATGAGAACACACTCGTTTAAAAAACCTTCCTTTGTCAGCAAAGTATTACGTAGTATTCTAATGAGAACTCCCCATTCGCCACCTCCCTCAGTCCCTCTCCACCTCTTTCGCGTTGTCCTCCTCTCCTCACCTCCAATCATCATCCTCTCGTCACCTTTCATCATCCTCTCCTTCTCAATCGCATCTGACCTCACTTTCTCATCTCTCGTTACCTCCGTTTCCTCAGCACAATCCTTCCTAGCTAACCGACTGGACTTGTTTTGGATCTAGAAGGAGGTCTAGCTATTGAGGTAGTTGTTTCATTTATCTTAGTTTTAAATTGAACATTTGTAAAGGGACAAAAATGTTCGTAAATAGGCGGGTTGTCCATCTTGTCTCATAACCACGTTCAAAAACGGATTTGCATCTCATCAATCTCAAACAACAACGTATATATCTCGTGTACATGTGATTTCTTTCTAATCAATAACCGAATGCATTCGCTATTCGGCAACTTTCTAGTTAGTGTTTATAGATCTGCGAATGATACTAGAACCGACTCGCTCTAAGGGTTTCATCTTTCAAATGGCAAAGATATCTTGAGAAGTTATTGATAGGATTAGATGCGACCGATCTTATGTGATGTAAAAGCGCATGTAAGTCATGGCATTGTTTTATCTAGAGTACCTTCTTCGTTAAGGCTAATATAAACCATAGGTGAAACAATGACCGCAACAATAACAAATTTGGACTTAAAAGGACCCATATCATATGTCCAGCAATGGTAAATAAAGTTGGAGATGGTTGCAATTTTTTGATAAAGAAAAAGGAAGGTGGGCTTTCATCCCACATAGGTCAAGCAAAAGAAATGTGACTACTTTATATATTGAGGTGAGTGTTCTTCATGTTGAGACTAAAACACTATTATAATTTATTACCGCATGTGATTTTGTGCATTTTACCTCACTTTTAGATGCCCTAAAAGGTAGATAAATACAGTGGGTATCTCGCGGTTACTATATCCCGATAAAATTCGTAGTGTTAGTTTTAGTAAAAAACTATGTTTTTCTTTTCTAATTTGCATCCAGTTCACACTAACTTATATTAACTTCCACATGTGATTTTGTGCATTTTACTTCACTTTTAGATGCGCTAAAAGGTTGATAAACACACTCGTTACACACAAGCTTGCGTGCAACATCTGTCTCCCAAAGTTTATAAATACTACTGTAACATCTTGGATTCTTCATAGACCGAGTAAACCTGCCTAAAATGAGCAATTTTACAACCTTGTTGGGGTGTCACACTTATAAGTGTACTTATGAAAAAATCATATCAATTTATTGGAAGGTGACAAACGTATATTATATACCCACAATACAATTAACTAATCAGCTCCATAATAACATAGTAACCTAACACTACTATTTCATAAACAAACCAAGTCAACCATCAAAAATTTCTCATTGCAGCCATGAATCTTTCACTCTTCTTGATCTTCTTCATTGTTTTCATTCCAAAAGTCTTTCCCTTTTCGACGCTTAATAAAGAAAACCGCTCTTCCATTAGCCATCCAAGCATTCACAACGTTCTCAATATGCAATGCATCAATAGAGACGAGAGTGAAACTGTTGTTAAGAGGTGGATATTCTGATTATGGTGAAGAGGTTTGCAGAACATGTATTAGTATTAGGACAATGATGCTTGGGCATAACCATGCTCAAACTTTAGCTGCTCAAGAAACATTGTCTAAGTTAGTTAGATTAAGGAGTAAAGTATAAATAATGATCATCTATGTACATTGATCAGCAGATCAGTTCTGACAAAATCTCAGTGTGAAATTTTGATTTTCAATATTGTGAAGGTGTATGATGAAACTTATTTTCAAGATGTGTACAACTCCTCACATCCTTAGAATTGAGCCTATGAATATTGATAGCCAGAACACTTGCAACAATTGTGCAGATTTTGGCTCATATAAAAATCCATTCAAAGTGTAACCTGTATACTTTATCAAATAGTATAAACCAGTATACTTTGACCAAACAAAAAAAAGCATCAGGTTTGTTTGGCCAGCTGAAATATTGGGTCAATTTTTGCATATGTATATATACGAGGTTTTTATACCCGCGCTTCGTGGCGGGGTGTTTGTCAAAAGATTGTTTTGTATAAAGTTACATACGTCGTAACATACAAATGGTTTTTCATAGTTGCAATATGAACCTGCTGGCTTCTACTCCTTTTGCATCAGAAACCATGTATACCAACTATAATGCTTTTACTTTTCACACAAGAGGCAAATAACATTAATATTTATCCATAAATAACTCCAAATAAAAACACCATCAACAACTTAAGCTCATAATTCTTAGTCAAAAAGGTTCCATTAATTAGCAACATTCCATACATTTCTTGAAATTAATGTAAAATAACTATTTATTAGTAGACTTAGACCTCTTGGTCCCCTTGCTGCTTGCGAAATAACAACACCATCAGCAACTTAAGCTCATAATTCTTAGTCTAAGGTTCCATTAATTAATTAATGTAAAATAACTATTTATTAGTAGACTTAGACCCCTTGGTCCCCTTGCTGCTTCCGAAATAACAACACCATCAGTAACTTAAGCTCATAATTCTTAGTCTAAGGTTCCATTAGTTAACAACATTCCATACATTTCTTGAAATTAATGTAAAATAACTATTTATTAGTAGACTTAGACCCCTTGCTACTTCCGGAGCTGGACTTGCCACTTGGATTTGTGGCGAACTGGCGACGGACTTCGCACTCTACTGGCTGTGGCCTTTGGGTGCTGGTTCCGCCATGCGGAGGCAGACGGCGGTTTGGCTAATGATCAAGATATAAAATGGAAATGCAGTTAATGAGAAGAAGATATCGTATAAGATTAAAAAGTTAAATTTTAAAAATTTCAAATAGGGGCCTATATGTACTTACACAATTTCCAATGTGTTCCATGATGAAGCTATACCCCCCGGTTACCTTGCAGTACGGGCACGAGCGTGCTCTTCTTGAGAGAAGACACTTGATTTAAACAGGGGAACCATGGTTGTAAAACATCGATATCTGCAAAAAGAAAAAATGCTTATTTTATGATAGCTAATCTGACTATGTATAGTAAGAAGAACATTATTGTACAAACGAAATAAGTACCAGCAAATGGGTTGGAACAGGAAACGCTGAGCATCCCGTGTTCCGCGTTCTGGATCGCTCGTACCGATCGCGTCCCGGATCGTTCGGGATCGCAATCCGGATCGGCGTTCCCAAACAACATTAGTATGTGTACCAAAGTTTACTGATTCGACGTACCAAAACGGATCGGTACAAAAAAAAATTCGTGAGTTATGTGTCTAGAGGGTTTTCTTGAAGATCTAGAAACAAGAAGAAGAAGATGGTTACAGGGAGATCGAGTGACAAATGAAAAAGTAAATATGAGATTCCTGGCTCTGCCACTGTGGTCACCGGACTTCCAAGGTGGTCGGATCTCACCAGCCGTACACCCCAATCTTTGTTAAACTATGTATGTGTGTGTGTGTGTGTGTGTTTTTTTGAAGCTGGAGGGTTTGCAGCCAAGACCAACACAAATACTTGTCTTTATGACCTTGGTGTGATGGTTGTTGTATCATTTGTGCTCAAATGTTGACGGGTATATAAAGAGAAAAAAGAGAAGGTAATTAAGTTTACGTACAATAATGTGTGTATGTAAAGTTAAAATATTAAATATTTGTGTGGTACAATAATGTGTGTAGGTGGTATAATAATGTGTGTACGTACCTTCAAAGATATATCATGCACATGCATTTGCCTGTAATATATATCAATGTTTAAAGACAAAGTGGACGTATAAGTATATCTAGCTATACTATTAAAATAGAATTTTTGAAGAATAACTTTTTCCAAATTTGTTAATCTTCTATTGCTTACTTGAATAAACTATTTGAGTTTATGATGTCATAATTTTTTGAACGGTGGAGTGCAACACATGTTAAAAATCATCTTTATAAATGAGAATTGAATCTTAACACAATCACCACACAAAACATGCACTCTATCTTCATATTCTTAACACCATCAATCATCAACAACTATGCGGCTGTGGCGACGATGATGATTAGGGTGGTTCATGCATGGCACACAATAAACTAGGGGTGAATTTTATCATTGATATGTGGATTAGTTGAACAACACATATCGCCTTCTTTTGATAAATGATACGGCAACAACTTCAACATTGTTGTTTATCATGTAAAAATTTCATTCTTATTTTGATAACTTAAAGGTAATTTTTTAGATTTGATTTCTTTTCATTGACCTAATTATTTTTTTTTTTATTTTTTTTTTTATTTTTATTTTTTTGTGTATGCATATAAGTGATTATGGACAATGGAGAAATTAAAGATTTTTTTTAATGCCCTTAGAGACAAGTTGTTACATGGTATGATTTTCGGTTAATTCAATTTTAGTTTCATGTTTCTCTCTCAATTTTTAATCGTTTAAAGTTAATTTTAGATATTGAGGGTGCGCTTGGTTCAAATTAGGTAATGGGAAAAGGAAAGACAAATGAAATACTAAGAAAAAAAAAAGGGTAAAGAAACTATTCCTCCTAATTTATTGAGTAATGGTCCATTACCCACTATTTGGTAATGAATCATTGCATTAGAGCCAACCAAACATCATTAATCCTTATGTTTGCTATTACTTACCCCTCAATAAACTCAACCAAGCACACTCTCGAGTGTTATTATAAGTTTGTCTGTGATTTGAGAAGGTAATTATGCTAAATCTTAAAAAGCAACGATTACATTTGTTTGACCCAATTGCATAAAAAAAATAATATCTTATGGTATTTTATGTCTGTAACTTGTGGTTCTACCTATTGTAGAACAACCTTTACATAAATTAAATACGTTAGTAGTGTCGGTGTTGTACAATTACCACGTAACCTTTTGGGTAAAACTTATTTTAACAATAAGAGCACACGGTATAATAACCGTGTAGCTTGCGTTACACTTTAACGCCGAGGCGTTAACCCCCGTTACCCACACCGGAGGTGCGTTAATGGCACGTTAACAAGGTGGCGTCAACAGCATAACGCTGCGTTAGAGGCAAGCGAATAAAAAACTTAAAAATAACCCCCGGTTTCAAAGCGGCTAGTTTGAATAAATAAAATAAAATAAAATAAATTCAAAACCATTTTTTACCACTATAAATATCCAAATAAAATACCAATTTTTTCATACTTCTACTACTCAATCCACTCAATCTTATACTTCCATTTACTAAAAAAAATGTCGGGAGGCAACAACAACGATGATTCATTCATTAATCTTCTCGGTGGGTGGAATACCTCAAACCCAGGTTCATCTTCAAACCCGAACGCGGGTTCATCATCACCCAACATCTCTTTTCCTAACCCACTAGACTTGTCGAGCCAAGATCTTTACCTCAAACATCAACAATTTATGTTTTGGCAACAAAGTCAACAAAACACACTAAACACCTATTTTCAAAATCTACAATTCTCACAACACTCACAACATTCACAAACTGAAACACATGATGTTCCCGAAACACCCACGTCTTCTCCAAAGCCCAAAATTCGTGGTAAAACAAAGTCCAAAAAATCCAAAGACCCCGAACCAATTGATGAGGATGAAGAAAATCTCAACTGCGCCCCTGGACGTTGGCAACCAAAAGAGGAAGAATTACTTGCCTCGTGTTATGTAGCTGCTACGGAGGATCCGATTGTCGGGCGTGCACAAGATCGTGATACGTTTTGGCATCGGGTCATAAATGAGTTCAATAGACTCAATTTTCAACGATGCACCAAGGATATGATAACAAGCAATTGGAAAACGTTGAACCGTGATTGCTCAAAGTTCAACGCGTATTTCAAATGTGCGCAACGGGAACAGAGAAGTGGGGAAAGTGAGATGGATGTCCTCAAACGGGCGAAACAAATGTATCGTGACGAGCACAATCCATGTTGCGCTCTCGAGGAGGCTTGGGAGGTTTTGCGTAAGCATAAGAAATGGGACTCGCCGGATCGGTTGATTTAACCGGCGATGTCCCAAGCCAAACAAACGAGGCTTTGTTTGGTCATGATGAAAACCACGCCCATGGGAAAAACGTGCTTTAAGAAAGCAAGATCCGAGAGCACGACAAGTATTGGGGAGCGAGCAGAAGGAACGAGCTCGTCAAACCAATTCATCGAAACTATGACAAGCAGTATCGTATCAAGCGTGAAACCGCCCAAGCGGCGTGTCGGGCCGCCCAAGTAAAAGATGAAACGATAACAAGGTTGGAAGAGATGAAATTTTGATGATTGACCTTTGAAAGCAAAGATCCAAATGTCGTGGCTTGGATCAATGAAGAAAAGACCATCAAAAATATAACTTGCAACCTCGTCGATGGATTGTATTTTCGTCATTTCCTTTATTTTGTAGTTTAATTTGTAGTATGTTTTTTTATTTCGTATTTTTTTTTCGTTGTAATTTTTTTTTAATTTCGTATTGTAATATGTTTTCGAATTAATGATATGTTTTTTAATAAATGAAGTGTTTGTTTTAGTTTAGGGGTTGAATTTAAAAATATTTGAGTTAAGGTTTAACTTGAGAATGTTATGTTAAAGAGTATTTTTTTGTTAAATTAAGGTGAAATGTTAAAGCTGATGTGTCAAATGTTAAACTTTAACCTAAGGTCATCATACCTTACGCTCTAAGAAACTCTTTTTATTTTGGACGGACTTGTTTCGGGGTGTTTGCTTAAACTTATTTGAATGGGTTAATACTTATTGTGTGTGTTTGAGAGGACACTTGGATTGCTTATTTATATATGTGCTTATCTTTATTTTCTGTTAGCTATATCAAGGGTCTAGCTAGCTGGTGATTCATGCGTTACATGTACAGTTAGTCATAAGTTCACCATATTAACCAACTGGTTTGGCTATGAACTAGACAATTTTGCCAGGGGTGTACGTCGTCTGTCGTGCAATAACAATTATTGCTTGCTTAGTTACATTATTATAGATACAAATCATATCTATCTACCAATTATATAAGTAAGGAACTTTTTTACTGTAGCAGCCTAAGAAAATTACACGTCAGTTGTTAAAAAAATTACACGTATCATCACACCAAACTTGTAATTTGTAAAGGACTTGAAAGTATTTGGCCCATACCCCATTTTATACTGTAGTCTGACACTGTTGAGAGACAATTTTTTTTGACTATGTTTATTTTTTTACTCGTTCAAGTAACCAAAAGTAGTTTTCATCCATGTGTCTTCCTTTTCTCTCAAATTCTACACCATCGATTCTCAACTTAAATGAGATTAGAAATCTCTTCTCATTGCTTCCTTTTTTTCTCCAGCATATCAAACCTTTAAGTTATTCTAAGATTTCATTTTTACATTTGTGTTTTTTTCGGGTTTCGATTTTTTTTTGTACATGTCTCATATTTGTTTCGGCTTTGTTGTTTTGGTGTTTAGATTTATCACTTGTGGCGTGATCAGAAGCAAAAAGATGATAAAGCAAAGGTAAAATTTAACTTTAAGACTTCCTTACCATTACTTTTTTGAGCTACTAACAAATCACAATATTCAGAAATGTATTGTTGTTATGCTCTTATATACTATGTTATTTGACTAGACCTCGATCTGCAGGTTCATTCAACAATTAAAAGGTAACCATTTTTCTTCTTTTGGGGCATCGTTTCTTAATCTATTGTTTTTGTGGATTTAGAATTATCTGTAAAGTTTAGTTTGGATTTTTTTCATGTATATGTGGTGGTGTTCCACATCTTAGATTTTAAAAAAAGGAAAATGATGATAACTCTACGTCAAATAGCAATAGAAATGTTTTGGACCACTCATTCAGTTTTTTTTAAGAACTTGTCGATCCTTTTATGATACTTTTTCATAGCTTTAATCTTCATGGTTGTGCATCTACTGTTTCTGTCTATATTTACTTCCTTAAATTCACTCAGTTTATAACTTTTTATGTATATATCTTTTATTCATACTCTGTTTGTTTTTAGGACGTAGGTAATCTGGAAGTGTGAAAGGAGTGATGAAGATGAACGCACAATGAAGGTGTTAAGGTTTTTGCAAGGCCTAGAAAATAATTGTATGAAGATCATTTTTTAATATATTAATTTTGCAAGGTATTATGAATTAATGAAATTATATAAATCATATCCAATGAAATGGTATTTTTGCAAAATGATATTGTGACTTGCATTTGATATCATGTATGGAAAATGATATGCATGCCTAACTTTTATGACTAAAAGTGTGACTAAAGATCACATGAAGATATATGGCAAACTTAAATGTGAAGATTTAGAGGGAGAAAGTGTATATGACATGTGTCAAGTGATGAATAAGTTAGGCGTAAGATTAGTCACATGAGTTAGTCATCTCTATCATCACTCATGATGTAAACCACAGGTCTTTTTTAGGTGTTAATCATTGTTACTTACTGTAAATTACTCATGTTTTTCGATGAAACAACACTTTGATTTTGATTTTTGATGTATAAAAAAACCAACTTTTGTATTAGATTTCTTGAAGCTGTGAGTTGCATTATAGTACGCTTAGTAAATTGGAGGTTAATAACCGTAAATTATATCAATCAATTGTTAATTGATAAGCATAAACAATTCAAGCAACGATGATCCATGTCTAATGAATATAAATGACGAATTGATCCATGTCTAATGAATATAAATGATTAATTTAAATGAACTTTTATTGATGGGAGCTTCAAAATGAATGAAGATGATAAGATCACCAATCTTATAGATATGCTACATCTACATAAGCACTAACCATAAAAATGAACAAGTCATTTTGTGAATGTTTTTTGTAAATTTTTTGTTATATAGTATTTCTCTTAATTCAATTATATTTCACAATTTTTTAACAAAATACAAATAGTGGAAATTATTGTTTAAATTGATTTATAAAAAAGATTTAAATAAAATAAACTAATAATCAAGTACACCTTTCATGACAAGGGTCAAGTGGTCTAGAAGTCAATAGAATCATGTCACCTACGCAATGAATATATCTTTGCGTGGATACAAAATTCGGCATGAAATGGTGTGTATTAATTGTCATCAACTCTCGCACCAAATTTTATAAGTATTCGTTATAGGAGTTGGTTTGCACATTCTATAAAATGATTGAAACATTTCAATTATACTCTCACAGTTACTCTTACATTTTCATCAATGTAAAAGTATGAATGTTCAAACATAATTAATTAATCATTTTATAGACTATACAAATTAAAGTATAAATGTCCAAACACAATTAATTAAAGTGTCTCAATTATTTGATAGAGTGTGTAAATCATCTTCGATTCGTCATAGGTCCCCCTAAATAATCAATATTTTTCACTAAATAAACTCTAATTGTTATATTAATCATTAAAATTATTACTTTTATAGGTATATGTGCATAAATAATAATATAATTATTAAAATATTCTTGAAAATACTAATTTTGTTAAATAAGTCTTTAAAGTATAAAAAATAAATCAAAGTAAAATGTTGATCGTTAATGAGTTTAAATAAATAAATAATAAAGTTAATCGAAGGATAAATCAGGAATTAAGTAAATTAAATGAGAGATAAATGCATTGATTTTAATAAATAAATGAAAAAAGAGAAAAATAATCTTTTATATAATAAAAGAATTACATCATTTCGAAGTGTTTTGAAAACCCTTCACAATAAAAAAAATTGGGTAATAGGAGAGCTCGATTTCCACGTAAAGAAAATCGTGTGATGTGATTGGTTAATAAAAGTCAAAATTAAATTGATTTTAATAAACTTTAATAAATTTGGTGGAGAAACTTGGTTGATAAAAAACACATAAAAATATAGGTGTCGAATTTGTGAAAATAAAAACTTAAAAAATAGGATGTAATTAATAAAACTTTAGTGGTTAATTTTTAAAATTATATAGAGTTAAGTGTAATATTATAAATCTCCATGTTTTTTAATAGCTTTGGATTATAAACGAATACCCCCTTATACTTTATACTTTTAAACTTTATATCTTAAAAAATAAAATGTATATATTGTTTTAAAATAACAACATATAAATTTACATAAGATTATAAGTATCAATTTTTTTACGTTCAATAAGAACTCATTTATTTCCTTTTTAAAATTTTAACCTATGTGGACACGAGTTTACATTTTAAATACGGCTAAATTCATTGGCGTGAATATAAATATCAAATTGTAAGCACGGTTTACTTTAATATAAAAATAAATATACTGCTGATTGTCTTATATGATGATTCATATAATTCTTATTTATTTATAATAAGGCTATCTAGAAAATATTTTATAAAATATCAACATAATATCAACGCTCATTATAAAATAAATATACTTTAATTTTATCAACGCTCATTATGTGCTATTAAATTTGCATCGTGTGTACAACATAATATCAATAGTGAAATTTAAATAACAACATCAACATCTTTTTCAGCTAAATAAAATTAAATCTTGAGTTAGCTAACAAAAATTTTTACAAAAATTTTACCAAATTCCAATGGATATTAATGCATAATGAAAAACTCATGCATAAGTATTAGTTATACTTATATCACAATTTTCATGGCAAATTCTTATATGTGTATATCTCGAACTAAAATGTTAAAATAAATTTGATTTATACAGAAACTTCATGCGTGCATTTAAACTTATAATTTTATATATTATATGTAATTACTTTTAAAGCACAATATTCAAGATAATACTGAGAATAATTTTTTAAAACCGCAATGCGTGCGGGTATTATAGAAAAAGAGAAAAATAATTAAAATGAATGAAATTAACTTTGATTTGAGTTCAAATAGTAAATTTGAGGTTAGAATAACAGGACCGTTGTTATAAAATAGAGTAATTGATTATTCAATATTGTATAATTGATCAATCTATCAAGAAACATTACTACATTGACGTTGATGAAATGCAAGTATGTCAAAATAGATTATTATCTCTGTATCACTTTTCATTTCTCTTTATCACGGTTTTTTTAAAAGTTGTATCCGATGTATATAAAAGTTTATACCTTAACAAAAACATTTGCTTCATGTACTTGTGAGTTAGTTGTAAAATACTTGTATTGCCAGTTATATAAATGATTATCTGTTTTGTTTGATACATTATACTAAAAGGAACAATTTGCATCTATTAAAAGCCCGTTTGGTTTAAAGCTTGGATTCACTATTGTAATAATAATATATTAATCATAATAGAAATTAATAAAATATCAAATGCTACAAATTAATGTTTAAATGTTTTTATTCTTGTTTAGCTACTTGTTACTGCATAATTATGATATTTGATAATAATATGTAAATCAACCTATGGATGGTTAAGTACTTATTAAAAATTTTATTGTACCAAGAATATAAGAAGACATGAAGTTATTGCACCAAGATATAAATATCAAAATACCTTTCTTGTAGATACAATACTTATGTATGCATCTTCTCTCACTGAACACGATTACAAGCCTTACATATTAACACTAGTGGGCTGTTCGTAGAACAGCCTTGAAATACACCTAGTTCTTTAATAAAGAAGCAACATAACACTTAACATAACATATGTACATTTTTAAGAGATAGATGAAGTTGTTAACAGTTAATGTTATATTGATACACTAAACATAACTTTGCCACGTATAATGTTATATTATTACATATACTAAAAACTATATCTCACATTGGTCTATACACGCATGATCTCTAGCTAACTTATTATATAGAGTAAATTACACCGTTCGTCTTTGTGGTTCGCGTTGACCGCAGGGTTTCGTCATTTGACCAAAAAAGTTGCACCGTCCGTCCTTAAGTGTGAAACGTTATGCACCGTTCGTCCCTCCATCCAACTGGGCCCACCAACTCCCACTAACGTCAGTTAACTCACTTAACCCATGAGGGTATATCCGTCTTTTCTTCCACATCCACTCACAAACCCAGATTTCTTTTTTTCATTCTCTTCCTCACCAACTCCTTTCTTCCTCAAACCACCATGACATCACAGTTGTACACCACCACCAAACCACCACGACATCACCACCAACCCACTACCACCGACTAACCAAACCACCAACCCATCACCACAAACACTTATCACAAGATATTCAAACTTAAGGTTAAAGGCAAGAAAGCAACATTATAGTAGAGCTAAGGTTGATTAAAAAATCATGACAAAAGGTAGTCTTGCATTCTTTCAGAAAAGATACAAGATACTTCAATTCTCTAATGATGTTCCATGTAAGAAATAAAAATCTTCCATTACAAATTGAGAAAACTACTGCAAAAATGATAGAATGACCGGCAGCAACACTCTTCATGCTTTTCTTCAATAAACCTGCACACACACAAAGAAAATAGAATGATTACAGTTTGCAAAAGTTCATGCAAGGATTTGTACCAACTGGAGAGCAAAAACTTTAAATGAAAAGACCCAATGACACTAATAATCAACATGGAAAAATATGAAACCCAAAAACTTCCAAGTATAACCATTATTAATATATCTTACAAAGTGCTTGTTTGAAACTTAGAGATAATCACTAATTAACTTAGAGATAATTTAGCTGTGTTTGAATAAGGCTTGGCTCGATGGCTGATATGTCCTCAAAAAAACCCCAACAAAAAAGACTAAGCTAATTAGTTTGTATCACCCCCAAATGATCATCAACAACAATAACAAAAGATCATAAGCACTTATATATAGCCGTACCAACTAGCAATTAGCTTACTCTGTTTGAAAAGGCAACTTGTCATCCTTGTCATCTAAAAGCCACTTCCAAAATCGCTGAAAGTGCAATTACATGAGCTTATCTCCACAAAATAATTCTCAGCCTAAAAAATCTTACTGCAGCCATATAAATCCTTTTCAAGTGGCTGAGAAAGTGTATCTTCATCACGAAACCCTTGTCGGCCATTTCTTGAGATACTCGTCTCACCATCTCCTCATTTCCATCATCCCAATATCCTTCCAGCAAATAACCGTACATAGTAGCATCAGGTTCAAAATCATTTGATACCATGTCCTTCACTAGCCCTTCAACCACTTTCATTCTTCCTTTAGCTTTAACAAGATTACAAATCACAGCATTATGTGGTGAGGTGGTGGTGGCACGTGAGTGTATACCAAGAGGTGGGGGAGGGTTTTTAGGCGCGTGACCTAGTGGATCGGAAAGAGGGGAGAGTGGGGAGTGTTTTGAGGTGGGTGGTGTAGTGTGGTAGGCGGCGGTGGTGGTGGTTTAAGGTGGTCGGCGGCTAGGTTAAAGAGAGAGAGAGAAATGGTGATGATGATGATGTGTGGTGATATACCACTTTGGACGATTTATGTAATTTTTACTAGGGAAATGACGAATATACCCCTTTAAAAACCTTAGTTAACGGACGTTAGTGGGAGTTGGTGGGCCCAGTTGGATGGAGGGACGAACGATGCATAACGTTTCACACTTAAGGACGGACGGTGCAAATTTTTTGGTCAAATGACGAAACCCTGCGGTCAACGCAAACCACAAGGACGAACGGTGTAATTTACTCTATTATATATAATACATGACCGGATACGTTGAAAACTAGGTCATTCAAGATGAAAATTCTGTCACTTAAATATGTATATTTTGCATTTATACTCGACCTTCACATAATTTCTCTACCCCTTTAAAAAAAAATAAGAAAAACAATAACCCTTGTATGATTCTTGACATCAATTCATGATGTACAATTTGGTCTGACCTAGCATTTGCATATAAAAAGTGGGTGTGGTTATAAAGAACCCCCAAAAAAGCCATTTGTACCCCCTCTTTATTTTTATTTTATATCTTTATAAATTTTATTTATATTAAAAATAATTATAAACCTAAAATTACGGAACAGAAAATATAAAGTTTGATAGGCAAAAATATTAAACTGACAGAAAATACGGAACAAAAACTGTTAAAAAATTGTGTTATGCTGTAAATAGAATGGGCCAAGGAGGGAGGAGGACAAAATAAGGTGGGTCGAGAGGTACTAATAACATATCCCATAATAATTTTATGGCGTATATTGATAGCCAAATAACAAACACCTAAAGCATCGACAAAAGACACAATGATAGCTTGTGATGTAGCATTTAAACTCCAAAGTTAAAGTTTTGGTTGGTTATTTAGAAACGTCTAATGTATAATTAATGTCATTTATTTAAACGTTGGCCAATAAGATTATTTGATGATTTAGTCACTATGATTTAGTCATTGCTTGAAATAATAAGTTTAAAAGAGAAAGGTTTATTTCAATTTAATACGTATAGCGTATGTTGTTCTCAGACTTAATCATCTCTTTGGAGCCTTTGGGACGACTTGCACCATCTGCTATTGCAGTCTCCACCGGCGGAGCTACATGAAGTCCAAGAAGGGTTATGTCCTTCCCATAAATTTGTCACATAGGGTGTTTTCTAATGACTTTTCTGTTTGTGCGGTACGTTCAAAATTGTAAAGTCACGTTGATCACATCGTTATATCTTACTGAGTACATGTAGTTTATAGAAATGGACATGGTTCCTATTATCATATACCGCTACGAACCAGTCAAGATTATCTTGTTTCAAGTCATCAACATTTCATTTGTTGTGGCTCATGGCAAGAGAGAGGAAACTCATGTCCTCGTAGTAGACACTAAGTTAGCAATATAATGATATCCATTTTGTTACGAATCATCAACATTATTAAAATAAATATAATCCAGCACGCGAAACAAATATCCAAACCACAAATTATCAACCAAAATGAAATTGTGAACCACACACAATTCACATGGTTTTGTAAAACAATTTACTTATATAAGAGTAAGGGGTATGGTGGCTCAAGGGCCTCACCATTCATACGTGGCAGCCCTTTTGGCGTCGCCAACCGTCTGCCACCACACCACCATGGCCTTGCGCCATCCGCCAAGCCATTTCACTGGCGAGGCGTGAAAATGGTTTTGTGTTAGAATTTTTGACTGTTTGGAAGGTAACGGCTAGTTTGTGTTTAATTTTATTTTATTTTTTTTAAACCTAAACATTATAATCTATAAATATACACTATCAAAAACATACAATCACCTATTTTCTCTCTAACACAACACAAATTCTTTAAAACCAAACATGAATTCCGACGAAGAATATGCTACCTTCTCCGACATCGACGATAAACCAGATGAAGAAAACTAATTTATTTCTCGTGTTGTATTTTCAGATTTTCGTGCTTTATTTAATTTTATAGTTAGTTTCTTTCTCGTATAGTAATTTTTAATTTTAATTTTGTGAATGAAAATGTTGTTTATTTGAAAATGAGAAAGAATGCAAACGGCTTGGTTTTGGTATGTGATGAGGGGGGAAGTATTTTTTATGTGTGAATGTGAAAAGTAAAAAACTGACATGGCGCTGAAGTGACACAACAACTTGAGCCACAATACCCCTTGCCCTAACCATCTCATTCGACAAGAATTAGATCACTCGAAAGAAAACACAAAATAATGTCATTGTCAAAAAATGGTAATAATGGAAAGTGAATTATAGTGCCAACAATAGATCCATGCATCAAGTTGTACCATATATGAGAAAGGGAGGTGATTTGTACACTTCTCAAATTGATTGGGATATTCTAATTTAGAGTGTCTTGACATTTATACCATTACAGGATGAAAATAATTAAAAATTATGTGAGGATATAGGTAGGACGGAGTGGAGCTCGGGCTCAACATCAAGCTCAAGTACCCGATCGGCTACACCATTCCTAGTACTTAGGGTACTTGAAAATTTGGAACAATTCGAGTTCGGAACCCGAACTATTATTAGCTTTGTTCTCTTCTTTTTTTTTTTTTTTTGTCTTTTTATGAAATTTAGTGTTAGGGTAGGATCGGGTACCACTCCGTCTAGTTAGGGTAGTGTTAGGGTAGTATTGGGGTAGTTTTGAGTTGTAAGGTTTTTATTGGATAAAAGTGATGTGACACCCCAGGGTATTAAGGTAATCGGGTACCACTCCTCCCTCCCTAAGTGTTAATACACTTTAAATTAAAATGTCTCAATCAATCAAGAGAGTGAGCAAATCATCACCATACGACAAAACATTGTTCAAGTGTGATTGACATAAGCAAAGTACATTGATTGAAGGATCAAAGTAGAAGTAATGAAAGACGTGACTTAAGATGATGACATGTAAAAAATGGGACCATTTTTATTTGGGTCCTACTATTAATACCCTCTCTATGGGTAGCCTGCCACCTTGTCCCCTGTGAAATATTCCTTTGTCCCGCTTTTCCAAAGACAACACGGCTTTTTGTCGTTCTGTTCAGATTTACGATTTTAAGCGTTTGGCTTATTAAACTTTATATTTACTGAGCCCGCATTTTCGTGTTTATAGCTTTTGATATAAACAAAATTATAAAATAAAAAATAAAAAAAAAAAAAAAAACAAAAATACGGGGGTTCTCAATAAAAAGAGGGGACTCAACCCTTTTATTTATCGCAAGTGAAGTACAATGTCACTTCAAAAGAAAAAAGAAGACAATGAGATTTAATGCGTTTCACCCATCTCACTTTATCACCATTAATATTCTCAACTTTTTTGATTTTTTATTTATTTTTATTTTTATTTTATTGCTCTAAGATATGAAATATCAATAAATTTTGAGTTGAAGTTTGATCTTAATTATGGACTATCTTGTCATGCAATGTGATAATATCTTGTAATCTCTTTATGTGTATAACGAGGATTTAAAACCCGCCGCGAATTTGTCTAAAAATATTAAACAGCAAAACCTCAAAAATGTTCATCGAGTGCACACGTCGTTGTGGGTATAAATAACGCATTTTAGGCTCAAATGTGAGTTTTGACTTGCAAAAAATAATAATAAAAAAAAAAAAAAAAAGTTTTGGGTCATCCAAGATTTATTTGTGTGTTTAGCAAATCAGTTCATAACCTCATATGCTTTGGAGCAAGTCTATTTTCACCCCGTTATCTGTTTGCCCATACACGTGCAACAAAACACGCAAGCCACAAACAATCAAATTGAGTTTGTTTTAAGGATATGTACGCCATGGCTGCAAGCTTGGTAAGCTTGCCCCGCCATGATATAAATAATCTCATCCTTGCCCGTGTCCACCCAAACACGCGCCAAACACCCAAACAACATATAATAACTTCATAACAAAATTTGTTGGGAACAATCTTTCTCTGACAAAATTTGGAAGAAATCTCACGGAGTAAGTGATCATCGATGAATTGTCTAACCGAGGCAACCGAAAATTCTCCTGAGCCCGACAAGGACCAAAAATATCTATCTTGCATGTTTGGGAGCCGAAGATCAACTAAAGAATTAAACAGGTCGTTAAATTGTTCGAGCTCAGCCCCACCTATAGGCAAACGACGTAAAGTGAGTCTCACATTATCATGAACCAGTTTAGTTGCAACCAACATTGATTTGTTTACAAGTTTCAAGCTTGTTAATGCGAGATAAAGAAACTTGAAAGCTATATCACCCTTCGAGGCATTGTCCCAGAAAGAGGTATCGAAACCTTCCACATACTCTGTTAGCTTCCATCTAGAATTCGACTATTGCTCATGTAAGTCGTTTGAGTTTGACTTCTTTGCAAGTTCTTTTAGTGAAAACATTATAGGGTGAGTAAAAAAGAAAAAAGTCTTCAAATACGATTGTGCTATATTTCACTCTTCGATTACTTGTCTACTCGGCAGAGCGCGAAAAAAAAATGCTTAAATAGTTATACGACTGTTACTTTTATATTCTTTATTGTTGCTGAAATAAGTAAAAAAGAAAATCTCTCAACTTTGGTTTTATGAAACTACCTGGGTCGCGATGAACAGAATACATGATGGCTATAAGCAAGAGCATCAACTCCACATTCGCTACTCGCTATTTGTTCGCAATTTCTTATATGTTGCTGCTAATTGCACCAGAAAGCGTATTAAGGTTTGGTTTCCTGGATCATAAAATAACCTGATTAACCATATGCTACGATATGATGCACACAATACATATACATATCATGCCATAAACAATAAACATATAACATCTAAACTCTTTGATGATTTATACGTATGACTATATGACCATATATCTGTTAGCAAACTTTTGGTTTATTAGCAAGTTTTGACAGAGTAAATTTGTATGAAACATGATCAAGTCGCTCTTGCGCTGCAATAGAACTCAAGGACCACATAATATCTTGGCCAGCAACAATACAACAGCCCTAATGTGTGCAAATTTAGAAAGACTACCATAATTTTAGATACAAATAAAAATGTATCAACAACGGTCACGGATACCCCAGTTAGGCCTCGTATCACCGAGTTAAAACTCGCCCTCGCCCTCCGTAACTCCGTTTACCAAATTAGTATTTAGACCGCTTCTCCTTGTACATGGGTTGCTTTTTCCACCCCTTAATTAAGACATCATTACATGAATGGTACTTCAATGTAACTACTCCGGCGTGATCATATGAAAAAACCAAACATTAATTAAATAGTATGAATCTTACCATGACCACTAATCACAATTAAAAATATTCATGTTGGGATTTTAGATCTAGTTAACCAGTAACCTCAACGAGTAAGCAGCGGATATTGGATCTAGTTAATACAATTATGTTAACACGTAATTAATAAACACATAATTAATATAATATTAATTAATTAAAAGGGAATAAAGAAGGCTAACCTTGCTTGGCAATTGAACTCTAGTAACGGAACAAGAAACCCTACGAAACCTTTAAGTATCTAAAGTAGATACCTCGAAGAGTATCACACACAAACCCGATTCACGTATACGTTCGATATAGCTAGTCGAGAACGTAACTGATGACGTATAGTCTATATCCGGGTCACGAACCCGACTAAAGTCCAACACTAACTTAGCCCGTACGAACTGGGCTACGCTGATTAGATGTTTGGGCTCACGAAAGCCCAAGCCCAAATCTATTTACGGAATAGATATTGGATATCTCCTAAAATATGGAGATAATCATTCCCAACCGACTTAGGCGGGATACGCCGAAGGTTGAGGAACACGGAACTAACAAGGATTCCGTGTGTATATAAAGGGAATCCCATCCCTCGTTTAAGGTACGATCTACAAACCCTAACTCTCCTTAAACCCTAAACCGATTACTTACTCTCACGCCGGAGGATAATCGTGGGAGACAATCCCACGGTAAGCCTAACGGTGTTTTCTGTCTCTTAGTGGGCAGGTCTCAAGCAACGATTCTCAATTGATACGAGAGCCGGAGCTCCAAACAAGGAACGCCCAACTTTTGTATCAACAAGTGGCGCCATCCGTGGGACCATTCACTAAGACCTAAGACTAGAATGACGAAACATGGAAATCAGCGATCGCAAACGGATCCGACCGTAAAGAAGCCGCACATCGATTCGACTTAAGCGGCACTCTGGGACAACCAAGATCGCTAAAAACAAAGGATCGAGCCAGACTTGGTCTTCCTCGGTGGAACCACGCCGAGACAACCCAGCTACTACAACCATCACCGGTAGCGATAGATCCGCTGCAAGACGGTTCTCGCCACTCCCTTTCAATCGGCGCTAGAGACTGACCTGACAAAGGCACCAGATGCACCGGATCGAAATAAGGGCATAGCGGTAGAAGCGGAAATCCCCGCTTTAGAAGGGGTCGCACCGGAATTAGCACCAAGGGATTTCGTATCCTAGAATTACGAAACCTTGGTCGCTCTTATGCAAGAGGAAGTGAGAAAGAGGTCAAGTCGAAGCCTACAAGCCCGACTCAATTTTGACTCGGAATACGAGACCTCCCCACCGCGACGCCAGAAGGAGAAGCGCGGCAGAGACAGCCGCCGACCTCCTGTGTTTAACAGAATTGGGAAGAGGATTGAGGATGATGAGACATCCAACTCAAGTTACTTGGAAGGAAGTGACGAGGATGAACGGCGCACCAGTGTCCATACCGCACTTGGTAGCCGCAGAATCTGTGATAGACCGGGCGCGATATTCCCTAAGTGAAAGCCCTCCGAGTACAAACTCGAGAACAGCCACGTAAGCGCCAGAAGGAAGGAAAATTCGTCCTCCGAAAATTCCTCGGACAACGGGATAGCGAACCGACACCGGAAGTCCGTAAATGATATAACGACCGGGAGGATGAAGATATATCCTCCCGTGCGCGCGTCAAAGGTGGATGCGTTTACTCGACGATCGGTGACTTCTCGTAAAGTAAAAGGAGGCGCATGCCCGCCAACGTGAAAACCTATGACGAACAGTGATCCCGATGATCACCTCAAAATTTTGAATCACCGCCATAATTGAAAATCGCCACGGCGCGTGGTGCCACATGTTCAACTCCACACGGTGGAAATGCGCGGGCGGTTCAAGAAGCTTCCACGCAAGCATCAATGGCTTTGAGGAATTGAGGAAGGCGCCGCCTAAACTTTACTCAACGGAAGAAGTGCGCTAAAACCCCGCCGAACTCGCCAGGTAAAGCGGCGCCAAGGAGAATCTACTGGCGCAACTTCAAAGATGAATGCATGCAAGTTAAAGCATGCCGAAGTGCTAAAGATCTCGGTTTCATGAACGGATTAACAATCCGAACTCATCAAGCGATTGAACGACAAAATTTCGAAACCTTTGATGAGCTCATGAAACGCCTCGGTCCTTCGTCCAGGAGAGAAGCCGCCGCGGATAGCAAAAGAAACTACTCGAACTACCGGTCACAGGAACAACTCGGGAAACAATCCACCGACCGGGTTAGTAATCGTAATAGAGCTATCGCAACTGGGAACGGAGGGATAATGACAGTACACCTCACGACTAAGACCCCAAAGGAAATACTGCAACGGAAGGTGCGAACTTTCCAAGATCGCCGCAAATGCGCACTCCGCAGGATCGGCGACCGAACGGATATCGTGACTACCATGCACGTAAGGGCCACACAACTAACGAATGTGTCCAATCTGCCACTCATTGACAAAATGGTTAAAGAAGGTAGATTGGACCATTTGGTCAAAAATATCAAGGAAGGAAAGGATAGACGTAAGAGTGGAAACAAGAAGGAGACACCCAAGGAAAAGGCCGACACCATCTACATGATACAATCATGGCAATGGGTCACCGTACGTAAGGTCACCAGAGTTTTCCCGAGGAAGCGAAATCTCTTTCCCCACCTTAATCGCGACAACGCAGAGTTGAGCCACTCACCATTGAGATTAGTGCGGGGTCACGACATCCATCGCATGTAGGTTGATGGTGGCGCATCGGCGGACATCATGTATGAGCACCGCGCAAGCGATCGCGGCCGAAATACGCAGCGATTAAGTCCGGTCGAACGGCGTTGATCGGTTTTACGGTGAAAAGATATGGCCTATGGGCAAATACGATTACCAACAAGATCGGAACGAAAAACACTGCGAAGGCCTGGATGGAATTTATGGTGATCAAGTCTCCTCGCCATACAACGGCATTATAGGGAGACCGGGATATCGATATGCTTGTGATGCCATCAACAAGACGGATGCTTAAATTCCCAGTGGAAGGGGGCATTGTTACTCTTTACAATGCCATCGCATCGCATAAAGAATGTAACACGATTACATGCGAAATGGCACCGATCCCGATCAGTACAAGCAACCAAAGTTCCAAATCAAGGTTGCGCTTCACCCGAATACCCGAACAGAAATATCCATCGGAGGGTCACTTTGTCGGACAACGGCAAAGCGGTGTATCTGCTCTTGCAAAAGAACTTGGAAATTTTGCATGGGAGCCAAAACACACGACTGGGTACCACGCTCAATTACTGAGCATAAAGCGAGAATCCGACAAGGGTACTCACCAATACGCTTGAAGCGCTGCCAAGCCCAAGAGCGCGCAAGAAATTTTGGCAGAGGTGCACAAACCGGTGGATGCGGGAATTATCGTGAAGTCTACTACCACGATGGCTTTCTAACCCAAGAATGGTCAAAAAGAGCGACAGTGGTGGCGAATGCGTGGACTTCACCGATCTTAACAAAGCGTGCCACAAGATCGCTACCCATTACCGAGATAGACGGAAAATAGAGTCTCGTGTGGGTACCCATTGAAGTGTTTCCTCGATGCGCATAAAGGATATCATCAAATCCGGATGGCAAAAGAGGATGAGGAAAAATGGACTTTCACACAAGCCAAGGCGTCTCATGTTACACAAAATGCCTTTTGGCTTGAAGAATGCAGCGCCACCTACCGGTTAGTGGACAATGCTTTCAAAAACAAGTGGGCATGACACGGAGGTCTATGTTGATGACCGGTCATAAAAGCCATCATCGAAGATGAGTTAGTGCGCGATATTGAGGAAAATTAAAACTCAACGAGAGATCAATATGGCTAAACCCCAAAAATGTACCTTGGCGCCATCAAGGCATGTTCTCGGATACCTAATAGAGCCCGACGGTATAAAACCATGTCCGAAAAGACAAAGGCGTCATCGAACTTCCTTCACCGCACGTTGAAGGAGGTCCAATCTCTCAATGGAAAACTAGCGGGTCTTAACAGTTCCTGTTTAAGTCACAGACAAGTCTCTACCTCTCTTCAAAACACTCAAGAAGTGTATCAAAAGGAGATTTCGTGGAATACGGAGGCGAGAAGAAGCCTTCACACAACTTAAGCAACAATCGCAACGCCCCCACACTTGTCGCACCCCGACTGTGGGAAGAGTTAATTATGTATCTATCCGCAACTAATGGAGCGGTGAGCGCGGTGCTACTAATGAGATAGGGATTCAATACAAACCCTGTCTACTTTGTAAGCAAGGCGCTCAAGAAGATGCTCGTTATTGCTCGTTATTTATATCATTTATATGGATTTACGCTTGTTTTCCATTGTTTTCCAATTTCGGGTAAATTACGAGAATGGAGCTAAAGAGACGCGAAATGGAAACATTACTAAAGATTTATCACAAGATGCTTATTTTGAAGAAGTTACGGCGTAACTCATCTCTCACATTACGTCAGTAACTATGCGTGACCCAAGTCCAACTTATCAAGAGGTTACGCGTAACTCTTCCCAAAGGTTATGACGTAACCCCATTAGGTCAAAAGAGGTTCCACGTCACGATACTTACGCCGTAACTCATCGCATCACTTATAAGGTTGCCGTAACTAGCGATCTAGTGCATTTACGGAGAAATTGAAGGTTACTGGCGTAACTCCTCTATTGGTTACGTAGTAACCCGCACCGCCTATAAATACCCCACGAATTCCAAAGATTTCAAAGTATCCCATTCCACACACAACACTCGAGAACGTAGGAAAAAGCTCAAGGCAGGTCTAGGGAAGCATCTGAAGTGTTTCAAAGGAGAAGTCACACCATTACGACAAGCTTTAGCGTTTATTATTTCTTTTACTTTCAATTCATGTATTTCGTACCTTTGAATATTGAATTGATTTGCATGATTAATATGAGCGGCTAAGCACCCTTTGGTGCTAGCCTAGTTATGATTCCTTAATTGTTTTGTTTGCGTTTACCTTTACTTCCGTACAATTATTTCTAAGTGTATGCATGCATAGTTCTTTGGTAGTCACCCTTGGTTTGGTAGTGATGAGTGTCTAAATACTCATCATTTTTGTACCATCTAGACTGCAAAAACATCTGAAAACACTCGAAATGCATCAAATGATGAAAATATCACAAATAAGTGTTTTATGTGTTTTAAATGCAAAATACCAAAATCGATGAAAACGCGTATTAAGTTTGCATAATTGGCGCTTTAGTCCCCAAGTTTCAAAATTGTCAAAACTAGTCCCCTGTAATTCAAAACTTGTAAAATGTCATTTAAGGTCCATGGATTCAAAAGTTGTCAAAATAAACCCTTTAAAGTTTAAAATTTACAAAATGACAACTTTAGTCCCTAAAGTTTGAAAATTGTCAAATATAGTCCTTGGTGAATTTAAAATGGAAATTTATCAAAATAAACCTTGTACTAATCATAAATGGCAAATTGGTCCTTATGGTGAACTTTTGGAGAATTTACATGTTTGGTCCCTCAAGTTTCAAAGTTTGGCAGATTTAGTCCCTGGAAGGGTAAAAATGGAAATTATCAATTGAGGTCCTTGTACTATTGAAGCTTGGCAAAAAATTCACCCTTGGAATAACTTTGGCAGGTTCAGTCCTATACTTTCAGAAATTACATAAATGGTCCTTGTGTTATTATTTCTACAAACCAAACCGGACCCTTATGTTTATTATCCAAACCCAAAACACATGCCAGCCCAACACCAAGCTCAAACCCAAAATTTAAAAGAAATAAAACCGCCACCACTGTTACCCCTTCTCCTCCACACCTGTTAAACCAAAACCACTGGTTTCACCACTACTTTCCACCTCTCCCCACCTTTCCACCTCTCCTACCTCTCACTATCACACCTTTCCACCTTGCAAGCCAACTCACTACCTCAATTAATGCAGAAACCAACTCTATGACTTTTTCCTGCCAAAAACACCAAGTGGACGGTTTTGATGATTTCTGAAGATCCAATGGCTCAAGATAGGTGGGAATAACTCAGAGGTCGACAAGGAACCAAAAGGATCATTATAAATGGGAAAAGAAGCAAGGAAGAAGACTAAGTAGTGTAATTTAGTTTAGGATATGTCGTTATAGTTAATTTTTAAATTCCAGTGTATGTTCAAGCTTTTCAATACTTTGTAATCATATTCCAGTGTTTTTCAAACTCATTTACATGTCAATTTCGGTTTATACATATGAACTCAGTTTGTGTGAATTTCAAGATATCAAGTTCATATGAATGTTGTTTGTAGTTGATGTCATGCCATATAAGCTCCCATATAAGCTTTTATAAGCTCATTTTAGCTTATTATTTATTCAGAAACTCATTACTCAGACTATCATTTCAAAATTCCATTTGGTCAACAAAAGTCAACTGCAGTTGCTAAATTGGATTTGGTAATGAAATTGGGTGTTGCAGTTTTGGAATTAGGTTGAATTGAGCTTGATTTAAAGTGTTTGATGGGTATAGAATAGTGATAGTTGGTTATCTATTATCACCATTAAAACTGGATCTCTTGTAAGTATAACTCAAATCTCATATTTAGTTCTAAGTTGTAGGAGTATTTAGATTTGCTTAATTGTGCTTTATTTAGTTTAATTATACTTGATTACACTTGTTTGATTAAGCTTTGCATCTGTTTTAGATTGATTTTGTCATTAGTAATATATATCTGTTATTTCTAATTTCAAACTGCAGCTTTTGTTAATCATAGCTTAAATAGATATAGGTTGTTCTCATTGCATCATTTAGGTGTTATCAAGTGCATTTGATGCAGAGTAAGTGTTAAGTTAAGCTGATTCAGTAGTTGTTAGTTGTAAATTGCAAAATCAGTTTCATTAAACTAGTGTTTGGATCTATGGATAAGTCTGAGATAGAGGTTCAAGCATAAGTAGGTTTAGGTTGCATTAGTCTCCTTTAGCCTTATTAAGTCAGTTTAAGTCATTAACTTGCACCTTAGAACTGAAAAGTCAAATTCCATTTTGAATCTGCTCTTAATTTCAAATCTGTCAAAAGCAGTTGGTTAAGTCTTTGCATATTGATTTTAAAACTATAGATCTAGCTTGCATTAATCATAATTAGGCTTATATCATCATTATCAGTTCACAAATTGATCTCAAATTTCAGTTTGGTCAAAATCTTAATATTGTCTTGAAAAGTCAAAATAGTGAAAAATGATTTTGCAAAACTTTGTTGATGTCTCGATTGTTAACCCTTGGTCATGAGCTAGTGATATTTTGGGATTTCTTAGTTAAGTTGGTCTAGTTTAATAATATCGGTTTTGTTTTCCTTTATCAAGCTCTAATAAGCTTTTTATCGCCTTCCTATAAGCATTCATTTGCCACAGCACACACTCGAATACACCGAGTGTGCACAGCAATTTACATCCTTGCACGAATTCAAATAAGCTCATGAGTAGCGAGTTTTGGTTCTTGTGTAGCCTACTGTGTCTACTTTAGGTCCCAACATCTGTTTTTCCCTTTAGCTTATTAGAATTACTTATGCATTAGCTTAAAGGTGCCCCTTAATAACTGCTTTTACATTAATAATCTCATAAGCTCAAATCTTAGATAGGCATCATTAGTGATCTAGAGTAGTATTAATTAGTTGCATTAGGCTTATTATAGTGTACTTTAGCTCTGCTAATCATTTGGTTCATTCCTGTAGCTTATAGCTTAATCTAGTAGCTTATTTATAACTGCTTTACACTACAGTTTCATAATCCTCCACATAAGCATATGTTTTTATATTTTTATAGACTTAGAATAATATTTTAGTATTTTCCTGAATTTTTCATATTTTTCCAGCACTGTTTGATATTTTTCTTATTTTAAACTAGTTTTTAATCCTTTTTAAATAAGCTTTTAATACAAATAAATCAGAAAAGCTTCATAAAAATAATTTTTAATTTTTCCTAGATTAAAAATAATATTTTAGATTTTCCTGTAAAGTTTCATTATTTTTACTGTTCATTTGTTATTTTTCTTAATTTTAATTAGTTTTAAATAGTTTTTAATTAATAATAAATACATAAAAAGTCTAAAAAATATATTTTCAGTTTTAAAATAAGTTTTATCATATTTTAGATTTTTCTAAGTTATAATTTCAGTTTTCTAGGTTAATTTTATATTTTCTTGTATTTAAGTGCATTTTAAATACTTAATAAATAGTTTTTAATTAATAATAATTAAATAAATAGTTTTAAAAAAATAATTTTCTTTTTCTAATAATTTTCTTTTATTATTAGGATTGTAAAATATCATTTTCATATTTGTAGGCATTTTATAACTTAAAACTCACGCTTTATTTTGTACGCTTCGTAATTTTATTTAAACGCACGCTTTAGGTTTTAAACGCTCATCATTGTAAAAATAGTGATAGCATTTATTTAATATATTTTAGCTTTTTAATTTTCTTTAATTTGCATTTAAGCCCTCGTAATTTATAAACTTTTTCAAGAGTGTAATTATAACTCAAAATCCTTATCGATCACTATCCTTAGTGATTATTCGACACCGATCGTGTTTAAACACCATTCATCCTCCGTGGGACTTAACGACCCAGGAATCCACTATATTCCTCGATCTTAATTGCATTTGCTTTTCGAAATTGTTTTAAGTTTGTTACGGTTGACCATTCACAGTGGTCACTTGTGTGATTAAACTTGACCTGCTCAGAGCCAATCAAATTTAGGCGCTTGGCCACGGGAGGTCAGAAGCGTGTTTTAAACATTTTCAGACCCGACTTGCACATATACCACCGTTTGTAAAGCAGTTTTTTAAAATCAAAAGTTCATTAACACTTTTCCTAAAGTGTTAACAACACCAAAAATATTTTCATTCTTTGTTTTTATAGCATGTTTTCAAAAATCCAAAATATTCATCTTTACCCTCTTACCCTTTTTGATTCTTTATCCCTTTACCCTCTATCCATTTGATTCTAACTTCTTCTATTCTCATGGAATCTCTCGACTACTACGAATTCTGGAACGAATTTGAAAAACTTCATACTTTGTCAAAAATGTCTAGAATTCGTGTTGTTCGTAATGATCCATTAATTCTGCGTAGGGAAATGGAACGAGAAACCGGGGTGACAAAGGACCAGGTACTTTCCTCTGATAATGGAGGTGCTAAATACGTCCAACCTACGGTTATCCAAAGATCTAATCCCTCGATTGCTCCTAAGCCGTCTAAAATTGATCCTAAACTTTCACAATTTACGGTTAAAAGCAAACATGCAGAATTTAGACCGGTGACTAGCAAGAATGACTTGCCTAATCTTCACGCTTCTCAAGAACCGAAACCAGAGACCATAACGGAAGTGGTGGAAATTGCTAGCTCTCGAGCACACCACTTGTCCCACCTCCGGATTTTTCAAAATGTTCTTGAGTCTTAATAGTCATTCGGATCACCATGTTGGTTTTGTTGATTCTTTGAATGAAACGATTCCTTCTCATAACTCTCAAATAGAATCGTTTATTCCTTGTGTCGGTTGTGGTGAGCCTCTTTTGGTTCACCTCACCATGTATGTCACGTGTATACAGTGTGGAATTGATATTCGAACGGAGTTGTTTGTTTTGTGGTTCGAGGAATTCATTTGATTATGATCCTAATCCGAACTCATTTAACTACCCTCAAATTTTTCCAATTACCCACCACAACCCGACTTATCTTCATATAATCAACATAATCTCTTGTGAATTTTGTGGAGGTCCTCACCAAGGATTTGAGTGTCAATCCGAAACACGTTTTGTCACACCCCAAATTACTGCTGTTTTGCAACGGAATGGAATTCACGGGGATGACGATCATAGCATCAAAGTTCTGATTATATCGAACGACCTAAAGTTTCGTTTTGAAAATACCGTTTGATTCATTAAAATAATCAGAGTTTACAAACATTAGGTCCCAAAAGATTTCCAATATATCAAAACGAGTTTGTTACAATCAAACGATAGTTAAGTGCATAAAATGTAGGTGAGACGCGTCGACACCGCGAATCTATGATAAGTCCACATGCATGCCATGAAGTGAATGCCTTAGATACCTGAGATAAAACATGCTAAAAGTGTCAACACAATGGTTGAGTGAGTTCATAGAGTTTGGTTAACAAGTAAAGCTTTTAAAGAGCGTTCATGCAACAAAGGTAAAGTTTTTGGTCATATAGAATAGTCCACAAAGCAAAGGCATTGTAAATCCACTCACTTCCAAGTTCCGCCCATACAAAACTTGCAACCTGTGTGTTCACAACCCACTGCCAAAATATGTCTAGTTTATGTTCAAGCACACGATGTCAAATGAGTTCACAAAGCAAAGGCATTGTAAATCCACCTCGGTTCAAGTTCCGCCCATACAAAACTTGCAACCCGTGTGTTCACAACCCATTGCACAAAATATAGTGTGTCTAATATTCGAGTATAAGTGGTCATAATAATTCACAATATTGCACCACGTATATAATAATTCGTGGATGCTCCAAACATGGGAGACTTTGCACCGCTCCAACAAGGGAGACTTTGTCTTGATGCTTCGATGAAACCAAATTATCTTTGGGTGCCACTACCCAAAGTTATGTTGGGTGCCCTTCCCAAAGATATCTGGGTGCCTCTTCCCAAAGATATCTGGTGCCTCTTCCCAAAGATATACTCCGAACATAGGAGACTTTATAGTGATGCTCGAATATAGGAGACTTTATAGTGATGGTCGTAACACGTACGGTTCAATAAGTTCAAATAAGTCATAAGTTTGTATTTAAGTTCAAGAGTTCCGTTCAAAAGTTCGTAATTAAGTTCAAAGGTTTAAGTCGAGTTCAAAAGTTCAGAACAGTCAAAGAGGTCGAATAATATCAAAAAGGTTCAAGATAGTCGAAGCGTTCAAAATCACGTCAAACAAGTTTAAAATATATCAAAAGGGTCCTTTACAAGTTAAAAGAGTTTAACTATATGTCAAAAAAAAGTTCATATCAAGTCCAAAGTGTTCACTTATATGTTAAAGGGTTCGAATCAATTTAAAAGAGCTCAAATATACATGTCGAAGGGTTCAAAATCAAGGAAAGTGTTTCAACTAATAGCGTTCAAAAGATAGTGATCAATTTAGTTCGGGCATAATCTACTTACGCGCACGTAGAGTGAAACAAAAGATGTTAAGTTCATATAAATGTAAAGTAAAAGCAAGTAGTTGAGCATGTATCTCCCAAGAGTTTATAAAACAATTAAACGAGTAAAAGTGGGGCTACGAACTCACCGATGCAATGATTATGGTGACAAAAGTAGATACATCGAAATGAGGTGCGATCTCTATCCGCAACCTAATATGAATGATATGCTCTAATATAAGTCATGAAACAATGTCGTGCATGCAAACTCATATGATATCCATACCACTTGTACATTTCGGAAAATAAAGTTTGTCGTCGAAATATATGTTTATGACATATTGTCAAGTTACCAAATACTTTACAAGTACTTACGTCGAAATGATATCCTACGATAATCATTTAGTGATTTATTATGAATCTATAACTTTACGTCGTAAAATAATGTCATTTGACAATTTCATGAAAGCGACTAAACGGCCTTGAAAAGCTAGTCGTAAAATGGTGCACATCGAGTGTTAGGAAACAAACTCAACGGTTTTGAGAAGCTTGTATCATTATCTCAAAGTTTTAGTGTTTAAGTTTCCATCCTAGAGGTCTCGATCACAAAGAAAAATATAGGTTAAGTATAGTACTTTAGTCCAAAAATATAGTCTAAGGGTGGTTTTCGGCCAAGTTTAAGTGACCGTATTTTATTCGTTACAACTCCGTTCAACAAACGGTTGGACATTTTGGAAAATATGCTAGGCGAACTTACTTTTACTAGAAGACATCATGCTATAAAAAGTTCTACATCATTGTTAAAAACATCCGCCAACATGGTCCTTTAGTTGCCGTAGTATGTTTTTGATAGAGAATATATTAATTTTGCTAATAGAATAAAGTTACGGCAACTTGGTTTATCGCGTGTAATTTAATCGTTACAAGTCCGTTTTCTACGTTTTCTACATCCTTAGATTCGTGTCAAAGTATACTAATATATTTTTGATAAGTCGACACAATTTATAAAGCTTAAGACTCATTTTTGACTCAGAAGAGTGCCATTTTCATGCCGAAATTTCGAAATTAATAGTTTTCATCGTCAAACTTGAAAAATTCATATCTTCTTCGTTATAGCTCCGTTTTAATCCGTTCAAGCGTACGTTTTCGTTTTAAAGTGTATTTTCTAAATATCTAGCCCAAAATATTATACCCACTGTCGGATTTTCCCAGAATTAAAAATATGGACAGACCCTATTTAAAACGTGTCGAAATGAGTTTTCTCGCGCCAAACCTATTCTAACCCATTCAAAACAACTCGAAGTTATTCTAATCCTACCATACACCTTCTTAGGGTGTCATGGTTTCTAGACATCACCAAAACTAATATATAACAAGGAATAATTATAGGATGACTTATATATATTCACAACTCTTGAAAATCATTGAAAAAGTGGTACAACATCATATGACTTGCATGTTTTTGCTCAAATATGATGAAATGAATATGAAATGATTATGAAAGATGAAAAATAACCATGAGATGCTTACAAGAATACTTGATGAGGTTTAAGGACAAAAGGGTTTATCCTAATCACCCTAGGTTTTTATTGCAAAACCTTCAACAAAGAGTGATACTAGTGTGTTAAAACCTTGCCTTGGAAAAATTTATGATCTCCTTGATGGTCCTCTATGGTGGCCGGTTGGTATGGAGAGAAAGAGAAGAGAAAACCAAGTTTTACACCTTTTGATATTTACTTGTATGTGTTTTGTAGTATAATAAGTATATAAGTATAAGATATTTTTGCAAAGCTAGTGACTCAACCCTCCCCCTTGTCGACATGAAAGAAAGAAAAATGATCAAGTAGTATTTGGTGATAATTTAAATGTATAAGTATAATTAAGTGTAAGTTACTTGAAGACTTATGGTAAATTGTGTACCCATTTGAATATTTATGGTAACGTTAGATAAAAATAAATTTTCACGGGTCAAGATAAAATATATTGAGGTCATAAAAATTATAAAAATACATTTCTTGAAAGATTTGAGTGAATAAATATTTATCGGGTTGAATTTAAGAAACCGTCGTAATTTATATAAACATAACAATTTATATACGAAATAAATTTAAAACACCGGGTAAACTAATAATAATATTTTTATAGACTTAATATGAGTATAAAAATATATCAGGATAATTTTGAAAGTGTCTGACCAATATTCAAAATAAATGTTTACGCGATAGCGTTTATTTAATAAGAAATAAACGTTTAATGAAAAATGCAAAACCATGCATAAATTGATATGAAATGATGAATATGGAGTTTGAGAAATGACCGGAAATTGAGAATTGTGACATTCTTCCCATGCCGTGAATCACGTCCTCGTGATTCGATTAATGATACTATGGCCCAAAACGCGACAAGGGTTCTAAAGTTTATGCTCATGTATGGTCTAAATGATTATGTCGATGCTCATGCATATAACGTGACTATATCCCATTCTAAAGACATGCTCCCTTATGATTAGGCTCGATGAGCGAGCTTTCCCATTCTCGAGCAAAATTTTCAAAAGAATTTTGGTAACCGATTTTACTTAATCCTACAACTCATCAAACAAGAAGCGTCATACGATTAGGCTAAATCGGTTTAGGTAACAACTTATTTCTAGCTTGATCGTTGCAACTCATCAAACAAGAAGCGTCACTCGGATCAAACAGAAACAAGTGGTTTGAAGAAAATCTTTTGAAAATTTGGCTCGACATGATGCTTACACATATGAGGCTACTACTCCCTTCATTGCATGATTCTTCCCGAATTAGACATAGGTGATCGGGCTATGTATAATTTAGGAGTAACTATGCAATGCTTGGACTAATCGTCTCATATGATGTTTGGCGTTGAGTCATAAGTTCGCATGTATAAGGAGTATGCACTTATAATGATATGATGAGATGCTATGATGATGCGATTATAGTCTAGGGTCAATGATGCAACCTAGTTCTCTATAACCGATGCTCGATACCAATCATCACACCCCAAATTACATTTTGCAACGGAATGGAATTCACGGGGATGACGATCATAGCATCAAAGTTACATTATATCGAGCGACCTAAAGTGTCGCTTTGAAAATACCGTTTGATTCATTTAAATAATCGAGTTTACAAACATTAGGTCCCAAAAGATTTCCAATATATCAAAACGAGTTTGTTACAATCAAACGATAGTTAAGTGCATAAAATGTAGGTGAGACGCGTCGACACCACGACTCTATGATAAGTCCACATGCATGCCATGAAGTGAATGCCTTAGATACGTGAGATAAAACATGCTAAAAGTGTCAACACAATGGTTGAGTGAGTTCATAGAGTTTGGTTAACAAGTAAAGCTTTTAAAGAGCGTTCATGCAACAAAGGCAAAGTTTTTGGTCATATAGAATAGTCCACAAAAGCAAAGGCATTGTAAATCCACTCAGCTCCAAGTTCCGCCCATACAAAACTTGCAACCTGTGTGTTCACAACCCACTGCCAAAATATGTCTAGTTTATGTTCAAGCACACGATGTCAAATGAGTTCACAAAGCAAAGGCATTGTAAATCCACTCAGTTCCAAGTTCCGTCCATACAAACTTGCAACCTGTGTGTTCACAACCCATTGCACAAAATATAGTGTGTCTAATATTCGAGTATAAGTGGTCATAATAATTCACAATATTGCACCACGTATATAATAATTCAGGATGCTCCAAACATGGAGACTTTGCACCTTTGCTCAACAAGGGAGACTTTGTCTGATGCTTCGATGAAACCAAATTATCTTTGGGTGCCACTACCCAAAGTTATGTTGGGTGCCCTTCCCAAAGATATCTTGGGTGCCTCTTCCCAAAGATATACTGGGTGCCTCTTCCCAAAGATATACTCCGAACATAGGAGACTTTATAGTGATGCTCCAAATATAGGAGACTTTATAGTGATGGTCGTAACACGTACGGTTCAATAAGTTCAAATAAGTCATAAATTTGTATTTAAGTTCAAGAGTTCCGTTCAAAAGTTCGTAATTAAGTTCAAAGGTTTAAGTCGAGTTCAAAAGTTCAGAACAGTCAAAGAGGTCGAATAATATCAAAAAGGTTCAAGATAGTCGAAGCGTTCAAAATCACGTCAAACAAGTTTAAAATATATCAAAAGGGTCCTTTACAAGTTAAAAGAGTTTAACTATATGTCAAAAAAAAGTTCATATCAAGTCCAAAGTGTTCACTTATATGTTAAAGGGTTCGAATCAATTTAAAAGAGCTCAAATATACATGTCGAAGGGTTCAAAATCAAGGAAAGTGTTTCAACTAATAGCGTTCAAAGATAGTGATCAATTTAGTTGGGCATAATCTACTTACGCGCACATAGAGTGAAACAAAAGATGTTAAGTTCATATAAATGTAAAGTAAAGCAAGTAGTTGAGCATGTATCTCCCAAGAGTTTATAAAACAATTAAACGAGTAAAAGTGGGGCTACGAACTCACCTGATGCAATGATTATGGTGACAAAAGTAGATACACTGAAATGAGGTGCGATCTCTATCCGCAACCTAATATGAATGATATGCTCTAATATAAGTCATGAAACAATGTCGTGCATGCAAACTCATATGATATCCATACCACTTGTACATTTCGGAAAATAAAGTTTGTCGTCGAAATATATGTTTATGACATATTGTCAAGTTACCAAATACTTTACAAGTACTTACGTCGAAATGATATCCTACGATAATCATTTAGTGATTTATTATGAATCTATAACTTTACGTCGTAAAATAATGTCATTTGACAATTTCATGAAAGCGACTAAACGGCCTTGAAAAGCTAGTCGTAAAATGGTGCATCGAGTGTTAGGAAACAAACTCAACGGTTTGAGAAGCTTGTATCATTATCTCAAAGTTTTAGTGTTTAAGTTTCCATCCTAGAGGTCTCGATCACAAAGAAAATATAGGTTAAGTATAGTACTTTAGTCCAAAAATATAGTCTAAGGGTGGTTTTCCGCCAAGTTTAAGTGACCGTATTTTATTCGTTACAACTCCGTTCAACAAACGGTTGGACATTTTGGAAAATATGCTAGGCGAACTTACTTTTACTAGAAGACATCATGCTATAAAAAGTTCTACATCATTGTTAAAAACGTCCGCCAACATGGTCCTTTAGTTGCCGTAGTATGTTTTAATAGAGAATATATTAATTTTGCTAATAGAATAAAGTTACGGCAACTTGGTTTATCGCGTGTAATTTAATCGTTACAAGTCCGTTTTCTCGTTTTACATCCTTAGATTCGTGTCAAAGTATACTAATATATTTTTGATAAGTCGACACAATTTATAAAGCTTAAGACTCATTTTTGACTCGAAGAGTGCCATTTTCATCTTGAAATTTCAAATTAATAGTTTTCATCGTCAAACTTGAAAATTCATATCTTCTTCGTTATAGCTCCGTTTTAATCCGTTCAAGCGCCACGTTTCGTTTTAAAGTGTATTTTCTAAATATCTAGCCCAAAATATTATACCCATCGTCGGATTTTCCCGAATTAAAAATATGGATGACCCTATTTAAAACGATGTCGAAATGAGTTTTCTCGCCAAACCTATTCTAACCCATTCAAAACAACTCCGAAGCTATTCTAATCCTACCATACACCTTCTTAGGGTGTCATGGTTTCCTAGACATCACCAAAACTAATATATAACAAGGAATAATTATAGGATGACTTATATATATTCACAACTCTTGAAAATCATTGAAAAAGTGGTACAACATCATATGACTTGCATGTTTTTGCTCAAATATGATGAAATGAATATGAAATGATTATGAAAGATGAAAAATAACCATGAGATGCTTACAAGAATACTTGATGAGGTTTAAGGACAAAAGGGTTTATCCTAATCACCCTAGGTTTTTATTGCAAAACCTTCAACAAAAGTGATACTAGTGTGTTAAAACCTTGCCTTGGAAAAATTTATGATCTCCTTGATGGTCCTCTATGGTGGCGGTTGGTATGGAGAGAAAGAGAAGAAAACCAAGTTTTACACCTTTGATATTTACTTGTATGTGTTTTGTAGTATAATAAGTATATAAGTATAAGATATTTTGCAAAGCTAGTGACTCAACCCTCCCCATGTCGACATGAAAGAAAGAAAAAGCGATCAAGTAGTATTTGGTGATAATTTAAATGTATAAGTATAATTAAGTGTAAGTTACTTGAAGACTTATGGTAAATTGTGTACCCATTTGAATATTTATGGTAACGTTAGATAAAAATAAATTTTCACGGGTCAAGATAAAATATATTGAGGTCATAAAAATTATAAAAATACATTTCTTGAAAGATTTGAGTGAATAAATATTTATCGGGTTGAATTTAAGAAAACCGTCGTAATTTATATAAACATAACAATTTATATACGAAATAAATTTAAAACACCGGGTAAACTAATAATAATATTTTTATAGACTTAATATGAGTATAAAAATATATCAGGATAATTTTGAAAGTGTCTGACCAATATTCAAAATAAATGTTTACGCGATAGCGTTTATTTAATAAGAAATAAACGTTTAATGAAAAATGCAAAACCATGCATAAATTGATATGAAATGATGAATATGGAGTTTGAGAAATGACCGAAAATTGAGAATTGTGACACGTTTGTCTATGAACAGTTCTCCGGTGATGCTCAGAACTTTGGTTATGACCAATATACATATGATTCACCAATCCAGGCTCAACAGTTTTATTGTTGTAAGAACTGTGGAGGTCCCATTTCACCGATTGTCAAACAGGAATCCATTTCCTTGTAACAATTACGACTATCCATATCACGACCAACCTCCACAAGGTGCCAAATGACTCAAACTCCTCAAAGAAACCCAACAAGACACTTATCTAGAGCTTCGGAGTCGGTGAAAAGAACCGAGAGTTGAGTAAAACAACATTTCATAATGTTCCCGTTTTTCTTGTGTATATTGTGGGGTCCTCATGATGATTATCAATGTCAACCTTCCGGTTTGACAAATCTCCACTCCCACAATGTCCCGTCATTCAAAATTCACATGAGAAATCCATGGAAGAATTGCTAGGCAAGAGCGGTGCTAAAATAAATTCCCAAATTGCCTTTGAAAAATCTATTAGGAATCAATTGCAAAAGAAAAGCGACCGGATCTAGCTCTCAATTCGTTTATTCCCGATGGCGGTGATGATGAGGATGCACTTGGTATCCTACAATTTTATAAAGATTCATCAAGTTCATCGGTTGATATCCCAAAGAGTTGAGATTCATTCTCATGCAAGCGCCATCACACCAAGCTCCACTCACTCTCTGCGAACATGGGGACGAGCATCTTGATACTTGTTCTCGAAAAGGAATTGGACGAATTCATAAAGTCTAGTGTTGAGGACCTTGTCCCAATCCAGAGAGTCACAGGAACTTTTGACCATATGTGTGATATCCCTTCCCCTCTTGAGTGTTCAAAAGATCATTTTGAGACTTTCTCCGATTTTAGCGATGATTGTAAATCTTATGGAGACATTGAGAATGTTGAGGCATCACTTTCACATTTTGATGTTGATCCTCTTCTTGAGGAGTTTACTGATGAACTCACTCACATCATTCCACTTTCATCGGAAAGTGATGATGATCTCTTTGATTTCAAAGCCAACCTAGGAGAAATTGAAAGTCTCCTTTATAATGATCGTTCACTCACTTCTCACCCTAACGGTCAATAGAGAATGTTAATCACCTTGTTCCCAAGCATTCAAAGCTACTTTCACCAATCCTCTATTTGAATTGAATCAATTCACTTGGATTTCTAACAATCCAATCTTTGACGAGGATAGTGATGAGCCCACAATGGAACAAGAGTTCACAAATTCACTTCATGTGAATGATTCTCTTCTGAGGAGTTCTCCTTTGAACTCACTCATATCATATCTCTACCGTAGTATGATAACTTCCACTTTGATCTAGACATAAATGATCTTTGTGTTCGGAGGGAAATGTTCTCACCATGAGAACTTGCTTGATATCAAAATCCCATCCCTCCCACCCGAATATGTCTTGATCAAATGAGCTTAAATGATGAGATTCATGATCCGAAATCATGAATTCCCTTCGATAATTATGAGTTAGTCATGATTTTATCATGATTTTCTTTCTTTTCTTCACATATGGTGTGACTTCTCGTTCCCTTTCTCCTTCGGAAATGAGGACACTATTTTTGATCCCGACATTTTCATTTATCATTTTTGAGCCGGTTCTATGTATATCTCATCGGTGTGGAACTTTTACGTATTTCAATGTTTATACAAACATCTTGAATGAAAGTCCGATGGAGATTGTCTCTTCCACTCATTTCCCCATGAACAAATTAATTCGGGGTCGAGTCAAGCTAGCGACTCGGTAATCAAAAACAGTAGTTAAACATGGGTTTTCACCCGTGTGTCCCACCTAAGTGTGGGGGAAATGCCCCACATGTTTTATATAGATCTAAAAATGAATGAAAATTGTAAATATTAAAAAAGAGAATAATTGTTGTGTTTCTACACTTAGCTAGTAATGTTATCTTTTTCGTTCTAAGTTTCGGCATAATAGTTGGACTTTGAATATTGAGGACAATATTCATTTCTAAGTGTGGGGAAATTAAAGCGAATTTGATCATAAATGTGCCCTTTTAGTCCCTTTTCCCCATAATGGCCAAATTTTAAATTTTTTTAGTGGAAGTACTATGTACTAAACACAACAAATGGTAATCATTCCACCATGTCTAACCCACATAAGGATTGGCTAATCCAGAGCAAACGGCTCTTGGTAAAGATATCTCAAATCCGTTTATGGCTTGCAATTTGCCCAAAATTGTATGGTGTTATTCACCATATCCTAAAAAGTAAAGAGTTGGCTAGCCCGCAAGTTTATGGCTTGTGGTAAAGGCGATTGAAATCCATAATTGGTAATCACTCACCAAAGATATTTTATCTAAGAGTTGGCTAGTCCGAAGAAAACGACACGGTAAAGACAAATCAAATCCGTTCTGTTGGTGATTTGCTCAAAATCATTTGGTTATCATTGTACCAAGGTTCTTACTTGAACTAAAACAATTGGCTACTCCGTAAGTAATGGCTTTTGGTAAAGAGATGAAATCCATTAATTTTTCTTAAAACATTGCTAGGGACTAGCAATATCTTAGTGTGGGGATTGATGAGTGTAAATACTCATCATTTTGTACCATCTAGATCGCAAAACATCCGAAAACAATCGTAAATGCATCAAAATGATGAAAATATCACAAATAAGTGTTTTATGTGTTTTAAATGCAAAAATACCAAAATCGGATGAAAACTTATTAAGTTTGCATAATTGGCGCTTTAGTCCCCAAGTTTCAAAAATTGTCAAAACTAGTCCACGTAATTCAAAAACTTGTAAAATGTCATTTAAGGTCCATGGGATTCAAAAGTTGTCAAAATAAACCCTTTAAAGTTTAAAATTTACAAAATGACAACTTTAGTCCCTAAAGTTTGAAAATTGTCAAATATAGTCCTTGGTGAATTTAAAAATGGAAATTTATCAAAAATAAACCTTGTACTAATCATAAATGGCAAAATTGGTCCTTATGGTGAACTTTTGGAGAATTTACATGTTTGGTCCCTCAAGTTTCAAAGTTTGGCAGATTTAGTCCCTGGAAGGGTAAAAATGGAAATTATCAATTGAGGTCCTTGTACTATTGAAGCTTGGCAAAAAATTCACCCTTGGAATAACTTTGGCAGGTTCAGTCCTATACTTTCAGAAATTACATAAATGGTCCTTGTGTTATTATTTCTACAAACCAAACCGGACCCCTTATGTTTATTATCCAAACCCAAAACACATGCCAGCCCAACACCAAGCCCAAACCCAAAATTTAAAAGAAATAAAACCGCCACCACTGTTACCCCTTATCCTCCACACCTGTTAAACCAAAACCACTGGTTTCACCACTACTTTCCACCTCTCCCCACCTTTCCACCTCTCCTACCTCTCACTATCACACCTTTCCACCTTGCAAGCCAACTCACTACCTCAATTAATGCAGAAACCAACTCTATGACTTTTTCCTGCCAAAAACACCAAGTGGACGGTTTTGATGATTTCTGAAGATCCAATGGTTCAAGATAGGTGGGAATAACTCAGAGGTCGACAAGGAACCAAAAGGATCATTATAAATGGGAAAAGAAGCAAGGAAGAAGACTAAGTAGTGTAATTTAGTTTAGGATATGTCGTTATAGTTAATTTTTAAATTCCAGTGTATGTTCAAGCTTTTCAATACTTTGTAATCATATTCCAGTGTTTTTCAAACTCATTTACAGTGTCAATTTCAGTTTATACATATGAACTCAGTTTGTGTGAATTTCAAGATATCAAGTTCATATGAATGTTGTTTGTAGTTGATGTCATGCCATATAAGCTCCCATATAAGCTTTTATAAGCTCATTTTAGCTTATTATTTATTCAGAAACTCATTACTCAGACTATCATTTCAAAATTCCATTTGGTCAACAAAAGTCAACTGCAGTTGCTAAATTGGATTTGGTAATGAAATTGGGTGTTGCAGTTTTGGAATTAGGTTGAATTGAGCTTGATTTGAAGTGTTTGATGGGTATAGAATAGTGATAGTTGGTTATCTATTGTCACCATTAAAACTGGATCTCTTGTAAGTATAACTCAAATCTCATATTTAGTTCTAAGTTGTAGGAGTATTTAGATTTGCTTAATTGTGCTTTATTTAGTTTAATTATACTTGATTACACTTGTTTGATTAAGCTTTGCATCTGTTTTAGATTGATTTTGTCATTAGTAATATATATCTATTATTTCTAATTTCAAACTGCAGCTTTTGTTAATCATAGCTTAAATAGATATAGGTTGTTCTCATTGCATCATTTAGGTGTTATCAAGTGCATTTGATGCAGAGTAAGTGTTAAGTTAAGCTGATTCAGTAGTTGTTAGTTGTAAATTGCAAAATCAGTTTCATTAAACTAGTGTTTGGATCTATGGATAAGTCTGAGATAGAGGTTCAAGCATAAGTAGGTTTAGGTTGCATTAGTCTCCTTTAGCCTTATTAAGTCAGTTTAAGTCATTAACTTGCACCTTAGAACCGAAAAGTCAAATTCCATTTGAATCTCTTAATTTCAAATCATCAAAAGCAGTTGGTTAAGTCTTTGCATATTGATTTTAAAACTATAGATCTAGCTTGCATTAATCATAATTAGGCTTATATCATCATTATCGGTTCACAAATTGATCTCAATTTCGGTTTGGTCAAAATCTTAATATTGTCTTGAAAAGTCAAAATAGTGAAAAACAGATTTTTGCAAAACTTTGTTGATGTCTCAGTTGTTAACCCTTGGTCATGAGCTAGTGATATTTTGGGATTTCTTAGTTAAGTTGGTCTAGTTTAATAATATCAGTTTTGTTTTCCTTTTATCAAGCTCTAATAAGCTTTTTATCAGCTTCCTATAAGCACTCATTTGCCCTGTGCACACACTCAGAATACACTGAGTGTGCACAGGCAATTTGCATCCTTTGCACAGTATTCAAATAAGCTCATGAGTAGCTGAGTTTTGGTTCTTGTGTAGCCTACCAGGTCTACTTTAGGTCCCAACATCTGTTTTTCCCTTTAGCTTATTAGAATTACTTATGCATTAGCTTAAAGGTGCCCCCTTAATAACTGTTTTACATTAATAATCTCATAAGCTCAAATCTTAGCTAGGCATCATTAGTGATCTAGAGTAGTATTAATTAGTTGCATTAGGCTTATTATAGTGTACTTTAGCTCTGCTAATCATTTGGTTCATTCCTGTAGCTTATAGCTTAATCTAGTAGCTTATTTATAACTGCTTTACACTACAGTTTCATAATCCTCCACATAAGCATATGTTTTTATATTGTTTATAGACTTAGAACAATATTTTAGTATTTTCCTGAATTTTTCATATTTTTCCGACCTTTGTTTGATATTTTTCTTATTTTAAACTAGTTTTAATCCTTTTAAATAAGCTTTTAATACAAATAAATCGGAAAAGCTTCATAAAAATAATTTTTAATTTTCCTAGATTAAGAATAATATTTTAGATTTTCTGTAAAGTTTCATTATTTTTCTTTGTTCATTTGTTATTTTTCTTAATTTTAATTAGTTTTAAATAGTTTTTAATTAATAATAAATACATAAAAAGTCTAAAAATATATTTTCAGTTTTAAAATAAGTTTTATCATATTTTAGATTTTTCTAAGTTATAATTTCATTTTCTAGGTTAATTTTATATTTTCTTGTATTTAAGTGCATTTTAAATACTTAATAAATAGTTTTTAATTAATAATAATTAAATAAATAGTTTTAAAAAAATAATTTTCTTTTTCTAATAATTTTCTTTTATTATTAGGATTGTAAAAATATCATTTTCATATTTGTAGGCATTTTATAACTTAAAACTCACGTTTTATTTTGTACGTTTACGTAATTTTATTTAAACGTACGTTTTAGGTTTTAAACGTTCATCATTGTAAAAATAGTGATAGCATTTATTTAATATATTTTAGCTTTTTAATTTTCTTTAATTTGCATTTAAGCCCCTGTAATTTATAAACTTTTTTAGTAGTGTAATTATAACTCAAAATCCTTACTAATCACTATCCTTAGTGATTATTCGACACCTGATCGTGTTTAAACACCATTCATCCTCCGTGGGACTTAACGACCCAGGAATCCACTATATTCCTCTGATCTTAATTGCATTTGCTTTCTGAGCTGTTTTAAGTTTGTTACGGTTGACCATTCGCGAGTGGTCGACTTGTGATTAAACTTGATGTTCGAGAGCCAATCGATAACTTTGAATGGCGATAAAGGCCAATTACCTAGGAGATATGACCAACGGCCCTAGGTGAGCGGATTCGAGACGGGAAGGGTAAGATATGACCAATGACGACCCTTTCTACTTATGCGATTGACCAACTGATCACTATCGTTTGGATGAACTTAAGAATTGGGGTGTAGTGTCTAAGTTCCTAACGACCGGCACTCACTATTTAGAATCTAGCATGTAGCGATACTTAATGACTCGACAGGGACCGGGAACAACAAGACTTATGACGGTGCGCTGATTTCTCCTGTGGTGGCATCTTTCTTGATAGGTTAGGCGAATTGACCAAATGATGTCCTCTGAATTTGACCCCACATGAAGTAATTGGAAGTAGGTAGGCGTAGACATTACTAGCTAGGAGGATTAACTAGGTTAGCACCACTATTCCTCTATTGATTTCCATTCACATATTTATCGCTTTTATTTTACGCATTAGTAGTCTAATTAATTAAATCCTATTGAAACCATTATAATTACGTGACAATTAGACTTAGTAATAATCCAACACACATAGCTCTTGGGACGACCTCGGCTTTACCATTTACTACACTACACATGAGCGGGTTTGCTGCCCGTTAGTGCATTAGGGTAGACCATAGGTATATGAGACACTATAAATATTAAGACACAGTCGATAAAAGCGCATCAAGTTTTGGGCGCATTCTTGGGGAGTTATATTAGGATTGATATTAAGTCTTTCATTTCATTTTAAACTTTTCTCACGATCATATTTCAAGTTTTGGTACCATGAAAGCTATTAACATCGATAACCTCACTCTTGAGGAATGTTTGGTATTGACAAGAGAAGAACAAGGGCCGTGGATTGTTAGGCCGACCATTGCGAAGATGCTCGATTCAAATCAAACCTCAATTCATGAGGGTGCGTGCAAACCCCTTCTGGAAGCATCACCGATGATGCCCATGAACATGTAGACAACGTTGAATACATTGTCACCTATTCAAAATCCCCGAGTCTCACACGATGTTATAATGCTACGGTATTCCCTATTTCTCTTCTGGGGCTGCAAAAGATGGGTCGATCGATTACTGCAGGTTGTCAACACTTGGCCTATCTTAAAAAATATTTCATTCGAGATATTGTCCTCCATCAAAGACGGCTAAGCAAATGGAAGAAATTCATAACTTCAAGCAAGAGGGTGATGAAACATTATACCAAGCTTGGGAAAGATACAACGAATTGTTATACAAGTGCCCTACTCACGATCTCAATAGCCAACAAAAGTGAGCGTCTTTACAAGGGACTAAACATCTCTTCAAGACAAATGATTGATTCTCGAGGCCAATTCTAGTATGACACCTACCATGGCTTTGGAAACTATTCAAAAATGCGGACCACTCTCACAAATGGCACAATAGAGGAAGCAATCAAGTAAAATAATGATATTGAGGGCCTTGTAGCAATAAACAACAAATTAGAAAGCCTTGGAAGAGAAATGAAGAAGCTCAAGGAAAATGTGCATTCCATTCAAGTGGAGTGAGATGGGGCTCATCCTTCTAAAGAATGTTCCTCCAATGAAGAAGTTAAAAGGATCGGAGAAGTGAACTATGGAAAGAATTCCTTTCAAAAGCTACAATAATTACGGACCTAGGTACAGTGAAAAATCCCACAGGTTCTACACAAAAGTCAACAATAATCCTCCTAAACCTAGCCTTGAAGAAATAATGCACCGACACATTGAAGAATCGACAAAAAGGAAGATAGACTCAAGGAATGGATGGTCAAAGTAAAGGAGGACACCAATATGAACCTACGTAACCAAGATCTTGAAATTAAGAACCTCGAAACACAAATTGGGCAATTAGCTAAGAACCTTGAAACAAGTAATGCTAAAGCCACTTCTGCAAAGCCATATTTACTTGAGGATAAAGCAAAAAGGAGCAATGCATCCTCTATCACTAATGATCTCTCGGGATTAACTACCTAGAGAGGATGATAAAGCGAGAAGACTGACGAGTTCCTACCAAGCCAACTTCACGAAAAGGCGGAATACCGAAATTTTTCTTCTCCTTGCACTATTGGTAGCGTTAAGATTCCGCATTAGGCGATTTAGGGTGGGTTAACCTTATCTCAACTACTTTATTTGAAAAATCGAACTTACCAATTTAAAAAAACAACTATTATGATTGAAATGGCGGACTCCTCTAAGGTCAGCATGCAGGGGATTGTGAACAATGTGCTTTTAAAAATTGGAATTTTTTCTTCCCCACCGATTTTGTAGTTATTGACATGGGAAAGTGGGAGGCTTACAACTTGATTGTTGGAAGACCTTTTACAGCCATTATAAGGCTCAAATTATGGTTTTGAAAACAAATTTACTTGGGACCGAAAATGAGCGAATAACTTTTAGTATGAATGAGCATTTAAAACCAAAAGCGAAATTTCTAATAATGTTCAATTCTTTGAACCCACTCTACACTCTAAGCCTATTATCGATAATCGTAAAAAGTATTGATCATTGTAGCGTAAAGCAGGATGAAATTGTCCAAAGCATTGAGGAAACTACGAGTCGAACAAACATTTTACAACTCGATGTCAACCAAAGAATGCGAATCGGCATAGCCACCATTTACTCGTCCTCAAAAATGTGAAAGAAAAGCTAATGAATGGATTTACCCTCATAAGAGAGAAACATGATGTTGAATTAGCATTGGAAGATTGGTACAAATTAAAGCTTGAAGCTCGAAATTTATTAAGGAACCGATCAAGCGGTATGGGTGCAACCATCTCAACGACATCATAGGCGGAACAAGATCAAACATCGACATTCGATAATATTATTACTAAAGATGATGACCATGGAGAATCATGTGATAAATAGCTTTCACATAAGTTGGGAACAATTAGGCTCAATAATTCTACATGAAAAAAGGGCTTGATAATTGGATGAATGAATACCAACGAATGATGGAAGTGGGGCAAGTTTAAAGGCCCCATATAGAGCCCATGCTCTGAGTCTAACTTAAAGACTCGTTAATAAAGAAAAGTGCTCTTTAGGAGACAACCCGAATTATCCATTTCTTTTGTTTTATTTCCTTTACATTGGGTTTGTGTTTTCAAACCAATTTTGGGGAGACAAAGTAATTCTTCTGCAATTGCTTATACGAACAAGAGTTACGGCGTAACTCATCTTGGTGATCTGCGTAACCAACATTTTAGCGTGAGAATTCTTGACGCATTACCCATTCTGACGTAATACCATCTCGATGGTTACACAGTAACTACTCGCCTTCTGACTCATACGAGTTTTGCGATTCTGGCGTAACTCTCTCATAGGAGTTACGACGTAACTCTCTGCTAATACTTTCATTTTAAAACACGGTAACCTTGTATTAGTTTTAAATGAACTTTGTGGGATGTGTTCCTGTAAACCCTCACGAGACTTCACTCGTCCACTTGGGACACCAAGTGGTTTAAAACTTATTGCATTAAGCTAAATGCAACCGTGATTCCTCTGAAAGTGAATTAGGTTTATTTTCATTTTATTTTTTCTTTTTATAATTATGCTTGTCGGTATTGTGATTTCAGGGATTAAAGTTTGTTCATGACGCTTAAACGAAGGCACGATCCTTTCTCGTGGGCCCTCTTCTTTTTGAAGCAAATTTCAGGGAAGTTCTCGCTCTAATTCTACCTTTCTCTTCACCTTTATTTTAATGCCTAGTACAAAAGGGACTTTGTATAATTCAACTGGGGGGACGGGAGTAGAATTATCTCTTGAACTAAATTTCGCCCTCATTTTTCTAGTTTATTTTGAAAAATTATGCCATTTCTAAAATTTTGACATGTTTTTCCGAACCTAAATAGATTAGACCTTAGCCGAGCACATACAACCCTTGACATTACATGGTGAGATTAACTTTATCCGTTTCCTATATTTTACCCAAAATCCACCAAATTATAAGTGTGCCGATAGCTTGTAAACTTTAGAACTTGGCCTTTGCATCATTTCGAGACCATAGGCGAGGTATGTTGAGTTAGCTCGATGTATTTGGACTTTTCGGTTTTAGAAGGCGAAATTCTAGGATTATCACCCAAACGACCTACCATTGTGAGTCTCGATTAGTCACCTCGACTTTTCGACCCATGTGAAACCCTTTTATTGCACTCCCCTTTAGTGCAAGATACCCCTAGATACACCCTTCTGAGCCATTCCTTTCATTTTGTCAACCCAATATATTGTTTTGTTACACCCTTACACCTTAGCCTACCCTGTAGTCTTTATTTGTAATTGGGAAGTCATCATTTGCCTAAGTTCAAGGTTCGAGTGGAAAGGTTTGGAAATCACGCTTTCATCGACAACAATTATGAAGATCATTGAAGACCCCCCGAATTCCCATTGTTCATCTCAAGTGGGGGGATGTTATGTTATTATGTTATGTTCAAAAAAAAATAGTTGATTGAGTTATGATATTGTAAAGTGCGATGTTATAAGCACTATAGTATGAGCTTTATTGTTTAGTATCGAGGAGGCCACCTCGGTCACATTAGAATATTGGGTTGGAGTTATACCAACTGAAGAAGAAAAGGTAGTGTGCCCATCACGATGTCCTCTAATGACACATCCGCATTTCATGATCCGGTCTCTAGACTTCTAAGCTTGAACTTTGGGCGGACGGTGAAGTGGTGATGACTTAGTTATAGATTTAGACTACACCTTGTTTTCATTTTACACCAATTATATATCCATGTCTTATCCTACCCTTTAGTCATGAGGCGTGTCTAGGTGATCAGTGAGCAATCTTTGGTGTCTTGGCCATGGATTTGGTCATGTATCATTGATTTTGTCCACTTTGCCGTGACATGTTAGTAATGAGTCACCCATAACCTTTGTCGTGTCTACCCATATTGCCTTGAGAATTGTTTACCCTTAACTCTAGTGGTGGAGATTTGTGTAAGCGCCAAGCTTATGATAGAATACATGCTATGATTTGTGCGATTGGTGATCACCCGAAATTGACACTTAGAATAGTTGAGAGATTTGAGTGTTTGTTCCCCTTTCGTGAGGTGTTCGGCTTTGTTTTATTCTAGCATAAAGGTTTGTAAACTCATATTTTCCGGGTTTTGGGAGATATCTTTTAGGAATCTATCTAATAAGGTCTACTTGAGGGCAAGTAGAGTTCAGTGGGGATATTTGATAACATCAAATAGTCACGAATATTAAGTGTCAATTTCCCCGATAATGCTCCTTATTTATATCATTTATATGGATTTACGCTTGTTTTCCATTGTTTTCCACTTCGGGTAAATTAAGAGCATTGGAGCTAAAGAGATGCGGAAATGGAAACATTACTAAAGATTTATCACAGTATGCTTATTTTGAAAAAGTTCGGCGTAACTCATCTCTCACATTCGCCGTAACTATTGGGTGACCGAAGTCCAACTTATCAAGAGGTTCTGGTAACTCTTCCCAAAGGTTCTGACGTAACCCCATTAGGTCAAAAGAGGTTCCACGCCGGCTGATACTTACAGCTGTAACTCTGCATCACTTAAGGCGTAACCGAGTTTATCGAAGACTACAACGTAACCACTTATAAGGTTCACGGCGTAACTAGCGATCTAGTGCATTTACGGAGAAATTGAAGGTTCTGGCGTAACTCCTCTATTGGTTCTGCCAGTAACCCGGATTTAACCTATAAATACCCCACGAATTCCAGCATTTCAAAGCATCCCATTCCACACACAACACTCACGAGCGTGGGAAAAAGCTCAAAGCGAGGTCTAGGGAGCATCTGAGTTGTTTCGAGGGATAAGTCACACGATTATGATAAGCTTTAGCGTTTATTATTTATTTTACTTTCAATTCATGTATTTCGTACCTTTGAATATTGAATTGATTTGCATGATTAGTATGAGCGGCTAAGCACCCTTTGGTGCTAGCCTAGTTATGATTCCTTAATTGTTTTGTTTGCGTTTACCATTACTTCCGTACAATTATTTCTAAGTGTATGCATGCATAGTTCTTTGGTAGTCACCCTTGGTTCGGTAGTTTTGAATGGCGATAGAGGCCAATTTCCTAGGAGATTTGACCAAGTGACCCTAGGTGGCGGTGAGGCAGGAAGGGTAAGATATGACCAATGACGACCCTTTCTACTTGTGCGATTTGACCAAGTGATCACTATCGTTTAGATGAACTTAAGAATTGGGGGCGTAGTGTCTAAGTTCCTAACGGCCGGGCACTCACTATTTAGAATCTAGCATGTAAGCGGTACTTAATGACTCGGCTTAGGGGACCGGGAACAACGGGACTTATGACGGTGCGCTGATTTCTCTGTGGTGGCATCTTTCTTGATAGGTTAGGCGAATTGACCAAATGATGTCCTCTCGAATTTGACCCCACAAGTAATTGGAAGTAGGTAGGCGTAGACATTACTAGCTAGGAGGATTAACTAGGTTAGCACCACTATTCCTCTATTGATTTCCTTCACACATTTATCGCTTTTATTTTACTGCATTAGTAGTTTAATTAATTAAATCCTATCGAAACCATTATAATTACGTGACAATTAGACTTAGTAATAATCCGACACACATAGCTCTTGGGACGACCTCGGCTTTACCATTTACTACACTACACACGAAGATTGCTTTGCCTGTTAGTACATTAGGGTGAGACCATAGGTATAGCGAGACACTATAAATATTAAGACACAGTCGGTAAAACACGCATCGGTATCCTACAAAGATACACTTAATAGCTCCGGGTTCAAGTTTGTCGGGGTTTGGTAAGTATATTACGCTTAGCAAGTGCCTCACAACCCCGGACTTTTAAGTAAGGCGACAGGGTTGCCCGTACCATACTTTGTATGGTGCCTTTTCAACCTTTTAGTTGGAACCATATTGAGAATGCGTGCGGCGACTCAAGGGCATAATCCCAAAGGACTTTGGAAGAGTAGTTTGTTTCATCATAGACGCACCATGTCAAGAAAGGGTTCGATTTCTCCTCGGATACACCATTGTGTTGTGGAGTATAAGGAGGAGTTCGATGGGCAATAATCCCATGCTCCTTAAGATGATCCAAAACTCTTGACTCATATATTCACCTCCACGATCGATGCGTAGTGATTTTATGGTCTTCTCGAGTTGATTTTCTACTTCCTTTTGAAACACTTTGAATGTTTCAAACACTTCATGTTTATGTTTCAGCAAGTAAACATAACCATACAGACTATAGTCGTCAGTGTAAGTCATGAAGTAATTTGCTCCTTGTCTTGAAGTGATTCTAAATGGGCCACATACATCTGAGTGTATAAGTCAAAGCAGATCTTTAGCCCTTTCCACTTGATGTGAATAAGGTTTTCTAGCCATCTTACCAGACATACAAGCAACACACTTTTCAAGAGACTTAATGTCAGATGAGTTGAGAAGTCCATCGTGTTGCAACTTCTCCATGTGTTTCTTGCTAATGTGTCCAAGGCGACCATGCCACAAGAGAGCGAGTGCAAGTTAGTCTTGGCTCTTTTCACGCTTCTGACAAACATAGAACTTTCATTTGTATTGAATAAGACATTTCAATTTCAAAACACCATCACGAGGAATAGCGATAAAATAAACAACGTTATTCCTAGAAGCTGAAATATTATTATTCGATTCAAAGCAGTTAATAAAACCATCATCATACAAGCGAAGCTGAAATAATCCCTCTAGTAATAGAGGAGCATAATGACAATCTTTTAAAACAATAACTAATCCACAGGAGTGATAAATGATAGTTTCCAATAGCTTCAACTTTTGCTCCTTGACCATTGCCCATGTATGCGGACTTAAAGCTCACGGTTTCGACTTCCTCGCCCTTAGACCACAGGTATTATTATAGATGTGAGTACCACGGCGATGTCATATACTAAGGATGATTTAGGAAAGAGTAGAGTTCTATAGTGAAAATACGAAGAACTAGGCGCAAGAGATTGTTTCTTCTTTTCATTAACTCGAAGAGATTACGGGACAATTCCTTCTCCAATGTCTGTCTCACCACTTTGGTGACGAGTGGCGTCCTTTCTTGGATTATCCTTCTTGGGTGGTGGAGGAATCTTGGGTTTTTATAGGAATTAGCATCATAACCAAACTTGGTGCTTTTTCCAATCCACGATTCCCTTAGCGACCATGAACGATTTATTTTCTTTTGGTTTTCGGACCTTACCACCACGCACATAATGGAGTGCGGTGCAACATCTTTCTTTGGCAACGTCTGCTCATGTTGCTTAAGCATAGCATGCGAGTTCATTAATAGTCTTCCCATGATGTGCATATTAAAGTTACTGCACAAATGAGATGTACTCTTTAGAAAGACCGATTAGGATCAAACTAATTCCATAGTGGAGAGTAAGCGGGTGACCAAGGCGTTCCAAGCATCAATGTAGCTCTTCATCTTGAGAACATATGAGCTAACCGATTGACCTCTTCACGCTTGCAAGCATGGAATTCGCGTGCGGTTTGTAGAAGCTCTTGTTACCTTGTTAGGAGAACATAGACTTCAACTCTGAAGCATGTCATAGCGCCAAGATGAGTTAGATTTCTTTGGATCTCTAACTCCATGGTCATGAGCATGAAAGCAACTATGTCCTTTGAACCTTTGACCCAGCGGTGTAGTGCAAGAGTCTCGGTAGAGACGGGGTGGCGGGAGTAGCAATAGGTCTTTGCGGTATGAGATGCTCTAGATAAGCTTCCTTATCTTGGTGATAGTATGATCTGGTGGCGATACCAATCAATGAAATTAGGTCCGGTGAGTTTTGTTTCTCAAAGAAACTCCACGAGTACCGAGCTGTTTCCGATTGAAGTAGTCATCTACAATTGAAAAGTTCAAATAATTAGTATTTTCGATAATTAAATTCTTAAAGAATTAACTACCCAATTAATTACTAATAAGACTAAGATCCAACTTGCAACCCCATTAATTACCATAGGTCGACCGATGTATAAAAATGGGACAAAGGTAATCGACGGCGTTAATTGCATAATGCAACTCATAGATTTATGAGGCTGTTTAAGGCATTAGTATCAAGTAATAATGTCAAAGCATGTTTAGTTCTCATCGTATGCCTTGAGTCAGAGTCGACCGAGTTAACTCGATATAAGTCGACCAAGTATGAGCGTGTAAAAATAACCGGAGGTCGACCGGTGAGAAATAATTACCATGGGTTGGAAGGCCGTTAGGTCGACGGAGAAGTCGATCAAGTGTGCGTGTCCATAGTTGGGTGGCATAGACTCAATATTAACAAATAGGTATTTACACATAAATGTGGTAAAGTCATGTACAAAGAAGCATGCAAAACAACTTTGTAACACTAATTTTAAAACTTTTGGTAATGACAACTGTAGTGATCATCATGGTTCACGGTAGCTCGATCGAGCGCGGGGAGGCGGAGGACCGGTGGCTGAAGCATAACCTTAGACATCCTTTCGGTGAGGCTGTGCTCACTTCTTTAAACCCCTTTCTAGTTTGTTCTAGTGGGTGAGCCGTACATCCCAAGTGTCCTTAGCGTCTAGTTTTTAAATTCTTGAAAACGTGTTTCATATATTAGGTCACTTTATTTTACAAAAACAATTTTTCACGAATCAAATAGCAGGTCACAATGAGCATGGTATTTTGGCGTGTAAATAAAGACCAATATTAATGTTATGGTTACGATATTGTATTATTCCATATTGCATACAATTAGGTGTCAAAACAAGTAATAATGCACATATAGGAATCACAAACATACAAGCATAAACATCAATATATAAACAACCACATATTGTTCCGAGTTCTCTAGCGAGTCTTCCCCAAACGGAGAACCATAAGACCGTCACTAGGATGTAATACCTAGATCGCCCCATACATCACTTAGAAAAGCAATTGAGTGGGTCTTGTGGCCGGAAAAACACATAAAAGCATGGCAATCTCTATTAACAAGTAATTACGCAATATATGTATTTAAACCAATATGTAATTCTAATTATCACAATAATTCTAATAAACAATTAATAAATACAAATTAACATTTAATTCTAATTAGCAAGTAATTATTAATTTAACATGTAATCTTTAATTAACAAGGTAATTATAATTGACATGTAAATTAAATTCCAATTAACAAATTAATTCTAATTATCAATATAATTTTAATTTGTGTGTGACTAGTTATTATTTATTAAAAATTGACAAGTATTGCATGTAATTGTCAAAATTAAAATAAAACACAATAACTAAACTAGGTTTTATCGACCCTTTTAAAACATGTTTATTAATATTAGAAGCGTGTAACCCATAATCGCAAAAAGCGAGTTGACTCGTGATGCCCTTTGTTGGGATTTTAGATCTAGTTAACGATGTAACCTCTGCGAGTGCATAGCGGATATTGGATCTAGTTAATACAATTATGTTAACACGTAATTAATAAACACATAATTAATACAATATTAATTAATTAAAGGGAATAAAGAAGGCTAACCTTGCTTGCAATTGAACTCAATAGTGGAACAAGAAACCTACGAAACCTTTAAGTATCTAAAGTAGATACCTCGAAGAGTATACACAAACCCGATTCACGTATACAATCGATATAGCTAGTCGAGAGGCGTAACTAATAAAACCAAACAACTCCTTTGTAACTTGAATAGCCCGAATCGGAAAACCCAGTCCAAAACTTGTCTGTCAGAGAACCCAAAGAAGTGGAAAAAGCGACTTGTGAAAGCTACCCGATATCGGACACGCCTTGTCCGATATCCTTATCCTCTGTCAGAAACAAAGCGCAAAGCGAGCGGCTAGAACCATATTGTTCTTTGTGATTTTGTCGACTAGGAGACCGGGAGCAACAAGTAAACACCACACCTAAACACTTGTTGCAAATACAAGTTTAGGACCAAAACTAAAACCCTCCTTATCGACTTGTTATGCCAATCGACCAAGAAATAAAAAGCTGGGATATGGAGATCGGTTTTAGGGTTTAGAATCTTGAAGTTTATCGTGAGAATGCAAGATGTGGAGGAGTTTATATAGTGAACAAGTGAAACCCTAGGGAATCCTAGCTTGTTCGACAAGTCACAAACAAACCCAAACCACTCCAATCCTTGTACCCGTCGGTGTGGATCTTTCATGGCCCAAGGCTCCACCCAAACGACCCGATCATGAACTAATCAAAGCCCGGGTCAATATAACGATCGGGTCGATTGCATGCATAAGCGGGTAAGTTACAATTCAAGTGTTTATTCGTTCAACACGTATACTCGTGTTTATCGCGTGTGCCCCATCGGCTCACACATTTAGTTGCTTTGTCGTGTTTTAGAACTCCACAAACCAACAATTCACACCACCCTTCTCAAAACAAAAGTCCAACTTGCAAGTATTCATGACCAATCACATTTTCATTATCGGTGGTTTGAAACATCTAAGGAAAATAAAGAACCCTCACATAGCTTGATCATGTGGGGATATGTGGTGATACGAAACTGTCGGATATGCTTAATACTACGAAGGCGTGTGAACACTTTGGATCGAATCAATCGGTGGTTCTACCAAATTATTCAATCGGATACAATTCGAGTTGAGAATTTTACGTATGTGTGTGTCGAGATATAATGAACCGTTTTAAATATATGACCAAACAAACCGTATATAACATGTAGCAGGATAGCGCAATGGCGGATTTAGGTTTCAAGTTGTCAAGTTTTGTCCTCGATTTCGAAACTTAATTTACGAGGAACAACACTTGACGAGAATCAATGGCCAATGAATCCATTGTATTTCGTGAAATACAACCAGTGAGAATCCATTGTATTTGGAAAACAACCAATGACAATTTTTACATAGCAACTACGGTGGACCTTGGACCTGCTGCAGCTGCCGCCCGCTGGACCTGCCGGTGTAGCCCCGGACCACTGCTACGGGCGCCCGGACCCCGTCCTTAGGGGCCGCCCTAAGATCATAATAAATTCAAGTAGGTGTGCGCTCCGCGCTCCAAACCTAAATGATATATTATTATGATAAAATTGGTCAAAACAAGTTAATCCAATTACACTAAAATATCCAGCAGATCACTCTAACTTCAAAATCGAATATATATCTTGAAGAATTATGAGAACTTGTGTGAGATGATTTCCAATTGGCATGCTTAAAATGTATGACCCGACACAGTGTTACCAGCGATGTAGCAAAGAAGCGCCATTTAGGCGGCGTTCCGTTTGGGAGCGTGGTGGGAACGGATACGCCCTCGAAACACCACCGAAACGTTTCCAAGCCGTTTCCCAAATCTGCGAAACGTTTTGTATGAAGTATCCTTACCGTTTCTGGATTTCCAAGCCGTTTCTTTTGGGTTTTAATGGAGTTTTACAGTGGTGAACCAGAGGCGAAGCCATGTAGAAACTAGTGGGGGATGAAGATGAAAAGTAAATAACAAGAGTGTGAAGATGGTTTTTTTAAACGTTGGGTCTGTGGTTCTTTACTTTTCCTTAATCTGCTATGGTGAAAGAATAGGGATGAAGATGAATTGTTGCTACTTTAGATGAAAAGTAAATCATTTATACTTATAGCCACATGCAGTTATGGGTTTATAGGCAGATAGATTCCTAACTTTCCAACTTTTATTCCTAAGTTACCAAACTTTTTTTTGTGCAAAAGCGGTATTGGACTACGGAGTTGACATTCGATTCTTGAATTTGTAAAATGAGACATTTAGGTTACTTAACTTACCTAACAAAATGCATTTGGGTTCTTAACTTACCTAAAAATGCATTTAGGTTACTGATTACTGTTGAAAAGCGGAGGTTGAATGCTTCATTAAAGTTCGATGCTAAGTGAACAAAATGAAAGTTTAGTAACTTAAGTGACAAAGTGGGAAAGTTGGGTAGCATATCGATATAAAACACGGCAGATTATCTAGAGCGCTTTACACTTTTTTCCTAATTAATTAAAGAGAATAATAAAATATAATAATAATATGATAGTTTTACTATATTTTGGTACCTACAACTCCACGAGCTACAACAACCCATCTTATTTTGTTTAATTAGGAATAGTGGACTTTAATACTTTGTTTGAACTATTACTTGTGGTATAATGTATGAGTACCGAGAAATTCGTGATGTTTTTGTTAGGGAATATGTCACCCATTATTAGTAACTCAAACCAAGAATATGTTAATTAATAGTGGGCTTTACTCAAATATATAATTAAAGGAATACACAATTAATTTTTGCAATATTTGGGCTAGTTAATATGTAGTATTTTTGGAGTTTACAATTTAGATCAACATATATCTATTTTGGATTTTCTTTAATATATTTTAATTTTTAATATTTTTTATTCTTAGTATCATCTGATTAAGTATCTTGAATTTTTTATTTTTGCCGTTTCCCGTTCCCGTATCGTTCCCGTATACCTTTGCCGTTCTCGTTTCGGTGCTACACTGGTTGCCAATGCCATCAAAACTTTAATACCTGCAGAAATGGACAAAAAATGATTTGAAGTTGATCTTTTACTGAATTGAAAAAAAAGAAGACAAAAGTGTTGTTAGCAAACCTCTCGGCTCCTTTAATCAAACTCATGTCGGCCATTAGCAGGCTTATCATTCTTAGGGAGTGTGGAATTAAGGTGGTCGTGGGAGGAGGAGGAGTTTTTTTTTTTGGGGGGGCGGGGGGATAAACAACGAAATCTTAAACGCATGAGTCAAAAGAGTTAGTTGTATTCATTAAAATACAGTTTGACCAACGTTCGAACAACCACCAATGTGACCCATTAACAAAGAAAAAAACCTAAATCGACCTATTCAAGTGCAAAAAGGATGACAAAACCCAAACCACAAGTAATTCCACTTCATACTACTTATAGCTGTTAATGTAAAAATAAAACCATAGACTCATAAATAATAAGCCATTTGATGTGCTGGATATAATGTTTCCGTTTGAATGTAAACATGATTTCAAAGTTAAAACATATTATGTGAAGAGTTCAATAGTTCCAAGATATTGCTAATTCTCTTAAAAAACAATTAAAAAAATACCTAGTTTTCTTTAATTAGTTGATCATCTAGCAGTAAGAATGAGCAATGGGTACCCGGTTCTTCAACCATGCTTCAAGTTTTGGTGTCTATACAAGGTATGATTTTGAATGAAAAACCCTATTTCAATGAACCCGGGTATGCAGATTCTAGTGGCTCCAACCATGGAGAAAAGAAATCATTGCAATACAGCGAGCGGGCGTTAGTTTACTCTTTGAAAACTATGGTTTACACCATGAGAAACCACCCAAGGTATGATTGCAATAGCTACCTACACATGATATCGTTAATATACAGTGTGGAATTGTGGATTGTATAGGCCCTTCTAGCACCAAAGTAGCATTTTATTAATTTTAGAGGTTTATAACAAATTGTTATAGCAATGTGTGCGAGACATTTTGTAATGGTAATGCATAATGGGTTGTTAGGTAAATGGGTCAAAACTGGGTTTTATGCGAGCTTACCCGTTAGAGCTAAAATAAAAACTGAGTCAACCCTTTACAAGTAAATGGGTGAAATTGCCATCATAAAAATGTGATAGCTGTGTCTTAACCTGTAAACCTTCATGAATGGCTTTGTGATCCCTAATTTCTTTGCATGCAACATTTTGAGGACTTGGTAATTGGATATTTTCGTGATCACATGCGTAGTATTCTGACAACATGTAAAGCTTATACAAAAGGCTGGTTAGCGGTGGTTCAGGAGCAATGTGGAAAGGTATATGAAGGCTCTTATAGGAGCATTTAAAGAAATAGGAGCTGAGGTGTGGGCAATTCATGCCCCGACTCCTAAGAGTCTAGCTCAAAAGATATGGGGTTTTCCGCAGCCAAAAGGAAATTTAGAAATTTTTTCACAATTATGTAAATAACAGCGGGCGTGTTCGTGTACCTCTAAATTTTAAAACTGTACTATGGTATGGTCTAACTTTAGAAAGTAGAAGTTCTAAGTTGTGGGTTGGAGTCGTCTTTTGAAATTATTAACTTAAAATGTTGGAAATTAGTGTTTGGGTTTTGGAAGTAAATAAAACCGCCTCAAGTCTTGCTTTATTGTCTTTGTGGAAATTGATGACTTGGAAGACTTGGAAACTAACAAAGTTTCTTTTGGAAGTTCTTGCAACTTAAGATTTAAGAATGTGCAGCACACATTGTGGTGTGATATAGCTGGTTTACAAGTTTTCAAGACGTACCATGCTAAAGATTTAAAGACTAACTGCATATACTACGACAACAATACCTCAGGCAAGGACTAACTACATATACCAATTCAAATAGAAAGTTGTACTTAGAAGACACAGCTCACACTTTGATTTAATACATACAAGTGAAAAAAAAAAGTTGTACACAGATTGTACTTAAATAGATAAATTTGAGGAATCTACAACTTCCAGTTTGGCTAGATGAATTATTCAGCAAAAATGCAAGAAAGTCAACCTTAATGGCAACCTAAAATGAGACATAAATAACATAATGTCAAAGCATACATTATAACTCATGATAATATTCTAACAAATAAATCTGTTTTCAGTTTTAATTCATACAAGCATCATGTGACACTTAACTATAAAATAACACATTCCTGCTTCAGCCCGGCAGTCATTCGAATTCAAAGGTTTTGAATCTGAGGAATCGAATCCTAAAGTTGCATAACTTTTCAGGGATAACATACACAACATAAATCGGCAATCTGTTACATTTGCAAAGCCAAAGATAGATTACATTTATAACCATCTAGCCTTCTTATAAAGCATAATCACCTCTAAACACACTCGTTACACACAAGCTTACTTGCATAACATCTGTCTCCCAAAGTTTGTAAATACTACTGTAACATCTTGGATTCTTCATAGACCGAGTAAACCTGCCTAAAATGAGCAATTTACAACCTTGTTGGGGTGTCACATTTATAAGTGTACTTATGAAAAATCATATCAATTTATTGGAAGGTGACAAACGTATATTATATACCCACAATACAATTGACTAATCAGCTTGATAATAACATAGTATCCTAACACTACTATTTCATAAACAAACCAAGTCAACCATCAAAAATTTCTCATTGCAGCCATGAATCTTTCACTCTTCTTGATCTTCTTCATTGTTTTCATTCCAAAAGTCTTTCCCTTTTCGACGCTCAATACACTCCCATACTCTGATCACTGTAATTCTTTTGTTCCTGAGGCCACTACTACTGATCAAGTCGCCACAAGGTACCCGTTTCTTGAACCAGAAACTAGTCATTACACTGGTGGTCAAAACATTCTCGACCAAGATCCACCTTACATAGCGGTCCATCCTCTTTTCAGCCGCCAAAACCTTTTCAAGACAAACATCGTCCACATACAAAATCCATTATTTATCCATAAATAACTCCAAATAACAACACCATCAACAACTTAAGCTCATAATTCTTAGTCTAAGGTTCCATTAATTAACAACATTCCATACATTTCTTGAAATTAATGTAAAATAACTATTTATCAGTAGACTTAGACCCCTTGGTCCCCTTGCTGCTTCCGGAGCTGGACTTGTCACTTGGATTTGTGGTGACGGACTTCGCTGGAGCAGACTCTACTGGCTGTGGCCTTTGGGTGCTGGTTGTGCCATGCGGAGGCGGACGCCGGTTTGGCTGATGATCAAGATATAAATGGGAATGCAGTTAATGAGAAGATATCGTATAAGATTAAAAAGTTAATATTTAAAATTTTCAAATAGGCACCTATATGTACTTACGCAATTGCCAATGTGTTCTAGGATGAAGCTATAACCCCCAATGAGCTTGCAATACGGGCACGACCATGGTTGTAAAACATCGTGCTCTTCTTGAGAGAAGACACTTGATTTAAATAGGGGAACCATGGTTGAGACAATAAGAGGATCCTTTGGCAATCGTGGGAATGGGTTTTTCTTCTCATAGTCTAATCGGTCAAAATAGTCCTGAAATTGCACTACATACGTATATTCATTACGAAGATTCTAATGAAATTGAAAATTCTACTCTGTATAATCATCTTCATCATGAGAAGTATCATAAAGCTTTCATACGGAAGGACCGAGACACTCAAGGAATCTTGAAAACTTCAAATCCTGTTTCTTTTCATATTCTTAGCCCAAATATTATAATCCCTCATTTGAGTTTGAATCATATCAAATTTCTGAGTTCCAAGCTTGTTTTCATGAAAATACACAGTTCCGTCATAAAAATCAATCTAAAAAGACGAATCAAGTTTAGAAAATTGAAACTCGACTCCATCTATGTCTCCCATCTTGCCCTTTTTAAGAGCTGGTTCAATAGTGGGTAGTGCATCCTCGAAGTCACGAATATCATGCCAGGCCCCATTACAAGCAGCAATAAAATCTAACCTTGTTTGCGGTGTCCAGAAAGTTGGATGTTGTATTAGATAGAAATGTTGCACCAAGAATGAAAATAAAAAACATTTATATAAAATCAAACCACCAGGGAATAAAGTCATAAACACCTCAACATACATACACATCACGTCTCTATAAAGCTTTAAATCCCCGAACTCGTTATCTATAATCTCTATTGTCATTTAAAAAAAATCTGACTAGACAAAAGTTCGGTTGAAGTTCCTAAAAAAACTCTTTTTGGGTTCTACATTTGGGGTTCAAGACACTCTCTTAAGTTCAAATAAACAAATGCATAACATCTCAGTTACGTTGTTTACTAGAAATACCTTTTAAACAGGGAACCATGGTCGTAAAACATCAATATCTGCAAAAAGAAAAGATGCTTATTTTTTATGATAGATAATCTAACTATGTAAGAACATTATTGTAAAAACAAAATTGATATTGTAGTTATCACGTAAAATTTAACATAACACTAAGAGATTATTGAATGATTTGTATAAATAAGTACCGGTAAATGAAACTTGCTTGGTTTGACAAAGTGGATCCGTCCGGATGGGAAAATGATTTTCATGATGAAGATGATTACACGGAGCACAATTTTCGGTTTCATGAGAATCTTCGTAATGAATATACTTATGTAGTGCAATTTCGGGAATATTTTGACCAATTAGAATATAAGCGGGAAAACCTATTCCCACGATTGCCAAAGGATCCTCTGATTGTCGACTTCAATGCTCGTGTGCTTCACCATGACATGACTTATTATGGGTTATATCAAGGTCATATACGTGTGATTGCCAAGGAAATAACAGGGAAGCGTCTATCAACAAAAGCTAGTTTGAGTGAGAATCTGCATAAATTCAATACCGAAAAACATTTTCTCAGGACATGACTTATTAGGGTTATATCTCCGATACCTCACATCATATTTAGAAATTAGGGTTCTATCTTTAGCTAAAATATGGGGGATGCGCCTCCAAAGTATCACGAAGGTAACACCTTGATACTGCGAACCATCGGACGGATCCACTTTGTCAATCAATAAAAGTCAATATTACTAGACTGCGGCGGTCCAATAATATTGACTTTTATTGGATTGACAAAAAGTGGATCGTGCGCGATGATTCGTGCATCAGTGTTACCGTGATACTGCGCGCATCATATTAGCTAAAGATAGAACCTTAATTCTAAATATGATGTGGTATCGATATAACCCTAATATGTCGTCATCATGAAATGTTTGTCGATGAATTTATCGCGATTCTCGCCAAACTAGCTTTTGTTGATAGACTGTTCTGTTGTTCTTGGCAATCGTGACCTTGATATAACCCATAATAAGTCATGTCATGGTGGCTGCACGGCGTGAATCGACAATCGAGGGTCGCTGACGTCGTGAATAGGTTTTCCGCCTGGTGGTCAAAATAGTCAAAGTGCACTACATAAGTATATTCACTACGAAGATTCTCATGAAACCGAAGGTGCTCCGTGTAATCATCTTCATCATAATATCATAAGGCTTGCCCTTTTTAAGTGCTGGTTGAGTAGTGGGTAGTGCATCCTCGAAGTCACGAATATCATGCCAGGCCCCATTACAAACAGCAATAAAATCCAACTTTGTGTGGTGTCCAGAAAGTTGGATGTTGTATTAGATAGAAATGTTGCACCTAGCATGAAAATAAAAAAAACATTTATATAAAATCAAACCACTTTGGGAATAAAGTCATAAACACCTCAACATACATACACATCACGTCTCTATAAAGCATTTAAATCCCGGAACTCCTTATCTATAATCACTATTTTGATTAAAATAAATCTGACTAGACAAAAGTTCGGTTGAAGTTCCAAAAAAAAAACTCTTTTTGGGTTCTACATTTGAGGTAATCAAGACACTCTCTTAAGTTCAAATAAATAAATGCATAACATCTCAGTTTAGTTGTTTACTAGAAATACCTTTTAAACAGGGGAAGACACTTCATTTAAACAGAGGAACCATGGTCGTAAAACATCAATATCTGCAAAAAGAAAAAAATGCTTATTTTATGATAGCTAATCTGACTATGTATAGTAAGAAGAACATTATTGTACAAACGAAATTGATATTGTAGTTATCAGGTAAAATTTAACATAACACTAAGAGATTATTGAACGATTAGTATAAATAAGTACCAGCAAATGGGTTGGACAAAGTCACAGGAAACGGTGATCAGCCCGCGTTCGGCGTTCCAGATCGCTCGTACCAGATCAAGCGCTAGAACCAGCATGACGACGAGAACTAGTACCAGGATTAGCCATTCATCTTTTAAGGATATTGTTGTATCATTTGAGCTCAAATGTTGACGGGTACATAAAGAGAAAAAAGAGACTGTGTGGTAGCTAGGTACAATAATGTGGTAGGACTAATGCGTGGTACAGGGTTGGTGGTACAATTAAATTGCGGATATAGGATAAGGATGATTCTACATTTAAATTGAAATAAAATAGTATTTTAACTATAAGAAAGCGTAACACTGGCTTCTCATGTTTATTTGAACGTGAAAGATCCTTATCACGGATCTATAATGGCGTCGTTTCTTGTAATATCTTCCTCATTTCAAAATTATTGTCAACAAAATTGCAAAATTTAGTAAAATTATGGCCATTACAAATTTCAATTATTTAAATAAAATATTCCTCCACTAAATCTTTATTTATTACTTAAAATACTAGTAGAAAATGTACAATCTTTTAAGATTTTCTAAAATAGAAATATAAACAATAATTTTGAAACGGATGGAATATCAATGTTTAAAAGATAAAGTGGACGTATAAGTATATCTAACTATCTTTGTTAAAATAAATTTTGAAGAATTAATGTTTTCAACCTTTTCCAAATTTGTTAATCTTATTGGTCGGCGAATAAACTATTTGAGTTTATGATGTCATAAATTTTGGATGGTAGAGTGCAACACATATTAAAAATCATCTTTATAAATGAGAATTGAGCATACTTATGATCATTACAAAACATGCACATCCATCTTCATATATTTAACACCATCAAAAATCAACAACTATGCGGATGTAGCGACGAAGATGATGGGGTGGTTCATGCATGGCAAACAATAAGCTAGGGTGAATTTTATCATAGATATGTGGATTCTTGAGCAACACATATCGCTTCTTTTGATAAATGATCGGCAACAACTTCAACATTGTTGTTTATCATTAAAATTTCATTCTTATTTTGATAACTTAAATGTAATTTTTAGATTTGATTTCTTTTATTGACCTGATTAGCTTTTTTTTTTTTTTTTTTTTTTTTTTTTCTCGTTGGTTTATGCATATACTAGTAAGTGATTATGGACAATGGGTGTGTGAAAGATGTTTTTTAATGCCCTTAAAGACAAGTTGTTACATGGTATGATTTCGGTTAATTCAATTTTAGTTTCATGTTTTCTCTCGATGTTTAATCGTTCTCTTTAAAGTTAATTCTAGATATTGAGTTTTATTGTAAGGTTGTATGTCACTTGAGAAGATAATTATGCTAAATCTTAAGAAGCAATGACTACATTTGTTTGATCCAATTGTGCAAAAAAAGTGTCTTATGGTATTTTATGTCTGTAACTTGTGGTTCTATCTTTTGTGGGGATGACCATTACATACATTAAATCACGGTAGTAGTGTTTGTGTTGTACAATTACCAATTTACCACACAACCTTTTGGGTAAAGCTTATTTTAACAATAAGAAACACTTTTATTTTTGAGAGGTGATTACACTCTCGAAAATGATTAGGACACTCAAATTTTAAGTATTTGAACATTTATACCCTTCTGGGATAAACATAACTAAAAATATGTGAGGGTATGAAAGTCAAACACTGAAATGTGAGTGTCTAATCACTTTGAGTGTCAAATCACCTCCCTTTATATTGGAGACTTGTTTCGAGGTGTTTGCTTAAGCTTATTTGAATGGCTTAATACTTATTGTGTGTGTTTGTTGGACACTTGGATTGCTTATTTACGTGCTAATCTTCATTTTCTTTTAGCTATATCAAGGGTCTAGGCGGTGATTCATCCGTTACATGTACAGGTTAGGTGGTGTTTGTTTTAAGAGGCTCTAAATCGAATCTGAACCGCACATCCGAATCTGAATCTGAGGCGTAAATGTCGAATTTAAATTTACCAAGGCTTTTTGTTTTTCTAAAGCGTCTGAATGTTGTAGATGTCTGAGTTTCGAGTCTTACAAAACTTAAACACATCCGAACATTAAAGGCAAAATTGGTACACTAAAAGGAAGCAAATTTAGAAAATATGAGACAAGTTGATACATCGTCTAAATCGAACTCGAAACACGAGTTCCACGAGGCATGATATATACATTTCATTCATTCATTATACTTTTTGATGCTTCATGGTTTACAAAGCAGTTACTATAGTCTACATATCGGAAACTTTACCATCTTATCATTACTTATTCTCTTTGCTACAACACTAGCTTAACTTGAGTTTTATTATGTTCCTTCAACAAAAGCTGCGATTTTCAAGCCACGACATTCAACAATGATCCATACACAATGCATATGCGACAACTATACTAAAAGAGTGAAATTGACATTTCAACATTTGAAACGAAGTTTTATTATGTTGAAAATGTGATAGGACACGATGAATGAAGTAAGCTGCCACTGAGTGCGTCTTGTGGCTTCTCGTGGTCGAGAAGGCGGCCGCCATGGTTGTGGTCGGAGATGGGGAGAAAGCGGTTTAGTGATTAGGTTTTGAAGAGATTGGGAGGAAATGGGAGAGTGAATAGATTTTTTTTTTTTTTTTTTTTAAGTTTTGTGTCAACGAGTCATTAAGAACCATTAAGATACCCTCTCCTAAGTTTAGACCGTTAAGAGGTTATTGCATTTGACCACGTCTGAAAGGAAAAAGAAAAAAAATGATCTGACCGCTCAAAATGTCTAACTGATTAAGAGGTTTGGCTCATTAAGAGCCAATTAAGACATTTAAAAAAAACAAACACCTCGTTATTCATAAGTTCACCATACTTGTAAGAAGTATATTCTTTAATAAAACAGCAGAACACATAACATAACATAGGGTTTTATATCGACGAGTTACCCAACTTTTCTACTTTGTTCGCCTAAGTTACCAAACTTTCATTTTGTTCACTTAGGTTCTTGAACTTTAGTTAAGCATTCAACTTCCATTTTTCATTTGGGTTTATAGGCGGATAGGTTACCACTTTCCAACTTTATTCGCCTAAGTTACCAAACTTTTTTTGTGTGCAAACAGGGTATTGGACTACACGGAGTTGACATTCAGGTTACTGAATTTGTAAAATAAGACATTTAGGTTACTTAACTTACCTAAAAAAATGCATTTGGGTTACTTTAATTACACTGAAAAATAAAGGTTAAATGCTTAACTAAAGTTCAGTAACCGAAGTGAACAAATGAAAGTTTGGTAACTTAGGCGAACAAAGTGGGAAATTTGGGTAACGTGTCTGATATAAAATCTTTTTCAGTGTAATCAAAGTAACCCAAATGCATTTTTTTAGGTAAGTTAAGTAACCTAAATGTCTCATTTTACAAATTCAGTAACCTGCATGTCAAATCCGTGTAGTCCAATACCCTGTTTGCACATAAAAAAGGTTTGATAACTTAGGCGAATAAAGTTGAAAAGTTAGGTAACATATCTGTCTACCCAGATAACATATGTACATTTTTAAGAGATAGATGAGGTTGTTAACTAAACATAAGTTTGTAGCAAGTGAAAATCTTTCTAAACTGATCATGATCCATTGACGTACTCCCCACTCGTTCGCAAGAATTTATAGTAAAATAAAGGAACCATTAAATAAATGTACATTAATAAATAGAAAGTATGCTATCCTATTACTACTTAGAGTTAACTACATTTTTGGTCCTTGTGGTTGTACCTGGATTCCACTTTTGGTCCATTTGTTCAAAAAGTTGTGATTTTAGTCCAAAATGCATAGTTTGGTTCCACTTTTGGTCCATTTTTCTAACGAAGTTAGTTCAGTTAGTTAAGTCGTTTGCAACGTTAGTCCTTTATACCAAAGATCTTTTGCAACATTTGCAACGTTAGTCCTTTCAGTTAAATAGTCCTTTAAAAAAAATTCTAAAAAAAAAATCGGAAAAAAAAATTTAGAAAAAAAAATTATAATTTTTTTTTCTAAAATAAAATTCGAATTTTTTTTTGAAATATATTCTAAAAAGAAAACTTTTTTTTAAAAAACAACTTTTTTTTTCCGAAAAAAAACAAAATTTTTGCGAAAAAATTCTAAAATATATTCTAAAAAAACTTTTTAGGAAAAAAATTCTAAAATATATTCTAAAGAAAACTTTTTTAGAAAAAATTTGAAATATATTCTAAAAAAACTTTTTAAAATGTATATACATTGAAAAAGCGTTTTTAAAAATGTATATACATTGAAAAAATTTGAAATATATTCTAGAAAAATGTATATACATTTTAAAAAACGTTTTTCAATGTATATACATTTTTTAAAAAGTTTTTTAGAATATATTTGAAATTTTTCGAAAAAAAGTTTTTTAGAATATATTTTAGAATTTTTTGGAAAAAAAGTTTTAATATATTTTAGAATTTTTCGAAGAAAAACTTTTTTAGAATATATTTTTAGAATTTTTTCGGAAAAAAAGTTTTTTTAGAATATATTTTAGAATTTTTTCGGAAAAAAAGTTTTCTTTTTAGAATATATTTCAAATTTTTTGAATTTTATTTTAGAAAAAAATTATAATTTTTTTCTAAATTTTTTCCGAATTTTTTTTTGAAATTTTTTAAAGGACTAACTAAGCTGAAAGGACTAACGTTGCAAATGTTGCAAAAGATCTTTGTATAAAGGACTAACGTTGCAAACTAATCGCTATAAAGGACTAACGTTGCAAGCGACTTAACTAATCGAACTAACCGTTAGAAAATGGACTAAAAGGGAACCAAACTCGCATTTTGACTAAAATCGCAACTTTTTGAACAAATGGACCAAAAGTGGAATTCAGGTACAACCACAAGGACAAAAAATGTAGTTAACTCTACTACTTACATATACTGCAGCGGGTATTACGAAGATGAGTTTTGAATATGTTGTACCGTATGCAAAAATGGCTTCTCTATCTGATAACCATTAATGCAGTGACTAGCTAGCATAGATCACTATGATGGCAAGCCAACTGCCAACTAAATTGAATTGAATAGGTACAAGCTTTAATCTTCTTTCCATTTCTTGCATTTTTTCTTTTGGGTACTTGTTTAATACTCTGGAAACTTTTCTTTAATGTTATGTTGTTTGTTGTGCACATTTAATTTGGGCCACGTATAATGTTATATTGATAGTTTGATACATATACTAAAAACTATATCTCACATTGGTCTATACACGCATGATCTCTAGCTAACTTATATATAGGCATTTTGGGTTTCTACCCCATTAATTTAGGAGAGCCACCCCACCATAGACAAATCATTATAAAAAATCATTATCATTTATAACATAACTCAATTATTAAACAATCATACTATCATATTTAATTATCTTTTTCTTTTTTTACTAACTAATCATTTTTTAGTTTTACTTTATTTTATTTTATTATTTTTTTTAGTTTTTGTTATTAAAACAATTTAATGAAATGCATACTCCCCAAAAAAGCCATTTGTACCCCTTCTTTGTTTTTCTTTTTTATTTTTGTAAATTTTATTTATATTAAAAAAAACTATAAATCTGAAAGTACGGAACAGAAAATATAAAGTTTGATAGAGTATTAAACTGACAGAAAATATGGAACACGAAAAAACTGTGTTATGTTGTAAACAGAATGAGCCAAAGAGGGAGGAGGACAAAATAAGGTGAGTCGGGAGGTACCAATAACATATCCCATTCAAATTTTATGGCGTATATTGATAGCCAAATAACAAACACATAAAGCATCGACAAAAGACACAATGATAGTTTGTGATGTAGCATTTAAACTCCAAAGTTAAAGTTTTGGTTGGTTATTTTGAAACGTATAATGTATAATTAATGCCATTTATTTAGACGTTGGCCAATAAGATTATTTGATGATTTAGTCACTATGATTTAGTCATTTCTTGAAATAATAAGTTTAAAAGAGAAATTTTATTTCAATTTAATACATAGAGTGTATGTTGTCCCAAACTTAATAATCTCTTTGGAGCCTTTGGGACAACTTGCACCATCTACTATTGCAGTCTCCACCGGCCTGAAGTCCAAGAAGAGTTATGTCCTTCCCATAAATTTGTCACATAGTGTGTTTTCTAATGATTTTTTCTGTTTGTGCGTCACGTTCAAAATTGTAAGGTCAAGTTGATCACATCGTTATATATTACTGAATACATGTAGTTTAAAGAAATGGACATGGTTCCTATTATCATATACCGCTACGAACCAGTCAAGAATATCTTGTTTCAAGTCATCAACATTTCATTTGTTGTGGCTCATGGCGAGGGAGAGGAAACTAATGACCTCGTCGTAGACACTATACACGCATGATCTCTAGTTTCAAGTCATCAACATTTCATTTGTTGTGGCTCATGGCGAGGGAGAGGAAACTAATGACCTCGTCGTAGACACTATACACGCATGATCTCTAGCTAACTTATATATAAGGCTGGACGCAGTAATGGGAGGCGATCGACTTACTCGATCGAGTGAGTGTCGATCGTCCTCCTGTGGCTAATCGATCGAGTGAACTTTTGAAACCAATATGGTCGTGTACACGATCGACTCAAAGTTCCACTTTATCTAGTATATCCGTTGCATAACGGTTAAAAAAATAATAAATAAAAAAAATAAATAAAAAATAAAATTTTGAACCTTTATAAATACACAACATAAACACACTTCAATTCACAAATCTCATTTCACACAATACAACCTCAAAGTACTTCTCAACACAAGATTTATTATGGCTTGCCGTCTCCCCATTCCGTTGAAGATATGCAAATGTCGTTAACAAACAATGCGAAGAAGATGATGTGGCTCGGCGCTATTATAGGCGTTATCCATCTGTTTGGCGGGCCAGGCGAGAGAAGCAACGTATGAGAGCAGATTACACGACTTGTAACGACATTACGCTGAATGAAAACCCGTGATCGACAAATTTTGATGGATGAAGCCATGAAGACAACGACATTCACGACAAGTTGTGGGAGTGTGTTCAACGAGATAACGAACAACATCAAGACCAAAATCAATTGGAGCTATCGGAGAGCGAAAAAGATGGTGTATGTGCATCAACTTCATCGCCGGCTTTGTTAGGGAAGCTCGCTAGACCAGGAAGATTTGGCTCGCATCGAGGAATTTGCCAGTTATCGGACTCCCTCGTATGATTCTGTATGCCGGGAGCATTCAGATTAGGATTTATGATTTATGATTTCGTATCATTTTTATATTTAATATATTATTGTTTTATTTAGTATCGTAACATTTTAATTATTAATGAAATTTTAATTTGTGTTAAACTTTTTTTTTTTTTTTTTTAAAGTTTGATCATGGTCGCCTTACTGGGGTACTTAATCGCCTGAAAGTCGCTCGAGAGATAAAGCTGACGTGACAGGAAAAATAGAAGGATTGAGTGCCCTTACTTGGGCAGCCTAATACATGACCGGATACGTTGAAAACTAGGTCATTCAAGATGAAAATTCTGTCACTTAAATATCTATATTTTGCATTTATATTCGACCTTCACATAATTTCTTTACCCCTTTAAAAAATAAGAAAAACAATAACCCTTGTATGATTCTTGACATCAATTCATGATGTATAACTTGGTCTTTCGACCTAGCATTTGCATATAAAAAATGGGTGTAGTTATAAAGAACCCCAAAAAAAGCCATATGTACCATTTCTTTGTTTTTATTTTTTTATTTTATAAATTTTATTTATATTAAAAAAACTATAAACCTGAAAGTACGAAACAGAAATATAACATTCAACAGAAAAAAGTATTAAACTGACAGCAAATACGGAACAAAAACTGATAAAAAAATGTGTTATACATAATGAGCCAAGGAGGGAGGAGGACAAAATAAGGTGGATCGGGAGGTACTAATAACAATTTTATGGCCTATATTGATAGCCAAATAACAAACACCGAAAGCATCGACAAAAGACACAATGATAGCTTGTGATGTAGCATTTAAACTCCAAAGTTAAAGTTTTGGTTGGTTATTTAGAAACGTCTAATGTGTAATTAATGTCATTTATTTAGACGTTGGCCAATAAGATTATTTGATGATTTAGTCACTATGATTTAGTCATTGCTTGAAATAATAAGTTTAAAAGAGAGGTTTATTTCAATTTAATACGTAGTGCGTATGTTGTTCTCAAACTTAATCATCTCTTTGGAGCCTTTGGGACGACTTGCACCATCTGCTATTGCAGTCTCCACCGGCGGAGCTACATGAAGTCCAAGAAGGGTTATGTCCCTCCCATAAATTTGTCACATAGTGTGTTTTCTAATGACTTTTCTATTTGTGCGGTACGTTCAAAATTGTAAAGTCACGTTGATCACATAGTTATATCTTACTGATTACATGTAGTTTATAGAAATGGACATGGTTCCTATTATCATATACCGCTATGAACCAGTCAAGATTATCTTGTTTCAAGTCATCAACATTTCATTTGTTGTGGCTCATGGCGAGAGAGAGGAAACACATGTTCTCGTAGTAGACACAAGTTAGCAATATAATGATATCCATTTTGTTACGAATCATCAACATTATTAAAATAAATATAATCTAGCACGCGAAAAAAATATCCAAACCACAAATTATCAACCAAGATGAAGTTGTGAACCACACACAATTCACATGGTTTTGTAAAACAATTTACTTATATAAGAGTAAGGGGTATGGTGGCTCAAGGGCCTCACCATTCATACGTGCAGCCCTTTTGGCGTCGCCAACCGTCTGCCACCACACCTCCATGGCCTTGCGCCATCCGCAAGCCATTATACTAGCGAGGCGTGAAAATTGTTTTGTGTTTGAATTTTTGACTGTTTGGAAGGTAACGACTAGTTTGTGTTTAATTTTATTATTATTTTTTTTAAACATAAACATTATACTCTATAAATATACACTATCAAAAACATACAATCACCTATTTTCTCTCTACCACAACACAAATTCTTTAAAACCAAACATGAATTCCGTCAAAGAATATGTTACCTTCTTCGACATCGACGATAAACCAGATGAAGAAAACTAATTTATTCCTCATGTTGTATTTTCAGATTTTCGTGCTTTATTTAATTTTATAATTTGTTTCTTTCTCGTATTGTAATTTATAATTTTAATTTTGTGAATGAAAATGTTGTTTATATGAAAATGAGAAAGAATGCAAATGGCTTCGTTTTGGTATGTGATGAGGGAGAAGTATTTTTTATGTATGAATGTGAAAATTAAAAAACTGACATGGCGCTGAGATAACACAACAGCTGGAGCCACCATACCCCTTGCCCTAACCATCTCATTCGACAAGAATTAAATCACTCGAAAGAAAACACAAAATAATGTAATAATGAAAAGTGAATTATAGTGCCAACAATAGATCTATGCATCAAGTTGTATCATATGAGAAAGGAAGGTGATTTGTACACTCCTAAAATTAATTGGTACACTCTAATTTAAAGTGTCTTGACATTTATACTCTTACAAGGTGACAATAAGTAAAAATCATGTGAGGATATAAGTATCAAAAGACTCTAAATTAAAATGTCCTAATTAATCAAAAGAGTGTGGAAATCACCGGTGTATGACAGACAAAACATTGTTCAAGTGTGATTGACATAAGCAAAGTACATTGATTTAAGATTTAAGGATCAAAGTAGAAGTAATGAAAGACATGACTTAAGATGATGACACGTAAAAAATGGGACCACTTTTATTCACCGCAAGTGAAGTACAGTGTCACTTCAAAAGAAAAAAGAAGTACAATGAGATTTAATGCGTTTCACCCATCTCACTTTATCACCATTATTATTCTCAATTTTTTTTCTTCTTTTTTAAGATATGAAATATCAATAAATTTTGAGTTGAAGTTTGATCTTAATTATGGACTATCTTGTCATGCAATGTGATAATATCTTGTAATCTCTTTATGTGTATAACGAGGATTTAAAAACCGCCGCGAATTTGTCTAGAAATATTAGAAAGCAAAACCTCAAAAATGTTCATCGAGTGCACACGTCGTTGATGGTATAAATAACGCATTTTAGGCTCGAATTTGAGTTTTGACTTGCAAAAAAAATAATAATAATAAAATAAAAAAATAAAAAAGTTTTGGGTCATCAAAGATTTATTTGTGTAGTTAGCAAATCAGTTCATAACTTCATATGCCTTTGGAGCAAGTCTATTTTTAGCCCGTTATCTGTTTGCCCATACACGTGCAACAAAACACGCAAGCCACAAACAATCAAATTGAGTTTGTTTTAAGGATATGTACGCCATGGCTGCAAGCTTGGTAAGCTTGCCCCGCCATGACATAAATAATCTCATCCTTGCCCGTGTACCCAAACACGTGCCAAACACCCAAACAACATAAAATAGCTTCATAACAAAATTTGTTGGGAAAAATCTTTCTCTGACAAAATTTGGAAGAAACCTCAGGGAGCAAGTGATCATCGATGAATTGCCTAACCGAGGCAACCGAAAAGTCTCCCGAGCCTGACAAGGACCAAAACCATCTATCTTGCATGTTTGGGAGCCGAAGATCAACTAAAGAATTAAACAGGTCGTTGAATTGTTCGAGCTCAGCACCACCTATAGGCAAACAACGTCGAGTGAGTCTCACATTATCATGAACCAGTTTAGTTGCAACCAACATTGATTTGTTTACAAGTTTCAAGCTTGTTAGTGCGAGATAAAGAAACTTGAAAGCTATATCACCCTTCCATGCATTGTCCCAGAAAGAGGTATCGAAACCTTCGACATACGCTGTTAATTAGCTTCCATCTAGAATTCGACTATCATTTGCTCATGTAAGTCGTTTGAGTTTGACTTCTTTGCAAGTTCTTTTAGTGAAAACATTATAGGGTGAGTAAAAAAGAAAAAAGTCTTCAAATACGATTGTGCTATATTTCACTCTTCGATTACTTGTCTACTCGGCAGAGCGCGAAAAAAAAAATGCTTAAATAGTTATACGACTGTTACTTTTATATTCTTTATTGTTGCTGAAATAAGTAAAAAAGAAAATCTCTCAACTTTGGTTTTATGAAACTACCTGGGTCGCGATGAACAGAATACATGATGGTTATAAGCAAGAGCATCAACTCCACATTCGCTACTCGCTATTTGTTCGCAATTTCTTATATGTTGCAGCTAGTTAGTTGCACCAGAAAGCGTATTAAGGTTTGGTTTCCTGGATCATAAAATAACATGATTAACCATATGCTACGATATGATGCACACAATACATATACATATCATGCCATAAACAATAAACATCTAACATCTAAACTCTTTGATGATTTATACGTATGACTATATGACCATATATCTGTTAGCAAACTTTTGGTTTATTAGCAAGTTTTGACAGAGTAAATTTGTATGAAACATGATCAAGTCACTCTTGCATCGTCTCGAACTGGGTGCAATAGAACTCAAGGACCACATAATATCTTGGCCAGCAACAATACAACAGCCCTAATGTGTGCAAATTTAGAAAGACTACCATAATTTTAGATACAAATAAAAATGTATCAACAACGGTCACGGATACCCCAGTTAGGCCTCGTATCACCGAGTTAAAACTCGCCCTCGCCCTCCGTAACTCCGTTTACCAAATTTTTAATATCTTTATCTTAAATTTTATTCATTAATTCTATTAATATTTTTACTTCTTCACTTTCATCATTTATAGTATTTATCTCTTTAATATCACAAGTGCAATTTCGTATACATTCACAAGTTTCAGAATCACTAGACTTTGAAATATCATCATCTATAATATTTAAGTCTTCTTCTTCATACTCAGATATATTAGAATCGATCACTAGTTTCATCATTAATTAATAACTTCATAATTTGTTTTTTATATTCATCAGGCATTTTTAATTCATTTATTTTCTTTTTAGTATAACTGATAAGGTTTTAAAATGTACCTTTTTGAGGGGTCGTTTAGCCCTTATTTGATCACTTTTGTATCCGTTATTACTTAATATCGTTCCTTTTCACTTTTTAGGTCTCTTGAAGGCAAATTCTTTGGAATGGCACTTATTTGGACGAAAAGCGCGGATATCTGAAGAAAATGACCAAAGTCAAGAATCGTGACACTCAAGTCTTTGAAATACAAGGGACGGCGTCGGTGTTATATATGACGCTTGAGCACTTTTAATGACTACCAATAGCCAAATTGCTTATTTACAAGTGACGGTGTCGCTTTAAAAGAGTAGGTCGTCGCAACTCGCACGGCCTAGATTTGATCCAGACGGCGTTATAGGGTCAAGAGGACGCCACAAGCATAAGGTGACGCCGTCGCAAGACTAAAGTGGCCAAACGAAACCCAATGATGCGACCGACCGGCGCCACAAATCATAAGGTGACGCCGTCATAATGTAATCTTATATATAGAATCCGAATTTTTAGTTTTAAGTGTGTAGTCTTTAGAGTAAAAACCTAAACCCAACCAAGGCTAGCTTGACAAGATTTTAGGGTTCCAAACCCTATCTTACACCAAGATAAGTGTTTTACTTCATTAATTCAATTATGTCTTCAATTATTTGTGTGTATGCTTGCATGTTCTCCATGTCCAAGCTAATTTACTTGTGTGTTTGCTTAGGAATATGAAACTTAACTATTGAATATTGATTGGTTGTCTCTTATCTTAATTGTTAATGATCTAGTAATGCGATAGGTTATTCGTTGTGTAGTTAATCTTGGATTATTCTTTGTGAACCTTAGACTATAACACCTAGAGTAGTTGTAGGCTAAACCATCCAAAGAGTACCTTAGAGTTAGAGTTTATAAATCCTAGAGATTTTGTAGACGAGACCTTTGGTAGTTTCAAAGAGTTAGGATAAACGCATACCCTACGACCTTAGACACACAACGCAATTAAGAATAAGGACGTGACAATTCAACCATCAACAAGAGATAATTAAGGAGTAATAAAACCTAAGTAAACACATCTTTAAATCATCATACGAGCACACAATAATTAGACATAGACTACCCTCACCTTAGTTAATTAGATAATTAGATAATAGAGTAATCGGTAGAAATACCAACCCCCCAAATCCAAACCCCGAGATTCGCACCTTTCCATTTCCTAAAAACATAAAAGATAAAAATAATCTTCCTCAACCCCAACCTTAGCGTAGTAACTCCTCACTAGCATTCCTATTCCCAGAGAACGATATCAATTCCGTGGCTTACCCTAATACTACACTACAACGATTAGGTTCACTCGCCTAGGGTGTTGAAAAACTTGCTCGACAAAAAGGAAATTCCTTTGACCCGAACGACGCGTGTAGCGTTATCAAGTTTTGGCGCTGTTCGGGAATAGAATAGCTAGTTTGTAGTCCACCTCTCGTTTAGGTTTCTTTGCTTGATTCCTATCAAGTAAATTTTTTCTCAATTTTAGCTTCCTCGTAGTTTATCCCCCTTCTTCGTGACCTTTGTTAGTACCCCCATCACTTTTCATCATGGAAGGTGATAACCAACCACCATTCATCAACCTTCCACCAAATGACCCGCCAAGAGACCGTACTCTTGGTGAATACTCAGACACTGCCACCAAGGTTATAGGAACACCATTGAGCTTCCGACCAAGCCCAAACTACGGCCTGCGATCCGACACCATCCGGTTGGTGCAAAGCGGATGTGCATTCCATGGACTTCGTTCGAATATCCTAATCAAGATCTTAAGGATTTCCTTAAAATTGTCGATTCCATCGACCTTGATGCTACTACTCGGGAGACCACACGTCTGCGTCTCTTCCAATTCTCTTTACGGGACCAAGCTAGTAATTGGCTTGAGCGACTTCCCACCGGCTCCATCTCAAGTGGGATGATCTCACCTCTCGCTTCCTTGCTCAATTTTTCCCGGAGAACCACTAAACTTAGACGAGACATCTTGACGTTTCAACAACTTCAAGGTGAGTCTCTATAAAGCATGGACTCAATTCAAAGACCTACTCAGAACTCCTCATCATGGCATTGATCTTTGGCTTCAAACCAAATCTTCTATGACCATATCGATTTCATCACTCGACGATCCATTGATCAAGCCCGGTGGAAGGCTCAACGACTTTAATGCGAGAAATCTTGGGATATTATAGAAGAGCTTGTCGATCAAAGCCACGAAGATTGGAATGAATCTCCGAAACCCCGTTAAATTGGTTAATGCCATATCAACTCCTCTTGAATCTTCCGACATCACCGAGGAGCAAATGAGTGATATTGAGAAGGATTGATTATCCGATGGAAAGGCATAAAGAGCTCCAAAGAAAATCCTCGAGAAGCGATCAATTCCACCAACCACCCAACACCCTTTCGAATCCCAAGTCGTGAGCAAATCCCCAATTCGAAAGACGCCTGTTCTACTTCCCAATACCACTCTCACCAAGCTTTAAGGAACAAATGAGAGTACATGGCACTCATACGGAGAAATTAGCCAAATTTGAAGAGGAGGTTTATAGGCAAAGAGAGGAAATGCAAGAAAAAATGACGTAAATGATGAACCTGGTAAAAGAATATACTAAGACAAAAGTTCCCGAAAAGGTACTAGTAAGAAGCAACGATTATCATCCCACTTCGTTTGTTAACGCCATTTCCATTATACCTAAGGATGAAAAGGGTGAGGTGAAGAAAACTGAGGAAAGCAAAAGGGAGGAGTCTGAACCTAATAATGAGCCCGAGACTATTGAGTACTACCTTAAGCACGAAATTAACAAAAAAACCATTGCAAACCAAGTGAACAAATTTAGGTACAATGAGGTTCTTAGGGAAGCCCTTTAAGGAAAAATAACAGAAGAAGAGTATGGCCATACGCCTATGGGACCTCTATGAGATGGTTCTAAAAACCAAGAACAAAAAACGAGATACCACAAGGAACTCGTGATACCATGTAGCATTGGTGATATTGATAATATAAATACCTTAGGCGATCGAGGGTCCGATGTGAACATAATGCCATTATCAATCTATAATAAGTTGACTAGGAGAAGCCACCAAGACCGATCTTAGACTTTCCTTAGCTAATCACACCTATGTTTACCCTATAGGAATCGCGGTGGATGTTTTAATAGATGTGGCTAATATCCTTTACCGGTAGATTTTATGATCATAGATGTTGAGGAAGATAGAAACATGCCACTCATTCTTGGGACACCATTTCGCCACCGCCAAAGCAACCATCAAATGCGGGAGGCATCATGATACTTAAAAGCAAAAAGTGCGCTAGAATACCCATTGTTCCAAGGTATCCTCTTAAGATCATGGAAAGGATCACGGTGAGAGTCCACAAGTCCCTAGCAATGTGGTTAAGAAGAAAATGAACGATTGGGAAAAAGGGCTTAGAGATTTTATGGTTCAAGGACTGCATGCAACATTGTGGAAGCCCGATAAAAAGTTAGGAAATAATCCCACTTCAATACCAAAAACACAAAGGAACCCTAAGGAATTTATGAAGGGAGAAAAAGTACTCTTATACAAATCACGGATAAGGGCATTACAAGGTAGAAATAAACCAAGATGGTTTTGGGCCTTTTTCGGTAAAGGAAACCAATCTAAAGGATAAAACCGTCACCATAATAGACGACGTTGGCAAGGAGTCCACGGTAAGCATACAACGTCTACGCCCTTTTGACGAAGGGAGAGCGAAGGAAAAAGGTGACGGTAATGAAGTCACGTAGGAGCACGACTACGAGTCTAGCTACAAGACTCATAAATAAAGAAAAGCGCTTCGTGGGAGGCAACCCATGCTTAATTGTTTTCTTGTTTGTGTCATATATCTTTTATTGATTGTCTATTCTCATGTTTAATTTTGTAAAAATGCTTTATTTTGTTTTTAACCTCGTCTTAATCACATATAAAGGTATTTTACATAAATGATAAGTGTAGGGAGGATTACACACGTTTTCAAAAGAAACGTAAACAAGAGAATTGCAATTAATTAAAGATATACATGTGTGTTTGTTCGAGTCAAATGCTTGTATCGAGTCATAATGGATGTTTTGCGAAAATTTTTCCGATTTTAAAGATGTAAATTTTCCGAAAATCGCGCACCGCTTTTTGTTAGGATAACTGACGGCGGGATCGCAACGGACGGCGTCGGAAGGAGTAAAACAATGATTACTTTTTCTCGTTTTTCGAGCTACTTATAAATTTTGGAATTTTCCGTGTCTTAATTTTCCAAAATTTCAGAAACATCAATTCCACAAGCATTATATCCTAGTTTAGTAGAGTCTTATATATATTATTACCGCCGATTTTACGCGAAAGTTTCGTTTGTTTTCTTGAAGTGTTCGTGTTTTATTTATCAAGAAGAAGATACATAAGGTTGGAAGGAGCTTTTCACGCATACATTCTTCTTGGAAAAGTTTTAACCAATACTTCACACACGGATCCTACCGAGCTAATCGGGAGTATTAGTTTCTCGCTTTTAATTACCTTCTATTATCATAACTTTGATATTTCTGAGAACATTGGGGACAATGTTCGGTTTAAGTGTAGGAGGGAAAATAAACGGAACTTTGAAACTATGATTATCCTTGATTATTTGCTTTGTCAATTGTATGTGCGTAATAAACCATGAGAAAATGTCGGTTAGGGTAATTTTGGCACCAAATTTAAAATTTTTCATGACATATAGGAGTGGGCCATTAGTCTTAACAAAAGCGTCTCATGGATAGGAAGTTACATGACTAGCACAAAAACACTTTACCACTTAAATTCCACCCAAAATGTGAGGATCACCCTTAGATTAGTAGGAATTAAAACATTCATCTTTAATGCTTAGTGTGTGAACCGGTAGTATATTAGATTCTAGAACTTGTTTTGTGATGCATCCCGAGATCGCTAGTAAGACTACACTTGTATAGTTAGGAATAACTAAATGATAAGAGGCATTAGGATAACCCTTGTTTGATACGTAATATAATTACTTCTTCCACATCGGTTGAGTAATTCCCCACACCTTTGCGTTGTACTCATTAGTACACGATACCCTAGTTAACCCCTCGAGCCTATCCTTTTCGCGGTTCTCGTGATGTTTCGGTTTTCCGGAATATCAATGAAGAGCATTGTTTACACCCCACCCCAAATGTGCACCCAAATCGCCTTAGCCTACCTTGTATGCACTCACTTTTAGTGCATTATTGTTATCACCCTAAAAACACTTAGTTCAATTATCTAGTTGCTTGCATGAGTTGCTAAGTCGAGTCATATCCTTTGTATACGCTTTGGGATGATTGAGACTCATGGGAAAAGTTAAAGTTTATGAAATGACGGAAGGGAACGTTAAATTCAGATTCCCTTTATTTGCGTAATAATTTACTCCAAGTGTTTTGATCTTTTCAATTCGGGTCAAATTAGTGTTAGAGTAATAAAAACTCAAGTGTAGGGATGTGCCTATAAATCCCTATCATTTTGATGTTACAGAGAGGATGGTAGAGTAAAAGTGTATGAATGAAAAAAAATAGAAAAAATAGAAAAGAGAAAAAAAAAAAAAAAGAAAAAAATAGTGTTGAAAAAAAAAAAAAAAAAAAAAAAAAAAAACATACGGGCTACCATCCTACATCTATCCTTTAAATTTTGTTTGTGTGTTTCAATTATCTAGAGTTTAGAGTGTCGAGTCTTGGCTTAGCAACGCCATTCTTCGTATGCTTGTAACATAAAGATTTTGACTTGCCACCACTAAATAGCCTATCCCACCAAACCCTTTGTTTCCCTACCGTAAGCCTAACATTACAACCCTTTAAAAGACCTCTTTGATAGTCTTTCCTAGGTGCTTACGCCAAAGCGATGGAGGTTTGATCTAGACTCAAGCCTATGGTAATCTATGTACTAGGACCGGTTAATGAGTGTTTATCTTCCATTTCAACTTGTTAGATTTCATATACACCCAGAGATGTGAGCACCCAAACACCCCATGTGAGGTGCTAGTATATAATTTCGTGCTTGTTATGACTTTTCATGGGCTTATATGTGTTGTGGATTGTTCTAAACCAATGCTTCATGACCCCTAACTTATAAATTAATTGGTTAAAGCACATTTGTTTTGAGGACAAGCAAATACCAAGTGTAGGGATATTTGATAAGGTTTTAAAATGTACCTTTTGAGGGTCGTTTAAGCCCTTATTTGATCACTTTTGTATCTGTTATTACTTAATATCGTTCCTTTTCACTTTTAGGTCTCTTGAAGGCAAATTGTCGGAATGGCACTTATTTGGACGAAAAGGCGCGGATATCTGAAGAAAATTGCCAAAGTCAAGAATCATGACACTCAAGTCTTTCAAATACAAGGGGACGGCTTGGTGTTATATGTGACGCCGTCGTAGCACTTTTGTGACGGCTCAAGAGCCAAATTTCTTATTTACAAGTGACGGTGTCGGGCTTTAAAAGAGTAGGTCGACGTGAACTCGACGGCCTAGATTTGATCCAGACGGCATCATAGGGTCAAGAGGACGGCGTCACAAGCATAAGGTGGACGCCGCAAGACTAACGTGGCCAAGACGAAACCCTAATGACGGCGACCGACGACGCCACAAATCATAAGGTGACTGTCGCGAATGTAATCTTATATATAGATCCGAAATTTTTAGTTTTAAGTGTGTAGTCTTTAGGAGTAAAACCTAAACCGAACCAAGGCTGTCTTGTACAAGATTTTAGGGTTCCAAACCCTATCTTACACCAAGATAAATGCTTTACTTCATTAATTCAATTATGTCTTCAATTATTTGTGTATGCTTGCATGTTCTCCATGTCCGCTAATTTACTTGTGTGTTTGCTTAGGGAATATGAAACTTAACTATTGAATATTGATTGGTTGTCTCTTATCTTAATTGTTAATGATCTAGTAATGCGATAGGTCATTCGTTGTGTAGTTAATGCCGGATTAATCTTTGTGAACCTTAGACTATAACACCTAGAGTAGTTGTAGGCTAAACCATCCAAAGAGTACCTTAGAGTTAGAGTTTATAAATCCTAGAGATTTTGTAGACGAGACCCTTTGGTAGTTTCAAAGAGTTAGGGATAACGCATACCCTACGACCTTAGACACACAACGCAATTAAGAATAAGGACGTGACAATTCAACCATCAATAGGAGATAATTAAGGAGTAATAAAACCTAAGTAAACACATCTTTAAATCATCATACGAGCACACAATAATTAGACATAGACTACTCTCACCTTAGTTAATTAGATAATTAGATAATAGAGTAATCGGTAGAAATACGAACCCCCCAAATCCAAACCCCGAGATTCGTACCTTTCCATTTCCTAAAAACATAAAAGATTAAAAAAAAAAATCTTCCTCAACCCCAACCTTAACGTAGTAACTCCTCACTAGCATTCCTATTCCCGAGAGAATGATATTAATTTGGTGGCTTACCCTAATACTACACTACAACGATTAGGTTCATCGCCTAGGGTGTTGAAAAACTTGTTCGACGAAAAGGAAGTTCCTTTGACCCCGAACGACGCGTGTAGCGTTATCAATAACATTTATTAGAAGTATGACATGGTTTTCCACATTTATAGCATATTATAGTATCCTTTTTATCACTATTATTATAATTAAATTTTTATTCTTTTATATTTATTTTTCTTTTTCATATGGTTTATCTTCTCTTTTATTATATTTTTGTATCTTTTAATTTTATAGTCTCTTTTTATTCTTTTAGAACTACTAGAAGGTAATTTTAATGGTTCATATCCATATTGTTCACAGAAATTTCCTAATTCTTATCTATTGTTTATACCTTCCTTCTTGATTTTAGCTTTTAGTTTTAAGTTTGAACATATAGCTAATCCTTCTTGATTTACATAATTTATAATATCTCCATAAGTTAATTCTCTATATGGTATATTACCATTATAATCCATACTTAATTTATTTCTTATTCTTTCAAACAAATAATTTTGGTAATCCCGCTATAAATCTTTCTTTCCAAGAGGCTTTCTACAACCGCCTAGTCACCACTTTTGATAAAAATATGGGTAAAGCCTAAAATAAACATCTTTCTCAAATTTAGTTGAAACACATATTTTTTATCAACATATACACCATGTACTTTCAAATGTTGTTCGACTTTACCCATATTGTAATAAAATAATATTATTTAATATAATATTATATTAATATAAATCGTCATATGGGTGAAGTCGAACAAAATCAATGACGTGGTATATATGTTGATAAAAAGTATGTGTTTCAACTCGGTAAATTTGAGAAAGTACGTTGTTATTTTATGGCTTTTACCCTAAAAATATATCTTTATACCATCTAAAATCTTGTAATTTTCTACACGTTAAGTTAAGTAATATAATAGAGCTTCTTTCTTGATATTGTGACGGGTTACCAACAAAAGTTTTTAATATAGCAAATAATAGGGTATTAACAGCATCTTCTTCTTCAGTTCGTGTTTCCATATTATTTTCTTTTTTAACAACGATCTTTTTAGCATTTAATATATTTTGTCTATCTTCTTTTGATAAATAGTTATCCCACCAACCTGTTAAAGTTCCTGTAAATCCAGAAAGTATAATTGTTATTACTTTTCTTTCATTATTTTTATTATGTAATTTGTATGCGTTTGATGCCATAGTCATTTCTTGTAATAAGTTTAAAATATGATATTATGTTAATCTATTATATTCCATTCATAAATAGAAGTATCATCATATTTAGATTGAACTAAAGTATGCCTTTCTTCATATTGTAAATCAGGTGGAGAAGGTCGAGGATAATAATTTCTTGTTTAAGCTCTAGGAGTATATGTATTATTCGATGTATATGGATTATATTTTATTTTATTTATTTCCATATTATTAAACTGTTGTTCTATTTCAGATATATTATCATCTGTTATATCCTTTTCAATTATATTGATATTTGGATTTGATATGTGAAAATTAGATAATTTTTCTTCAATTTCTCTTAATATAGCCTGTTGAGAACCTAAATTTACAGATGTATCAATGTTAAAAGGTGTAAATATAGGATTTTCTTCTATTTTTATTTCTTTACTGGGTTCATTTATTTTATCAGTTTGGATTTTATCTAATTGTTCTATTCTATCTAATTGGTGACCAATAGTATGTAACATTTCATTTGTATAGTTATTTTGATATATAATGGTTGTTATAGCTTTATTTTTATCTTCTTCATGTTTAGCTAAAGGTTTTCCTATAAATTCATCGTTTATAATTATATCACTACATGGTAGTTTTATACTTGTAATAGTTTCTTTAGTTTTAAGATCTGTATATGTTTTGTTTATAATAACTTTTACAGTTTCTCTACAAGGGAATTTGATTTTATTTTCTAAACAATAGAGTTCAAACCAAGAGAAAAATATAATATTTTCATCATTGTTAAGTATATATAATTGTCATTCAACATCATGTAATACTCTTTCATTTTTATCAAACGTAGTATAATACCAAAATAATTTTTCATTATTATAATCATTTAACATTTCATCTCTTAAATATTCCATATCAGTATTATCTTTTAATTTGATAGTTTCCATTTTAAAAGGAATATTGTTTAATGAATTAATCTTTTTATTTGTTCTAATTTTTCTTTTAGACGAAGATTTTGTAAAACTAAACTTATTATCATATCTTTGTGTGCTTTTCTACTAATAACATATTCTCCTATATATAATTATTCTTTAAACATTCTTATTGATTTACTATTTCTTAAAATAGATTCTTGATAATGCACTATTTGTTTTTTAAGTTCGTATTGATATAAGCTCATTTTTATTTTAAGAAATAATTAATTTTGATATTACAACTCTTATCATACTTTGATTTATTTTTAGTTGATCTTGTAAATTTTTAATACTCCATTCAATATCATATATTTGATAGCTTCGATGTACTCTTAAATTTACATATTTTGTTCCCTTTTTAATCATATCTTTAACGTAATTTATTTCTAATCTTATAGATTTTTCTTGTTTATATAGGTTTTTTAAATGATTAATATTTATTTGATTACTAATAGTCTTTGCTTGTACAGAAGTATCACTCATAAATTTTCTCTTTCGTAATATTCTACTTCTGATTTTGTTGGATTATATGTATCATCACTTAAATTATCACTTTCATAAACAGGTTTAGGAATAGTATTTCTAAAATCAACTCCTCTAAGTTTCATAGATTGAGATCTTCTTAAACTATTATAAGATGTAGAAGATTCAGATGTATAATTTAAAAATCTAGCAGATTCGAATCTATTATTTCCAAATATTATTTCTATACTTCCATCCGTATGATCTATTATATTAGATACTTGAGTATTCAATTTTATAGGTTTAGGTTGACTTAAATTTTCTAAATTCCAAGATTGATTACGAGTAATTTCTTCCCATTTTAATCGCTTAGGAACATTTACTATAGAGTGATCTAGATTTGCCTCAAATAAAACTGTTTCTTTTTCAGAATTTCTAACTAAACATTTAGGTTCTATAGTGGTAGACATAGTCTTATAATATACTCTATAAATAACTACTAAAGGATCAGATCCTTCTCTTATTTCTAAATTCTTTATTTTTATGTTTAAATTTAAAACATCTAGAATATTTTTATCAAATAGAGATACAGTATAATTTGGATAACAATTAAAATATATAGGACCATTACATATATTGGATTCAGCAAGAGCTAATAAAGATTGTTTAAAATTCATTAATCTAACATCTCTTAAAACAATACAAATAGGAGCATCTATTCCTAATCTAGTAATAGGTTTTATAGCTATTTGAACTAATCCAACATGTAAAAACTTATAATTCTTTCTATGTTCTCTAATAGAGTATTCAGAAAATAATTTTATACTTTGAGAATTTTGTAATAAAGGCAAAGTTTTTTCAGTAGTTTTAATAGAATAAGTTTGAAACCAATCAAAAGATCCAATTTTATATATAGTTTTAACATCTAATTTAGGTATACTCCAATTTTGTAAACTGTTTTCTACATTAGCTATGTTAACTTCTAAAGAATTAGAACGATCATTATCATCTTCAGCATCAGAAGAGGAACCATACTTCCGATTTAGTAATACTTTTGATAATTTATTCATAATGAATAAATTTTGTTTCTATTTTGTTAAATTTCTAAGAACTAAATATTATATTAACTGAATATATGTATCTCCCGGAACACCCCGATGTCAACGTGGTACGGTCGTCTTACAACACACTACGACTAATTCAAACTGATAGACCGATAGGGCTTACCAACGCAGGCATATAATTCATTTATAATATCATTTATTCTTGTCGATTTAACACAATCTAAACAAAAAAGATTCATAATTATAAATAATCAAATCTATTACCTCTTCGAAAACACTTGGCTCGATACCAATTCTTTCGATGGGATCGATGCTAATATTTAATATCTAGTTTAGATGATGATGATAATAATAATAATAATAATAATAATAATAATAATAATAATAATAATAATAATAATAATAATAATCGTATTAGTTTCGCTTATTACAGAGAGTGGGGGGGGGGTTGGTTTCTCGGCTTCCCACTAATTTCTTGTAAATCCTTTGAGTTTTTAATAAAGTGATGTTAAAAAAAAAAATAATAATAATAATAATAATAATAATAATAATAATAATAATAATTATAATAATATTAATTAAATTTAGATAGAAGATGATTTAATATATGAGACTTATTTTATAATCATTTCAAATATATATAGAATTGCTAAGAAATTATATAATATTATAATTTCAAGAATAATCAAAATTTTTGACATAGTCGAGGAATTATAGAATAATACCTTTTATTAAATCTTGATCAATAGAAAGAGAATTACAAGACTCGGACTGAACAATAGGTACTGGAGAAATACAAATTTGAAATTCTAAAGACTTTGATCATTGGGTAGTTGATAATATGACTGAGGGTTTTTTCTTCATATATTGAACTCTCTTTAAGAATGAGAATGGAGTCTTTTTTTATAGCTGGAATCTTTCGTAAGTCTTCTGTAGGAAACTGGCAACTGGCGGTAAACATATTGATGAGCTGTCTTCAATTATATCATTTTGAAAGATAAAGATGAGCTGTCTTCAATTATATCACTTTGAATTATATTCGTTCCATTATTGTTGCTTTCTTTTGACCTTTCTTCCTTTTCTTTTTCCTTTGTCGGCCATCAATTAATTTCTTCAATTATAGCTACTTTGTCGTTTCTTTTTTTTCTTTTCTTTGTCGGCCATCAACCTAATTATCAACCTAATTATTAATTATAGAATAATACTTTTACATATCTAATACAATATTTAATTTAAATCAAAATCTTCGTATGGGTCTTGAGAATCTTGGAAAATATCTTCACTTGGAGTAGGAGACCTCTTGATTTCGTCAATAATCTTTTGTATTTCTTGTGGAGATGAACACTTTTGAATTCTTCTTATTGTCTCTGTATCAGTTGTACTTGAACTTGGACTATAAGGGCTAGGAGAACTTCTTGAAATATTTTCATAGTATAGAGTAACTGCTTTAACATCGGCTTGTTCTTCATTAATTTTCTTCCACCACTTAACAATGAATTGTCTGTATAGCAAGGGTGGAGATGTACCCTCTGCTTCTTGTTTTTTATAGGTAAAAGATAAAATCCATGGTATTTGAAATAGTGCTGAAAATTGTAAAGTATACTCACAAGGAGGAGCACTTTCATGACTAAAAATCTTTTTATATTTGTTGAAACCTAAAAGAACACTTGTCGAGAAAATTTCAGGAATACTTCCCATAATATTAAACCACTTAATAAACCATCTTGGATATTTATTGGAAAATTCTTGAGCAAAATGGAAAAAACCAAGAATGTTTATGACCTCTTAATAGAAAAGCTTTAAACCAGGCTTCTTAATAATCATAATAGTTATAGACTGGGTAATCAGGAAAACATGCTAAGGTTTTATGAATAAAAGGTCTGTTACCCCAATCTTTTGGTGATAAAACTTGTTTAATTTTTACTTTGCTAAAACCAATTGGATTGGTATTTCAGTATCGGGATTATGCTTGACTTCGCCTGCACATGATGCATATTAATTGTAGACATCACATGAATGAGGAGTTTTTAGCCTGGAATAAAAAGGGTATGCACTCTATGTAAACAAATGCATAACATGATTAACATCTCAGTTACGTTTTTTAGTAGAAATCCATGTGAGAAGATATCCATTATTCTTATATATACTATAAAGCATTAACAATTGTCTAGTAATACCTTTTACGTGTCATATCATATGTGCTCTTCTTGAGAGAAGAGACTTGATTTAAACAGGGGAACCATGGTCGTAAAACATCAATATCTCTGCAAAAAGAAAAAATGCTTATTTTATGATAGCTAATCTGACTATGTATATATAGTAAGAAGAATATTATTGTACAAACGAAATTAATATTCTAGTTATCAGGTAAATAAGTACCAGCAAATGGGTTGGAACAGGAAACGATGAGCATCCCGTGTTCAGCGTTCCGGATCGCTCGTACCGATCGCTCGGTATCGCAATCCGGATCGGCGTTCCCAAACAACATCAATCTGTGTACCAAAGTTTACTGATTCGAAGTACCAAAACGGATCGGTACAAAAAGTAATTCGTGAGTTATGTGTCTAGAGGGTTATCTTTTTGCTTCAAAATGACAATGATACCCTTTATTACATAGAGTTGCGGCAAAAAAAAGTATGTGTGGATTTTGGTGCAGTGTGATGGTTGTATCATTTGAGCTCAAATGTTGACGGGTATATAAAGAGTAAAAAGAGAAGGGTAATTAAGGTTATTACTGCTGGTACAATAATGTCTGTATGTAAATTTTAAATATTAAATATTTGTGTGATACAATAATGTGTGTAGCTAGTACAATAATGTTATGTTGTTTGTTGTGCACATTTAATTTGGGCCACGTATAATGTTGTTTGTATATACACGCATGATCTCTAGCTAACTCTTATATATAATACATGACCGGATACATTGAAAACTAGGTCATTCAAGATGAAATTCTGTCACTTAAATATATGTATATATTTTGCGTTTATACTCGACCTTCACATAATTTCTCTACCCCTTTAAAAAAAATAAGAAAAACAATAACCCTTTTGTGATTCTTGACATCAATTCATGATGTACAATTTGGTCTGACCTAGCATTTGCATATAAAAATCGGCGTGGTTATAATACCCAAAAAAAGCCATTTGTACCCCCTCTTTGTTTTTTTTTGTTTTTGTTTTTTTTTTGTTTTATAATTTTATTTATATTAAAAAACTATAAATCTGAAAATACGGAACACAAAATATAAAGTTTAATAGGCAAAAGTATTAAACTGACAGAATACAAAACAAAAATTGATAAAAAAAAAAAGTGTTTTATGCAGAATGGGCCAAGGAGGGAGGAGGACAAAATAAAGTAGGTCGGGAGGTACCAATAACATATCCTATAAAAATTTTATGGCGTATATTGATAGCCAAATAACAAACACCTAAGAGCACTCCCATCCATAACACCATAACACCAATAACATCGTCCACGTCACCGCCACATCAGCTTTAACATTTAACATTAACATCCCAAAAAACACTCTCATCCATAACATCCCAATAACACCATAACACCAATAATATTTCATATTTTCAATTTCAACCCTAAACTAAAACAAACACTTCATTTATTAAACTAAAACAAACATTTCATTAAACTAAAACATATTACAATACGAGATTAAAAAAAAAAAAAAAAAAAAAAAAAAAAAACGAAAATAAAACTACTAAAACTTAAAAACGAATCATCCGAGTCCCAACCATCGAATCGGTGGCGGAGAATAAAACTCCCATTAAAGTATCGACTCTCCATTATGTCGAAATAGTTTTCCGTGCTTCTTGCCACCGTGACGACCTCTTCACGTGCTCGCTTCTTCCATAATCTCCCTACGGTTTCTTCATCTCGCTCCGATTCTTGGGGGAAGCCTCACTTAACCCGCCGGGTGGTTTGAAAATCCACACCGGTCATTCGCGGTGGAGTAGGAACAATTGGGAGGTACGGATGTTTAAAACCCACCGAAAGACATTTTCGGTGGTGTAGAGTAAACATCATGTTCTTGTAGAGTTGGAAAGTCGGTTTCCTAAGTGATTTGGATTTGGAAAGTCGGTTTCAAGAACTTTTCCGAAATTCAGAATTCTTGAGAAAAATCTTTGCGAGACATTTTGTGTGTGTGAGTTGTGTATGTAACTTGTGTGTGTTGTGTGTTATAGATAGTGTCGGTAGAGTTATATATATAAGCGAGTTGATTTTGAGTTTGAATAAATCCCATCAGATTTGATTTTTAAATTTCAAATTTGAATTTGAATTTATCCTACCGTAATTGACCTGTAATTTAAATTTGAATTTGAATAAGTTGAGGGGTGTAAGTGAAAATTTATTTGAAATGGTTTAGGGGTAAAATGATTTTTTTTATTAAATAACGCGTTAGTCCCTTAACGCCTGGGGACTAACGGCGTGAAAGGTCTGCACTCCCATCGGGTATAACGCAATAACGCGCGTTATCAGGCTTGATTTTTGGGTTTAACGCCGTTCCGGCGTGAAGAATGGGAGTGCTCTAAAGCATCGACAAAAGACACAATGATAGCCTGTGATGTAGCATTTAAACTCCAAAGTTAAAGTTTTTGTTGGTTATTTAGAAACGTCTAATCTATAATTGATTTCATTTATTTAGACGTTGGCCAATAAGATTATTTAATAATTTAGTCATTGCTTGAAATAATAAGTTTGAAAAAGAAATGCTTATTTCAATTTAATATGTCCCAAACTTAATCATCTCTTTGGAGCCTTTATGACGACTTGCACCATCTACTATTGCAGTCCCCACCGGCGGAGCTACATGAAGTCCAATAAATTTGTCACATAGTGTGTTTTTTTATGACTTTTATGTACTACTTATGTCCCTAAATAAGTCTCCAGTTTGACTTTTCAGAGTCATATTGGATCAACTTTGACCTTATCTATTTTTGCGAGTGTTATATAATACTTGATGCAAAATATATGAATTAATTGGGTTTTAAGTGTATTTTTCATTGGCATAGTTTTACATCAAGTATTATATAACAAAAAAAAGATATTTATGGTCAAAGTTGAACCAGTTTGACTCTAAAAAGTCAAACTGGACACTTATTTAGGGACGGAAGGAGTAGTAAACTTCCCTTTTTATATTTGGCCCTTCTACTTTATGCAATTTTCGTTTCTGGCCCTCCCACAATAAAGAGTCTAGCTCTGCCAATGGCAGTCCCCTAACTTATGTTTGTGCGACACGTTCAAAATTGTAAAGTCACGTTGATCGTACTGTTATATCTTACTGAATACATGTTTTTTTTTTCTTTTATTTATTTTTTTTAACAGCAAAGATAATATATAAAAACTAGCAAGCAGCTAGAAAAAATTATATATTACAAGCAATGGTCGGGTTTTGTAACCAAGCCCCCATGACATCTTACAGTTCTTCCATCGATTACTAAGCCAATGTCATCAAAAATATTAGACTTCCGAGGCTTCACCGAATCTTACTGAATACATGTAGTTTATAGAAATGGACATGGTTCCTATTATCATACCCTGCTATGAACCAGTCAAGATTATCTTGTTTCAAGTCCCTTTTTTTTTTTTTTTTTTTTTTTTTTTGGCTCATGGCGTGAGAGAGGAAACCCATGTCCTCGTAGTAGACACTAAGTTAGCAATATACTAAGTTAGCAATATAATCATATCGACTTTGTTACAAATCATCAACATTATTAAAATAAATATATTCCAACACACGAAACAAATATCCAAACCACAAATTATCAACCAAAGTGAAATTGTTAACCACACACAATTCACATAGTTTTGTAAAACAATTTAGGGTCCGTTTGGTTGAGGGGGGTCACCCTTAGTATTTGGGTTTAGGTTCAATTTGCATGTTTGGTTTGAAGATAGGCTAAAAATGGGCCCACCAAATCCCTTCTATTCGGGTATCTACAAATCATGGGGTGCTACTCTTCTTTTCTGACAAACTTGATGATGTGTGGGCCATCTCATGTTTCTTCTCTCTATCTCTTTCTTTTTTTTCTTATAAAACTATTTTCTTTAATTATATAATAATAAAATTTAATATAACAAATAATATTTAATTCAAACACAAATCCAAATCTAAACCCAAATCCAAATCCAAATCTTTTAATCATAATTCTAATCCTAATCCCATCAATAAACCAAACGGGCCCTTACTTATATAACCATCTCATTCTACAAGAATTAAATCACTCGAAAGAAAACACAAAATAATGTCATTGTGGAAAAAGGGTAATAATGGAAAGTGAATTATAGTGCCAACAATAGATTCATGCATCAAGTTGTACAATATGTATGAGAAAACATTGTTCAAGTACATTGAGCGAAGGATCAAAGTAGAAGCAATTAGGGAGGAGGGAGTGGTCACCTAATACCTTAGGTGCCACATCACCTCTATCCAATAAAAACCTTACAACTCAAAACTACCCAATTTTACCCTAACACTACCCTAAGTGGAGGGAGTGGTCACCTAGTACCCGATTTTTTATTTATTTTATTTTTTTTTCATACATAAAATCACATACAATATTTAAAATAAAAACATTTTTTTTATTCATGGCTAAAACTAGCCGTTACCTCCCAACGTCCACTTTTTTTCAAATGGAAACACTTCAACAAGCTCGGCTTCGTATACCGAAATTACTACCCGATTTTGCTACCCTATAAGGTGGCGGCGGTGTTACCGCTCGGGTAAGGGTACCCGAATCCCTTACCCGAGACCACTCCCTCCTCTCTTAAAGACATGAGATTTAACATGATGATACGTAAAAAATTGGACCATTAGAATTTATTGTAAGTGAAGTACAATGTCAGTTCAAAAGAAAAAAGAAGTACAATGAGATTTAGGGAATATATTAGCTACAATTAATTGTAGCCAATTGGCTATAATTTTGTGCTAAAAATGTGGGTCCATGATTATTTTTGTGGGTCCTGATTCTTTTCTGTGGGTCCCTGAATCATTTCTAGTGTATTTTTTATGAAGGATTGTAGCTAATTGTCTACAAAAATTGTAGCCAAGCTATCCCCTAAGATTTAATGTTTTTCACCCATCTCGCTCTATCACCATTATTATTCTCATTCTTTTTTTCTCTTTTTTTGTTTTTTTTTTATTAAAATATGAAATATCAATAAATTTTGAGTTGAAGTTTGATCTTAATTATGGACTATCTTGTCATACAATGCGATAATATCTTGTAATCTCTTTATGTGTTTAACGAGGATTTAAGACCCGTGCTTCGCGGTGAATTGTTTGTCTAGAAATATTAGACAACAAAACGTTAAAAATGTTCATCGAGTGCACACGTCGTTGCGGGTATAAATAATGCAATTTAGGCTCAAATGTGAGTTCTGACTTGCTACAAAAAAACAAAGTAAAAAAAAAAAAAAAAAAACAAAACATAGAAATTTTGGGTCATCAAAGATTTATTTGTGTATTTAGCAAATCAGTTCATAACTTCATATGCCTTTGGAGCAAGTCTATTTTTGCTCCGTTATTTGTTTGCCCATACACGTGCAATAAAACACGCAAGCCACAAACAATCAAATTCAGTTTGTTTTAAGGATATGTACGCCATGGCTGCAAGCTTGGTAAGTGATGCATGCTTTTATATCGTTGTAGGTTAGATATTTATCAAGATTTACATTTATATTTAGTCGATTTAACCTATAACACATACTAACGAGTTGCAAGACCCAGTCAGCGTAGCCAGTTGGTAAGTAGAGTGTCGAACACTAAGAGTGAAACGTTAACACACTAATCTAACTTAAAGGGGTTCACTTGAGGATAGCATGATTAAGTTTAACTAAAATTAAATAAAACTAAACTAATAATATACAATATAAGACACAAGACACAAGACACAAGACACACACGTACACAGATAGGATCAAGATAGCAAAAGATAGGAGTCGCCTAATGAATAGGAAGACTTTCACTCACTTAACCATTTAGTGATATATGAAGAATACATTATTAAGTCCCTTCTCTTTGACCAGTTTCATGCAGTGTACTAATCTAACACTATTCACATTCACGAATCCTACTAGTAAATCGATGTTATCGTTCCTAAATGATAATTTTCGTAAACCACAGTATTAACAAGATACTAACTGAGACTAACAAGATGCTAATAAAGTAATTACGGGAGCCTACGGTGGACAAGTCGCGATAAGCAGAGGTACAAATGAGCTGACAACAACAATATCTAATTGAGAGTGTTTAGATTATTGTTTTTATAAATGTTTACGAATTATAAAGCATAGTGTTTTATAAGTACAAATGATGCTATAGGATTATTAATACTAGTTGTAGTAGGATTTCATCTTTTATGATAAATCTGCTAACTAGTTATGCTTAACATAGAGCATTATTGCATTACACATTAATGAATGAGAATACTTTACACTTTTAGAAACCGTAAAGATGACTGTCAGTATGTCGTTGATTTCTAATACCTCATGCAAGGTAAGACGACATCTCCATACTATAATTCTTGCAATAGTATGAGCATATGAGATAAGACACTCATCTTATATTTCAAATCACTCACTACATGTGAAATTTGAAACAAGTATTCGGAAAGTTTACTCAGATGACTATTTAGTTTTTCTTTTAAAGAAAGGTTGAGAATGTTGGAAACATTAGGGTTCAACTTACTAAATGAGTTTCATGCATATCTGTTTTTAGTATTTGGATAATTGGGATTTAAAGACAATTTTACTTTATGATGAATAAAAATACTTGGTATTTGTTATTCATTCATATAATAATTGTTATCATATATTTGCATGTTTAATCCTTGAATAATTTTATTGTTCTAAATATGTCCATTGTCGGTTAACAATATGGGAATATTGTTATGATAAGGCAAATGTGAGTGTTGGTTATAATTCTAACGAGAATTCGGATTTTCCCCACCAAACTCATATGTGTTCACTAGAGATGCATATTGGATTCCCTAACTTTCAAACATTTACTTTTGGATCCTTGTCATAAGTAAAATATTGAAAATGGTTTGTTATCTTCATCCTTAGACTTGAGATACAAGCAAGTTCTGTTATGTGTGGATATCATTCTTTGTAAGTATACGCAAAACGCTATCTGAACAAGGTAGTTATAAAAGCTACATTTCGGAGTTATGTGAAGCAGCCTCCACAACACTTGTGGTCAATAAAGGATTTGTTACACCACTTGATATGTGCAGAAAGATACCATGACGCCTCTCCAGAATTAATAAGATAATTGTTCGGCCGAACCCAAAGGGTAATGCAAGATGATACTTGATTACATTTGGTATATCTAATTAAATTCTATAACGAGATTCTAAATGGATAAACTATATGGAATGATTTGAGATCCATAATCCATGGTTTAACGGTATCTATAACAAAGGATGATTAGAGCAAGGAATGACCATGCTACTGAGAAAATTTTACGAAACTATTCTCTCAGACACTTTTAGTGAAAAAGCGAGTGAGAGCGTTTGCTAGGCGTTTTCCGTCGTTAGTTTTGTGTGCCATTCGACACACCAACTTCCAAGTGGGAGCTGTTGGTTTGTGGAAGTTATAAACACACGAACGACTAGAAGTGTGTGCCGATGGGGCACACACGATAAACACGAGTATACGTGTCGAACGTTAATATATACTTGAATAACATTACCCGATATGCATATTACTTGACCCGATCATAGCTTACGACCCATGGGTGTTTAGCTAGTTAAATGGGTTGGTTTGGTGAGTTGCCTTGGGCCTTGGTTCTCCAAACGATCGGACATAAAGTATGTGGGTTTGCTTGGGTTGGTAACTTGTTGACCAAGACTAGGTGACCTAGACATGGGACGATTGTGACCTATATAAGCAAATTCATTCACCTCACAATGGACGACATATCACATCCCTAAACACATCACTAAACCGATTCTTTTTCGACTTCATATTCCGGTCGAGCATTCGCATGATCGACTAGGTTCTTGGTTGTTTTGATTCCTAAACTTGCATCAATCTCTTTTGATTCAAGTTTTTAGGTTTAAATCATTTAGTGATTACTTGATTCATGTTCCTCTTTATCGACAAAGAGCAACATCAAGTGATAAAGGGTTTTCTGGTTTTTGTTCTTCCTCGGATAACAAATCGGAAAGGATATCGAACCGATATCGGGTATATGTTAAAATAGCAACTTGGCTGTTTGGAATTCACGAACTGATTTCATGCATGTCATGAGTTTTCTAGTTTGATGTATTTAAAGTATTATGTCACATGGTGATTGATCTTAATTACGTTCTCGACTAGCTTCTATATCGAACGTATACATTATCGGGTTTGTGTGTGATACTCATTGAGGCATCTATTTTAGGTGCTACGTTTCATTTTGGTTTCTCGTTCCATTACTAGAGATCAATTGCCAATCAAGGCAAGCTTTTCTATATCCCTTTTAATTAATTAATATTGTATTAATTATTTGTTTATTAAATACGTGCTTAACATAATTGCATTAACTAGATCCAATATCCGATGCGTACTTGTAGAGGTTAATGGTTAACTTGTTCTAAAATCCCAACATTGGTTAAGGTCCTAAATTGGCAAAGAACTAGAATCAAAAGTTCGGGCTAGTGGTTCAAGCCTAAACTTAACGACTGCATTTGTATGCATGATATATTGTTAATTCACACTAACACAACTAAATGAGTTGCCTAGTATCTCGATTAGGCTGACGATTCTTCTTTGCTCGTTCATGGCATATGCAGGATCTATACTTATGTTTCAAGACCTTTCCTCAATATTTGATGGGTTTGCAAGAATGAAAGCTTAAGAACAAGATGACTCAAATGCTACTTTGCCTCTAAAGGTATATATATATATACCTAAGTACTTGCGACTTTTTATTTGGATTTGCCTAAACTTTGGATTAATGTTTTTTTTTTTTTGGGTAAAGGGAGTAATCCTGCACTCGGTAAATATATTAACCAAATAAACGTTTAATACAATGGATATGAGTGAAGTCTCATATCTCACTGCTACATAGGCATAAAGCTTACATAACAAGACACTTCCAATTCTCAAACAAGAAAATAAACCACTACTCAAATGCTACCATATGACATAACAAAATAAAATTACTTCCTAGGACCTTGAAGCGTTGTGCCATACATGGCATTAAAGGTATCCAAATTCGGAAGATCACGAACTGCTTTAGCATAGTCGTCAAGTCATAGTCATCATACTCATCTTCAAACTCGTGTCCACTACCAAAAATATTACAGACTCATCAAATGGGTTAGCAACAACCTCATCTTCGTAATCGACACCACAATCTCTCCCACTTTAGAAAAGGGTTGGCTCTCTTAGTAGAAGAGGTGGCGGAATAGGTTGACCATCATCATCCACAAGAGTAGCTTTCCATCAATAATTAGCTTTTCAAGCTTACCAATTTTTCACTATGGGGTAGAACCAACATCCATTGATCCCATTGAATCACTCACAAGCTTGGCGTGAAGAAGTCCCATTCTCCGGAGACTTAGGCGCCTCACCAAGGTCCTTCCCCAGAGCCATCAATACCGCTTCCTTAGTAGTACCGAAGACTTTCCAGTCTTCACCGTTTCGATAGAAGAGTCAATAACAATACATGGGATGCCCGAGTCATCTTCCACCTCAAGAGTCCCAAAAGAGTTTGACGTAGTAATTGGTGTATCATTAGCAATACCACTAGCATTCTCGGTGTCTTCGCTTTGCAACATATACCGCTTCCTAGGTGCAAATCTAGGACCCTTACCCATATTAATACCACCAGTCATCTTCGTACCTTTAGGTTTGGCTTTCCGATTCTGCACCACCTTAAAACCCTCATCAGGTTCATCCACATTAGCGGTGGGAGGAACATCATAATTCTCCTTAATACTTTTAGGACAACAAGCAGTAACATGCCCAAACACTATTCCGTACAGTGTGGCGGCTTCCATTCATATTCCACCTTTATACTTGCCGTAGTAAAACCACTATCATCCTTGTTAGGGATCGCCATAGTCACCACATGTTTAAGCTCAAAATCAGATGATAATTCCACAAGAGCACGTGCAAAACTAATACGACCCCATGAATCAACACACATGGAACTTGTAAAAGCATCTAACATAATCGGTTTACCCACTGAGTAGCAATTAAGCTCAACCCATCTTCCGAATATGCAAGTAATGGAACATTATGCAATTTAATCCAAACGGAACTCGAGTTACCTCACTTTTAGACAATAGGACATCGGAGTCCATTTAGTGAGAATAAGAGGAGAATTGCGAATAATCCAAGGGCCCGTTGAAGAACATTCTCAACACCTCTTTAGAATCAAATTTAAAGAGGAAAACACCATCATCATTCTTCATTATTTTCTGAAAACCAAACTTACCCCACGTGTTGGAGACGTAGTTCTTAACCAAATGAAAAGCAACATTCATACCAACAAAAAAGCCAACAAGTGTATTCAACCGGTTTAAACTTTGGATTAATGTTAATTTTGGCACGTTAGTTGTTGCAGTTGCATTTTGGATGAATGTTTATTTGGTTCCTCTTCACTTCAAAGTTTTACATAATGGATGTAAATATAACATAAAAAGTTCTTTTTTTCTCAGATAGAGCCATGTTTTATACTCCGTATTTGAAAATCGGGCTCTATTCTTTATCTTTTTATTAAAAGGTTATCATAAAACCCAATGTGGTTTTCGCATAGAGTTCTCTCCCCTTTAAGCCCGAAAGAAAATTCAGGCTTTATTACCCTTTTCAACCGAGCTCTATGCTCTTTTTTTGTGGTAGTGTAAACTTTTTGGTCGCATACCCCTAGAGCTTGGAAATCTTCGAGAGCTTCAAGCTTCATACAATGAATTGGAAGGTTAATTTGTTGCCGTCTCAACTGCCCGATTGTAGCAGGTGTTGGGATTTAAGAACTACGTTAGCCAAGTAACGCATACGAGTACACAGCGGAATTGGATCTAGTTACGCAATTAGGTTAAACACGTATTTAATAAACAATAACGTATGAAAGGTATATAAGGAAACTAACCTTTGGCGATTAATGAATGCAAGTGAACGAACAAGAAAACCAATAGAAACCCTAGTATCAAAATTAGATACTTCTACGAGTATCACACACAAACACGAAAACCGAATATGTTCGATAAAGAGCTAGTCGAGAACGTACAAACAATCAACCCTTGAATTCACTTGAATTACACGAACAAGAAAACCCCAAGAACATGTATTTTCTTTTTCTGCCCGAGATTAGAAGTTGTCCGAGAACATCCCTTAATTACCCGATATTGGACAAAGTTTTGTCCGTGATCTTTTCTGCTTTTGTTGTCCGAGAAAACCAAAACCAGAAAACCCCTTTAGTTGTTGCTGCTACAGTCGACCAGGAATGCAAGAACAAGAACAACACCAATCGTTTAAACACCTAAACACCTAACTATTTAGCAGGAAACAAGAATCGGTTGGGAGAGTTTTAGGGTGTAGATATGCGTGAGAATTCAAGAGGTAAGGGTGTGTTTAAATAGCAAACCAAAGCGACCCTAGCTTGGGTCTTTGCTTGATCGACAAGCCAAAAACCCATGCATCCCCTTTGCCCGATCGGATGGAAACTCAAGGCCAAATGCAGCTTCATATTCGACCCACTTTAGGACTTAAACAATTCCATGGGTCATGCAAAGAATCGGGTCAAGTTACATGCATATCGGGTATAATAATTCAAGTATTAATATACGTTCAACACGTACTCTCGTGTTTATCGTGTGTGCCCCCATAGGCTCACACACTTTTAGCGTTTACGTGTGTTTTAAACTCCTACAAACCAACAGTACGTTGTTGGAATTTGATGCAAGTCATAATGTGCTAAGTGGGTTGATCCCAGCCAAACTTGGGAGGTTAACGCAGTTGTCAACTTTAAGTCCGAGTGATAATAATTTGTCTGGGGGAGTTCCGCATTTCATATCTCAGCTCCAAGGTTTGATAACTCTCCAACTTGTTGGTAATTCATTCGGTGGGACTATCCCCTCATCGATAGTAGATCTCCATAGTCTCAGTAAGTTGAATCTCAGCAGCAACAGCAACAGACTGACTGGTCACATTTCGGGAACATAATAATGCTTGAGCATTTGGATGTTTCACACAACAATCTGACTAGGAATTTAGCATCACTTAGTGATACCCATGGACTGGACTACTTGAATGTACCGTACAATCATTTCACAGGTCCAATACCATCAGATTTGCTGACATCTCTCAACACATCTGGCTCATCCTTCTTAGGAAATTCGGGCCTTTGTGCCGATTGTGGCTCGAGTTGTGTTCAAAAAGGCAATGTCAAACCTTGTGTTGTTCAATCAAGCAAGTTGGAATTTGTCTAATTTTTTTGGTTATCATTCTAGTACTTTATCTGGTGGTACTCTATCACAGAAAACAAAAGCAGGAAATCGACTTGCTGGCAGAAGCTTGTATCTGGTTCGTCTTTGCTCATAAAAGTAGTGGAAGCTACCGAGAACTTAAAAGATAAGTATATTATAGGGAGAGGGGCCCATGGGACTGTGTACAAGGCTTCATTGGGTCATGATAGGGTATATGCTGTGAAGAAGCTTGATTTTGGAGGAATGAAAGGATGGCATACAAGTATGAAAAGGGAAGTTGAGACGGTTGGGAATGTGAGGCATAGGAATCTTGTGACGGTAGAAGATTTGCTGATAAAAAGGATTACGGTTTGATCTTGTACAAGTATATGAAAAATGGTAGCCTTTATAATGTTCTTTAAGAAAGAAGTCCCCCGTTAATCTTAGACTGGAGTAGTCGATACAAGATAGCACTAGGAACGGCGGAGGCGTTGGCTTATCTCCATTTTGACTGTGATCCTGTTATTGTGCACGCATTGTTATATCAAACCCATGAACATTCTACTGGATGGTGACATGAAGCCTCATATCTCAGATTTTGGGATTGCCAAGCTCCTGGATCACCCTACCGACTAGCACACTTATGGGCACTATAGGTTACATTGTTGGACCTTTAATGTTATAGAAATAAAGATTAGGGTACATAAGTGTATATATGTTATGTATATCTGTAAATTTCGGTATATACACCGAAATTATGTATGGGCTGGGTCATAGATGTCAAGAATATAACCGTTTTGAAAGGTTATAAAATAATGTTTAGAATAGGTTGTGTCATTTACTTTATGTGAAACAGTTTTCCTCTCTTCCAAAGGTACCGATTCAGTTTGTATAAATAGGTTAGGAATCTGTGGTAATCATTCAATATAATCAATCAATTCAATACAACATAATCGTTATTATGTTGTGATATCCGCCAAAGAATCAATATTTGTGAATCTTGTTTAAATCCAATCCTGAAACATTACTGGAACCTGTGAATACTAACATACATTGCTTCAGGTAGTGAATATTTCTCAATCTACTCTTACAGTCTTATGCATTATTACATGCATGAATGATGCGTTGGTGATTTTGCATCACCAATATGATTTAAGTGTAATGGATTGACTTAGTTGACCAATGTGTAATTGTGAAAATGTTCAACAAGTCCGGGTTGTGCGGAGTGCACACTTGTATGACGTTATTATGATTATCATTCGGGGGCGAAGCCCCGTCCGGCGGCAGCGCCCCTGGCTGGGGTCGAGCTTGGAAAAAATTTATTTGGTATAAAGTGCTATGTTAAAAACGCACTTGAAAATAAAATTCCCGGAACTTTACCCCTTTAATTTAACTGATTCGGTTGGTAATATAACTGCTTTGGCAGCTATAACCGAAAGTCAGTTTTGTTTGTCATAGGTTTATATTATCATCTGGTTCGGTTTTATAACATACAAAAACATATTCTCATTTCTAAAATCTGAGTTTTATCCGATTTAAGATTTCGATTGAACCGTCGAAATACTTCAATTTGAAAGTATTTACACGACTCTGAGATTTCTGTGATCCTATTTATTAACATGATGTTAATGTATTCTTATAACTAGACAGAAGCTATGTAGACACTGAAAATGTTGACATTGTGTCGTGGGTTGGGTCAACATGGAGCAAGACTCAGGAAGTTGAGATGGTTGTAGAAGAAGGCTGGACGAAGTAGAAAAAGATAGCGAGCATGGTAAGGGAACAAGTGGTGGCGTTGATATGTACGGAACTAGGAGACCATCGATGAAAGAGGTAGTGAAACGTCTTCAAGGTACAACAGGTGTTCAGCTCAAAATTAGCACGTGCTAAAAAATGGAGGGAGAAATGTAATACGTACTAATGGATGCTGAATATGATTTAACTTTTTATTTTTATTTTATTGATGTAAAGAAGCTCGTGCATGTTAAAAAAGAAAGAATAATGTTGATGGGAATAGTTTTAACTTCTTCGGCTAAGATTAACAAAGAATAATGTTGTGGGGGTCAAAAAGCGCTTTATCGACAAAGAATAAAGTGATATGATATCATTCATCCATACAAGAGTTGAGGTTAAAGTCTGTCACTGTCAAGAGAGTCCCAAGAATATATCTGTTTGGGGTTGGATATCGACCCGTGTGGGGGTTAAAAAGTACAAATAATAAAGTGGTGGTCAGTAAGAAAGAAAGAATGATAGGATTTCCTTTCGATCATTCATTTCATTCATGGAATTAGGAATCAATTATTGGTAGTACGTAGTTGACATGACATGCATCTGTTTGGTTGCATTTGGAGGTTGGATTTCCGTTTGGGGGTCAAAAAGCCCTTTATTGACAAAGAATAAAGTGATACTATGACATATCATTCATGGCCTCAAATTAAAGGCCAAAACCAAAGTCTTTCTTTCTTTATATAGGTGTTCAGCAATCTCTCTCTGTGTGCATCCAACCAACCAAACACCACCCTTCTGGTTTCAGTAAGATGATGAACGTTTGTTTAGTTTACTGCTACTATTTGTCGTTAGCTTCTCTTGTCGTAATATCTGGTTTGAGCTCTGATGGTCAAACATTGTTGTCACTCTCGACACGCTGGGTGACTTATCATCTCTTTTGTCATCTTGGAATGCTTCTCATGCCGATCCTTGTTTGTGGGCTGGCGTTTTCTGTGACCCTAACAACCACCAAGTAGTCGCCCTCGATTTGTCAGATACTCAGATATCAGGAGAAATAAGACCAGAGATATCACGCTTGTCGCAACTCAAATCCTTGAATTTAAGCGTCAACCATTTCTCTGGTCCAATTCCTTCACAGATAGGCGACTGCACTCGTCTTCAATACTTGGACTTATCTGTCAACTCTCTTTCTGGTAACATTCCAAACACCCTTTGTAAATGGCTCACTTTGAAACGTTTGAATCTTGCTGATAATTCACTTAACGGCTCCATTCCTGAATCCATCTTTCACATTCCCACTTTGGAGATTCTTACCCTCAGCTTCAGCCAACTCACTAGTTTCATTCCATCTAACTTGGGAAATGCAACCATGCTCCAAAAACTGTTTATCAACAACAATCAGTTTACTGGATCGTTGCCTTTTAGCATAAACAATCTTGAGTACCTTACTTGTTTAGATGCTAATAGTGCTGGTCTTGAGGGTCAAATTCCTTTGGGCTATGGCGGATGTAAGGAATTGAACTATTTAGATCTTTCTTTCAACCAGTTTGTTAGTCTTCCACCTCAGTTGGGAAACTGTACCATTACTCAATTTTCCACGGTTGCTGATATTCAATTTTCCGAGTTTCTTGAGCTCTATTATTGATGAAGGTATGGTTCCACCTAATGAATTCCCACCAAACCGAAGTTCTATCAGACCCTGTAACACAGATATAAAGTTTCTTAATAGTTTGAGGTATCATACCAGAGAAATTATTGCTAAAGAGAGTAAAGTTTCTTAATAGCTTAAGCTCGGCAACCTCAACGGGTAATTCACCAGAAAGGCTATTTTCATAAAGAAGAAGGTACTCTAGTGATTTGATTTTCCAAATACTCATTGGAACCTCACCTGTCAAACGGTTGGTAAACAGAGAAAGGTTTGTCAAGTTGAGCATACCAAGCTCACTCGGAATTCTAACTTCAAATATTAAGAAACTTTATATCTGTGTTACAGGGTCTGATAGAACTTCGGTTTGGTGGGAATTCATTAGGTGGAACCATACCTTCATCAATAATAGAGCTCAAGAAACTCGGAAAATTGAATATCAGCAACCGTGGAAAATTGAGTAATGGTACAGTTTCCCAACTGAGGTGGAAGACTAACAAACTGGTTGAAAGAAAGATCTAAATAGTTCAATTCCTTACATCCGCCATAGCCCAAAGGAATTTGACCTCAAGACCAGCACTATTAGCATCTAAACAAGTAAGGTACTCAAGATTGTTTATGCTAAAGGCAACGATCCAGTAAACTGATTGTTGTTGATAAACAGTTTTGGAGCATGGTTGCATTCCCAAGTTAGATGGAATGAAACTAGTGAGTTGGCTGAAGCTGAGGGTAAGAATCTCCAAAGTGGGAATGTGAAAGATGGATTCAGGAATGGAGCCGTTAAGTGAATTATCAGCAAGATTCAAACGTTTCAAAGTGAGCCATTTACAAAGGGTGTTTGGAATGTTACCAGAAAGAGAGTTGACAGATAAGTCCAAGTATTGAAGACGAGTGCAGTCGCCTATCTGTGAAGGAATTGGACCAGAGAAATGGTTGAATCTTAAATTCAAGGATTTGAGTTGCGACAAGCGTGATATCTCTGGTCTTATTTCTCCTGATATCTGAGTATCTGACAAATCGAGGGCGACTACTTGCTGGTTGTTAGGGTCACAGAAAACACCAGCCCACAAACAAGGATTGGCATGAAAAGCATTCCAAGATGACAAAAGGGATGGTGAAGAAGAACTCACCCAGCGTGTCGAGAGTGACAACAGTGTTTGACCATCTGAGCTCAAACCAGATACTACAACAAGAGAAGCTAACGACAAATAGTAGTAGTAAACTAAACAAACGTTCATCATCTTACTGAAACCAGAAGGGTGGTGTTTGGTTGGTTGGATGCACACAGAGATAGATTAAGCTGAACACCTATATATAAGCTAGAAAGAAAGACTTTGGTTTTTTCGCCTTTAATTTGAGGCCATGAATGATATCTCATAGTATCACTTTATTCTTTGTCAATAAAGTGCTGTTTGACCCCCACACGGATGTTCAACCCCAAACACAATCAACAGATTATTGGGACTCTCTTAACAGTGACTAAGTGAGTGACATATCCTATCATGTCATACATACTTTAACCTCAACTCTTGTATGGTTTTTCTATAAAACACAATATATATATTCCTCTTGTAACATGTAACAGTCGTTGGATCTCATCTCATCTGTTGGGATGGTTTCAAACAAAACCATCTTGAAACTTATTGGTCACATGTGAAACTGATCAACAATAGCTTGCATGAGCTTCTTCTCATCAATAAAGTAAAAATAAAATAGAAGGCATGCATACTCAACATTCATTACATACATCAATAACGCAAGTTAAAGTTTAACACCGTGCCACGTCAGCGCCACATCAGCTTTAACATTTCACCTTAACATCCCTAAAAAACACCCACAACAATAACATTCCCAAGTTAAACTTTAACACTCTAACAATTTACAAAAACAACCCCTTATTTAAGGGCATAAATGAAAAAAAAAAAAAAAAAAAAAATTAAAAAGCGAATAACGGCTGGCGCTTAACGCCCATTTAACACCGACCCTCCATCAATAACACCGAATAACGCCGGTTAACGCGGCCTTAACACCGGTTCCGGCTTTATTGATGTGAATGCTCTTATAGCAAATGCAACCAAACAGATGCATGTCATGTCAACTACGTACTACCAATAATTGATTAGGCTGTTCCTAATTCCACGAATGAAATGAATGGTCGAAACGAAATCATATCATTCTTTCTTTCTTACTGACCACTACTTTATTATTTGTACTTTTTAACACCCACACGGGTCGATATCCAACCCCAAACAGATATTTTCTTGTATTCTTGGTACTCTCTTGACAGTGACAGACTTTAACCTCAACTCTTGTATGAATGAATGATATCATATCACTTTATTCTTCGTCAGTAAAGCGCTTTTTGACCCCACAAACATTATTCTTCGTTAATCTTAGCTGAAGAAGTTAAAACTAATCCCATCAACAGTATTTTTTCTTTTTTCAGCATGCACGAGCTTCTTTACATCAATAAAAAATTAATAAAAATAAATCATATTCAGCATCCATTAGTACGATCGACCGTCTCGGATATTATTGTTTTATCGACTTTTTTCTCGTCTTTCTTTCTCAACTTTTGACTATAAATATTTTTATTTGTGCTATACAATTTTTGATAAAATTTATACCAAATGAAAATACATTTAAATTCAATCCGTTCATATATTTTGTCTCAAGTATTATGTAATATAAACAAAAATACTTAAGGTCAAAGTTGAAAAGTAAAGACCGAAAAAGTCAAAAGGGGACAATAATTATGGGACGGAGGGAGTATTATATTTCTCCCTCCATTTTTTAGCACGTGCTAATTTTGAGCTGAACATCTGTTGTACCTTGAAGACGTTTCACTACCTCTTTCATCGATAGTCTCCTAGTTCCGTACATATCAACGCCACCACTTGTTCCCTTATCATGCTCGCTATCTTTTTTTACTTCGTCTAAGAGCCCTTCATCTACAACCATCTCAACTTCCTGAGTCTCGCTCCATGTTAGTTGACCTAACCCACGACACAATGTCAACATTTTCAGTGTCTACAACCTAGCTTCTGTCTAGTTATAAGCTCCAGCAACACAACCCCATAGCTGTATACATCTGACTCTAGCTTTTGAGTGCATTTTCTGTAATACATATTTAATAAGACTACATTAACATCATTCATGCATGTAATAATGAATAAGACGTAAGAGTAGAATGAGAAATATTCACTACCTGGAGCAATGTAACCTATAGTGCCCATAAGTGTGCTAGTCGGTAGGGTGATCCAGGAGCTTGGCAATCCCAAAGTCTGAGATATGAGGCTCCATGTCACCATCCAATAGAATGTTCATGGGTTTGATATAACATTGCGTGCACAATAACAGGATCACAGTCAAAATGGAGATAAGCCAACGCCTATGCCGTTCCTAATGCTATCTTGTACCGACTACTCCAGTCTAAGATTAACGGGGGACTTCTTTCTTAAAGAACGTCATAAAGGCTACCATTTTCCATATACTGGTACAAGATCAAACCGTAATTCTTTTTTATCAGCAAATCTTCTACCGTCACAAGATTCCAATGCCTCACATTCCCAACCGTCTCAACTTCCCTTTTCATACTTGTATGCCCCTTTCATTCCTCCAAAATCAAGCTTCTTCACAGCATATACCCTATCATGACCCAATGAAGCCTTGTACACTGTCCCATGGGCTCCTCTCCCTATAATATACTTATCGTTTAAGTTCTCGGTAGCTTCCACTACTTTATGAGCAAAGACGAACCACATACTAGCTTCTGCCAGCAAGTCGATTTCCTGCTTTTGTTTTCTGTGACAGATAGAGTACCACCAGATAAAGTACTAGAATGATAACCAAACTATAATGAAATGAGAGAAAACACAGTGAATGTGAAAAATGAATTATATTGAATGAGAAATTATTACATGACTGATACAGGCCTAGCACAAGACTTTATATACTGCTACTTTCTATACAAACTTGCTAACTAGTTACAATATACAATAGTTGACTATACAGACTGTACAATATCTACATTGCATAACACTTTGACATGCTTTGATTCATCATGATCCTCATCTTGTGAAGCTGCTTTGGAGGCTTGTGAACATAGTATGCAAAGTGTTTGGATCCTGAGTTTACACTGTGAATAGAGTGTTTGGATCCTTGTTTTACTCGTGTATCATCATCCCCTTGCAAGGTGGCATTGTGTAAGGATTACACATGCCTAACTTGAATAAGCAATTGTAGTGTAAGGGTCTGCTCAAAACTTTTGTAAGAATATCAGCAACTTGGTTCTTTGATGAGATGAATTTAGGAAGTATTTGACCAGCCTTTATCTTATCCCTTACAAAGTGGCAATCAAGTTGAATATGCTTGGTTCTAGCATGGTGCAGTGGGTTAGATGCTAAGGCTATGGATGAGGCATTGTCACACTTCATTAGAACTGGAGTAGGGATCATTGTGACTTGAAATTCCGTGAGTAAGCATTTGAGACAAGTAACCTCACAAGGTGTCTGCAAGTGCCCTATATTCTACTTTTGTGGATGACCTGAAGACCACATTTTGTTTCTTGGACATCCATGATATAAGGCTTAAACCAAGGAAGATACCATATCCAGTGACTGACCTTCTTGTGAAAGAGCAGGCAGCCCAATCACTATCACAATAGGCTAAAAGAGATAGGTTGTTTTGAGCTGGGAAGTAGAGACCTTAAGTGAGGGATAGCTTGACATATCTAAGTACCTTGATTAAAGCCTTCATGTGTGTTGTTCTAGGTTCTTGTAAGAACTGACTAAGAGCTTGTGCAGAAAAAGCAAGGTCAGGTCTGGTGATGGTTAAATAGAGTAGCTTTCCATCTAAGGTCCTGTAGTGAGATGGATCAGTTAACAGTTCACCAGCATCCTTTGTTAACTTCTTGTTTGGATCTAATGGTGTTGCAAAGGTTTTGTGTCCAACAGACCAGCATGGGTAATTAGCTCAAGTGTATACTTCCTCTGGGTCATAGCTAAGCCTATATCATTCCTTAAGAACTCAATGCCTAGGTAATAGTGTGGTGGGCCCAAATCCTTGATACTGAACATGTCATTGAGTTTTTGTTTGATTGTTTGAATGAGGTGAGAATTGTTACCATCTATGAGAATGTCATCTACATAGACTAGGAGAGATGTGAAGTGACCATCTTTGTGAAGTGTGAACAATGAAGTTTCAACATAGCTCTGTGTAAAGCCAAGGGTGATGAGGAAGGTTGTAAGTTTTTCAAACCATTGTCTGTTGGCCTGTTTCAAACCATAGAGACATTTCCTGAGTTTACAGACTGTGTTGGGTGGAAGCTTTTGATTGTAGCCTTGTGGAACATGCATATTGACTTCTTCATGTAGGTCACCATGAAGAAATGCATTGTTGACATCTAATTGCTCAATGATCCATTGTAGCCTAACACTAGAATGACAATCACTTTCTTTCATGCTAACATCTTGTTACTCTGTTTTATAAATCTACTTGTAAGTTTGCCACTTCAAAAATGATATACTTGTAATGTATGGTGTCTATTTTGATAAAAAAAAATTAAGTAACTTTTGGATACAATGCAACTTCGATTTGGCGATCTGGCAAGTAAACTTCGGATTTCATGGCTAGAGCGAATGTCCTAACAGAATTAGAAACTAACATGATTTTAACTTGAGACATGCTATTGAAACCATCAAATCCTTATCAATGTGCCGTTACTTAATATGAATGTATTAGTACATTAATATCAGTAGATTTGATTTATAAAAGTTGTACCAAGTTCACTAAGGTTTACATTGACTTTGAAACCATGAAATTTTGGTTAAAGGTAATGTCCACCATAATTAATGTTGCACCCCTATCCGGAAATGCCTCTAGGTCCCACCATGAATGAATATTGTCTAAGGACTTAACGTTATTGACTAGTCAACCGATAATCAAACTAATAATTATCACATGTTATGTTTTAGTTATAGAAAATAGGGGACCTAAGTTGCTATATTATAAACTAGTTATAATGTGTCTTGTGGCCAAAGTAGAAATAATAGGACTTGAGGACCATTTGTGCCAGATGGCCAAAGTAGCCTCCTACTTCTGGACACTTCTCTTTTATAGTATTGCATGAAACCCCCCTTTAATTGAATTGAAAATAGAATAGGTAATTTGAGATATGATCATTCTATAATAATTTGATGATTAAAAAGGAATTATAGTAATCTTGGGGGAAATCTTATTCTGGGTAATAGTTGGATAATTTATGGGAGGATCATCATATAATCAATATATGATTATATGATGAATTAGAGGATGTTTATGTGCCAAATGGTTGTGTTAACCATGAATACAGTTTATTGTTTATGTTTTAAGTGTATTTTGATTAGGTGTTTAAGGATGTTACCTTGGATGATGGTGATTGCTTATGGCTAATGAAATGTGATGGAAATTGTGTATGGCTTAGCATGAATTTCTAAGGTAAGTAATTTGACTACTACCTGTTTAATGTGAAGATTATCGTGTGACGTGTTATACATGTTGCGGTTGAGTTTTGGTTATAGCTAAGTTAAGGAATATTGGGTCAAGATTGGAATTGATGCTGGTATAGAATTAGTTGCCTTATGCAAGATAAAGGTATGTGTTATATGCTTTATGTGCTAAATGTGTTGTAGTTTATGTGTTAGTTATGCCTTTGTGAAATTATATGATGATAGAAGCATTAACATGTTTTAGTCTAATTACTTACAAAGCATTATCGCTTACATTTTATAGTTGTCAATGTTATTGTAGGTTCATGTGCTTGAGGTGCTATTGCTTGGATTGGAACCATTGTTGACTATGTGGAAGTTTGATTAGTGTGTGTGAGTAAGAGCTAGGTAGATACCGAGCTCCAAATGACGATTTGTGCCCCCGTTAAATTGGAAAGGTTTCATAAATTTATTGTTAAGTGCAAGTGTCGTATTCAAATGGTTGTAGTAATGTTTATTTTGTAGTGACATGTAAAGATATGTTCTAATGAGTCAAATTGTAAGTTATGTATTTCTTAAAAAGAGTGTTTGGGTTAGAGTGTAATCTCACCCATTTTGGATATAAATGGGTCAAGTAATGCTAAATATGTTTTTAGAGTATTGGTCATAGTTATGAAGATGATTGATCAATGTTGAAGAGGTCTAAATGATTGTTTGAGTCGAAATGAGTCAAGAATGGTGGTGCAGTTTTGCTGTCAAAATGTACAGGTCAGTAGACCGGACGACGTCACAGTTTTGTGGCGACGGCGTTCGAACCAGTTGAGACGGCGTCGGTTTAAAATCCTCTGAGCTATCGCGTGTTAAATCAAAAAATGTGTTTTGAGTCACGGTTAAAGGGTGACGGCGTCGCAGCTTATAAAGCGACGACGTCAGCCCGTTTTACAGCAACAAAATGATGCTTTGTTATAATCTTGTGTCATTGTTTTAAAAATAAATCGAGTATATGTTACAAAAAAGGATTGTCAAGGTTCAGATGTCATGATTTTATCGTTTATTGAAGAGTTTAGTTAGAGAAAGTATTAGTCAAACGTTTCCGCGTCAAAGTTTTCAAAATCGAGTAATTTCCGGTTAAAACGGTAATCGGGCCGTAATAATTAAAACCAGAAGAAAGTGGCATTATCATTGTGTCAACTTGAAGTACTTATTTCAACTTATGTAATTACATGTTGGGTTTTTTTTACGTGTGCTCTGAAGGCAATCCTTAAATATTGTTAACTGAACTCAATTTTTCCTCTTAATTACATGTGATTTTGAATTTTACAAACTCATTATTTCCTTACTTATTCATGTAAATCAATGCCCTCAAGTTACACAAACATTTACATGTTTACCATGCAAGGAAATACATACATATAAAAATTCATGTAGGTATTTTTTTCTAGGTGAATATACTTCTATGAATTGAATAAGTACTAGCAAGGTACTCGCCTGTTGTGACGGCGAATACCCTGTGACGATTAACCTGAGAAATAGATCATGATAAGGCATGATTCATTAGTTTATATCGGTTCTAACGGTTCCTCTCTGGCTCGTTTTTGGATGGCTTTTATTGGCTAGCCGAACCGGTGGAGACACCGGTTTTCGGTTGAGCCCGTTGGTCCGGTCTGGTTTTCAAAACTATGTGTACCATTAACTTGTTAGCTTGTAAGAAGCTTTGTGTGTTTTATTAATTTGTACAATGTGTATAATAACATGTACTTTTCATTTTAGGGGTGTTTTAAAAATAACATTAATTAGTGTGTTTTGTTATTTTATATTTTGAATTATGTTGTAGCTTGTTTAGATTGTAAATTGTGATATTTTTATTGTACTTTTTAGTAAGGGGTTATTTTAATTGGTTGTATTTAATTTGATAAATATGCTTTTAATTAGTTATATGTAATCACTCGTAAATTTCCCTACCGATTTTTCGCTACTATATTTTTTTCTATCTCTTCAATCTATAATCACGACAAGTTAAGAATTCTTATATGAATATGCAATCACGAGCAGCGTTGATAATCGAATAATGCGAATAAATCATTCCTGATATTTACCGATGAACAAAACACGTCAACGAGAGATTATCCCGATTAACGAGCTGCACGCGTACCGACACACGGTTAATTATAACTAAAGTCAAATAAATATTTTCCTGAGTTAGAATTAATATTTTTATTTATACTTTTATAAAAACATGCTCAAAACTGTATATTACACGTTTCGCCAAAAACATCAAACCGGGACACCGCGACTCACATTTAAGCTCAAGCGGGACACAAAATACATTACGTAAATTTCGAAATATATCTTTTCTCCCAAAAATTCGAATATGCCACCCCATCCAACTCATCTTAGTCACATGTTTAACTTATGAAATTGCATAAGTGTCTTTACATTTTTTTAAATGGATAATAAGGTTTAAAGAAGAATGCAAGTTATAACCCATTTGACTTTTAGGCTTGTCAAGATCTAAGTTTCTCAGCTATATCACATGCCTAACTTATGAATTTGTAAAAGCCACTTTGCATGATAATACATGGATATTAGATCTAAAAAGGGCCATGCATAAAAATAACCATTGTGTTCTTGGGTTCATCAAGATCTAGTCTCTTTCGCTTCTTTTTCTGCCTATAAACGAGCATCACAAAACACACATTCATTCCACAAAATTTTACTAAAACTATTACTCCACTTTACTTAAGTTGGTGCTTGGGAGATTTTGGTCTTGGAAGAACTTTGGTAAAACAAGCTTAATATTTGGAGTTTTGGGTTAAGAAAATTTGGTTCTTGGTTTGTCATTCCATTCGACACACATACAACACACCATTGTAAGGATTTCAAATCATTAATCTTGTTTTTTTTCTTATTTTACTTAAGTGCCAAACATAATATAAATTGATAATATGTAACTATTTTTAAGTTTCGAAAACTATGAATATGTTCTTGTATTTTCTTTCACTCGACATATATACATGATAAGTAGTAGTGTTGTGAGCTTGTGTGGTGTCATTTGAACATAGTTAGCACTAATAAGCACCTTAAAAATGAGCTAATGTTATTTGCACTACAAATCACACATGTATACATTTATAAATTCTTGGGAGCTTTTTGAACTTAAAACAAGTAAAGAAAGTATAGGTCTAATAAAAACATAAATTTTGGCTCAATTGGACAAAGTATTTAGTTGTTTAACTTTAGCTTATTAAATTAATACGTAACTTATTGTCGTAAAACCGATTCGTTAAATGGACCGAGTTTCTTTTCTCCTAATCGACCCATGTTGGGCGAGACAAGCCCAAGAGGGCGTTTGATTTTCTTATTTCGTTTGGCTTATTAATAAGTACTTATTTGTACTTTGAAGTTTCTTAACAAGAGTTACCAACTTGCTTTGTCCAAAGAAACCCACTTCAACACAACTAAGCTAATACATACTCACCGCTATATGTGTAAAATGAAATCACTATACTAAAATTTAATATATACAAACTGTTTTGATAGCATTACACATAAGGTTGGTTGGTCGAGTGATTCAAGCGCTGGCATTCTATATGAGAGGTACAAGGTTTGAACCTTGTGCCTATCACTTTTTAATTATTTTTAATTTGTGCACATCTAATATTTTTGAGGTAATAAGGGTTAATTGTTATCTTTTTCAACTAATTTCATAAACTAAGTTCAAAAAAAAAACTAATTTCATAAACTAAAGTACGGAAACTAGATAAGATAATATTAATTACAAGAGGTATAACATAAACTTTTTCTAAATTATCACCCACTAATTCAATATAGTATACCTACACATATTAATACTTATCGTAGAACATAAACACTTATATTATAAATACTTGACGTAAATATTTATTATTTACCGACGACGTATAAACATCACAAACACTTTACTTGTGAATATTTTTCCGTAGTTAGTCATTCGGTTGCTTTCAAACCGAGGACTTATTCATCATGACTACTTTCATATATTTATATACGTAAGCACACTTCCAGGAGCCAATACTTGCAAACAATTAGAAAACTATTTCATAACTTAACGCTGCCACACAAGCAACAACAACCCAAACATTTGAAAACTTTTAACTTATTTAACCGCTATCGAGTCAAACATAAACATAAAAAACTAAGTATTGCCATACTATTATAGGTTCCGGGTAGAGCCATCTCAGTATCACATTTGATCTCTTTGTGCTTTATTCATCGAACTAGCGAGTGAGTTTATAGCCCCACTTTACTCTTATTTACTTGCTTTATAAAACTATGGGGTGAGAAACATGCAAAACTCTTTTCGGACATGAAATTGAAAACACTATTACGTGAAACAACCTTGAATCCCAACTATACTACCGTTAGTTCCCTTTGGGAGGCGCGATTGTTATGAATAGATCTATTGGGGATGACACCCCGCTCGAGTTTGACCGGATAGGCAAACGTCGGGCGATATCATATCGTATTGATTGAGTGTCTTCGGAAATACACCGGCCGGGCTTTTATTTATCATGCTTCTAGATGCATGCACACCGTCGTAGTTTCGGTCGCATGAACTTGGTATTAGCGTAATAGCCTTTTTGCATATAGCGTCATTCACGGAGATGCTATATGTGCAATCGTGGTCCAACTTGAAAACTTGATTACTTAAACCTATGAACTCACCAACCTTTGTGTTGATATTTTAGCATGTTTTTCTCAGGTTTATTTCTTGGCGTGGGCAATGGCAAAAGCATTCGTTGAAGACTGGCATCCGAAGTGTTTCCAATTATATTTAACACAAATTTTAATGGGACAACATATATTTTTATGGGCTTACTTCCGCACTTTGAAGCAATGATGTAAAACAATTTCTTAAATTAATCTATATTTTGAAAATGGAATAGAATTTCCATTCTTTGTTACCTTGTGTTGTGTATATTGATTTAGTAGCACCCCATGATCCGAACGCTTCCGCTGTGAAATTTTGGGGGTGTTACATTATATAATGTGAATAGATCATTCTATTTTTAAGTAATGAAGTGTTTTAATAGGGGTAATAATTATGTGTTAATTTAATGTTTTAGTGCATTAAAAAGTTGTATCTTTAGCAATAAAACTTGTAATGTTGAATTTAAAGTATTTAATGTCTAATTGTGTTTTAATTGCTTGTACTTTTAATAATAAAACTTGTAATGCTTAATTTTAAGAAATTTAATTATTAAAAATGCTTTCATGCTTTATTAGATAGTAAGATTGTCGTACTCATTTAGGCTCAACAACTATCTTTATTCTATAACTATCTTTATTCTATTTCTGATAAACATATAAAAGATTTCCGTTTCAAGTTATCTATCCTACATTTTTAGCATAAAAATTATGGCAGCTTAAGAGGATAATTATGTATGTGATTAGGTGGTTCTAACATCAATTTACATCTCTTTCGATTATCTTTTTAGTAATTAGATTTTAAATAAATTAACTCATCTAAAGTTAGCTTTGATAAGTGGTGAGCATAGACATTTTAATTTAGACCGACTCTAATGGTGATTGCAAGGGACCGCGGTTACTTCTATCACTTTTGCGTCAACTCGGCTTTCTTTCTATAAGACAAAACACATGATGAAATGCCCGTAATGATGAGCAAATGCATGACCGAACACTTTTTTTTAAATTAAATTTCATTAAGAATTAAAAAAATATTACAATAATATTTCAAATAAAATTAAAAACAATACAATGAAAAAATAATAAAATAAAATAAGTAAATAAATAACCTTAAACTAATAGTCTTAACTATAGCGCTCCTTGATTTTTGCTTCTACCCAAGATCCTCTCTTGTTGTTTCTTAGTCGATGGTTATCGAGTTCATTATAGAAAATGGTGTCTTTCTCCATTTTGCTTCCTTTAAATTCAAACATTTGACGTTGAAGCTCTAATTGTGACTCGCTTTGCAAGCTTCTGTTGTTCCATTCTTTCCTCATGTGCAAGCCTTAGTCTCTCCAATCCGCTTGCTCCCGACAGGTTCGGATGAACCATCTGAACCTTGAGCCGGAAAACGTTGAGAAGGTTGACCCAATAAAGGATCAAATTCGTCATAAAGATTCAATGGGTTAACCGGACAAAAGGGTTGAGATTGTTGAGAAGGTGGGTTATATGGCGGTGATGATATTTTTAGACGATACATTTGATTTTCTTGTTGTTAGTTATACTGAGGAGAAAACGGCTTATTTGCGTAAATAGATTGTTGATGCATTGATTGGTATACGAAACTAGCGGGTTGAAAATTAATCGGTGGTGAATGGACGATTAACATAAAATTGGGGTCGGTTGTTGTTGCAACATTTTATTGTCGTCAAGATTTTGTTATTTTGTTTTTGGGAGTTTTGTGAGACATTTTTTGAGTTGGTAAATAGTTGATAAATGTAGAAGAGAAAGCATGAAAAACAATAAAGATAAAAAAAGTGTTTATTTATTTATTTATTTTTAATATAAAACACCCCCAACTGTATAATATGTAGCCAACGGCTACTTTCTTCCCATTGTTTTGGTCGACCAACCGGCCTTTCATTTGACTTTCTAGGTAGGGGGGGGAGTCCTCTTACTCGGTCTCCGTTGGGGGAGAGGTGACGTGATCGCTTTAGGTCGACCGATCGAGCATATGATCACCATTACGATCGGTCTTATGTTGTGACTCAACTTTAGTTTCATGCATACACCCACACGTATATACAGGTCCATGTGCACGTGATTGGTATACGAAACTAGCGGGTTGAAAATTAATCGGTGGTGAATGGACGATTAACATAAAATTGGGGTCGGTTGTTGTTGCAACATTTTATTGTCGTCAAGATTTTGTTATTTTGTTTTTGGGAGTTTTGTGAGACATTTTTTGAGTTGGTAAATAGTTGATAAATGTAGAAGAGAAAGCATGAAAAACAATAAAGATAAAAAAAGTGTTTATTTATTTATTTATTTTTAATATAAAACACCCCCAACTGTATAAATATGTAGCCAACGGCTACTTTCTTCCCATTGTTTTGGTCGACCAACCGGCCTTTCATTTGACTTTCTAGGTAGGGGGGGGGGGAGTCCTCTTACTCGGTCTCCGTTGGGGGGAGAGGTGACGTGATCGCTTTAGGTCGACCGATCGAGCATATGATCACCATTACGATCGGTCTTATGTTGTGACTCAACTTTAGTTTCATGCATACACCCACACGTATATACAGGTCCATGTGCATGTGTGCTCAAGGGTACACGTACATCCTAATAAAGCTTGTAATGCTTAAATAAAAGAGGGTGTGTTTAGTTGGGATGGAAAATTTTTTATAGGAAAATGGAAAACCAAAAACCCGTTTAGATTATGTTAAAAATGAAAGAACATGGAAAGAGTTTTTTTTTTTTTTTTTTTTCGACAAATGAATATAAATTAAGAGAACCTCTAGCAAGATGCTAGGAAGAAGGATACAAAGTTAGTTATGGATAGAGCATTACAAGACCACTCTATCCAATTTAATGGAAAGAGTTAAGAACATGGAAAACCCATTTAGATTATGTTAAATTATTCATTTTGAAAGAGTGAAGAGAAAAATAGAGAAGGTAAATTGGAGTTTTCAGATTATTAGTTAAACTTTGATAAATGAGATTTTCATTATTTTAGAAAAATTTCTCAAAAAATTGCAAGTAAACAGGTTTTCTGTTTTTTCATATTCCTATGAAAAATTTCCCATCACCAACTAAACACCCCCTAAATGTTATAAGGCATACTTACAGTTACATCTCTCGGTGAATAATTTAACGATTAATATCAAAAAAGTAAATCGTGTAATACCATAATTAAAAAAATAAGAAATAAGTCAATTGTGTAGCACAGTGTAAAAGTTGATACGTACATAACTAGGAGTGCTAGCTTGCTATGGAAATACACACGGATGCGCATTCCCCTTTTCGACCAAGATGCGTATATGTGTTTAAGTATGTCTATATGTATATATGAGTTTATAAAAAAGCAATTACGTAAGGTTTGTAATTTTGGTACAAAATAGTTAGTAGTTGAATAATGGCACCAAACGTTGATAGTAACAATGGGCTCGTGTAGTTTAAAAAGAGGAACTAAATCATCTACCATTCATTACTTGTCTAACTTCTTGTTTCATTTTCGTTATCAATCACAAGTGGAAAATAACAAGCTAAAGAAATGGCTGCTATAGTCGATTGTATCAAACAAGTTTGTATTAGCCTATGTCCATATATATTGCTTTGGCTAATAGTTTGGACTTCTGTTGTCGTAAGTTTCTCTCTCGATCCCTCTTGTCACAACATCGATTTGGATATATGTCTAGTTTTTGGGTTAATTTAAGTTTTTACACTTACGTAAAATGAATTCGTAAAGATATTCTCGATGATTATGCACACGGCGTGTGTAACTTTTAGGAGGCCCCGTGAAATTGCACTTCTCACACACTCTCATACACAGCTCTTATCACATATATTATAATCTTGATGAATTATGCATGCATAAAAAGGCATTATATTGGATAACACAAGTTTAGTTGTCTAGAGAAAATCAATGTATTATAATAATATGTATCAAAACATTGCACAAAAGATAAACATTATGGGGTGATTAGATGATTGTTGAAAGGAGACTTTATTATGCAATAAGCTATAAGGCATGAGACCGTATGTGGTTCAGGTTCATTAAGGTTTCTATTGCCTTGTTTCGATCTTCATGCTATTAGGCCCGATCTTCGGACCTTCATGCTATTAGGCCTGACCTGAACCCATATAGTGGCTCATACCTTATAATCTATTGCCTAATAGAGTTCTGTCCTTGACTCGAGTTTTTTCCTTCAATTATGGTGATTAGATAATTTAGACCAAACACTAGTCTTTGATGAGCAGGGTGCGTTTACTGGATGTTGCGGCGGAAAGAATGACGGCACTCCAATAACGGACGCTGTGGAAATTAGCACATGTCCTACCAGCGAAGTCAATATTGCTACTAAAGAAATTAGGAGTGGCGGTGGTGGAAAATCGAATGAAACCCCTCCAGACTTGCTTGCTCCTAGCATGATTAGTAGCCGCGGTGATGGCAAGAACTAACCACACGACACATTGAGCAAATCAGTAGCTCGTGTCGAAAATATGATGGTCAATTAGACCAAGTACTGATTGAACCTACAAGTCATGTTTTATTTTATCTATGTGTGCATAATTGTAAAAGGATTTTATTCGATATATTATATTACATGTTATTGTCTGCTTTTTATTTATGTTTTCTCAAAGGGAAAATTAACAAAACCAAATAACCCAAAGAACATATTGAGCATTTCATTGAACAGTGTACTAAGAGCATCTCCATTTATGTGGACATTATCATGCCCATAGCAATGCCGCTTTGGATTTTTATATAGAACAATCAATATAAACTTCATCATTCAATGCTTAAACTTAAAATGTTCATAAACAAGATCATATATGTATTTCTCTTTAATATGTGCGAGTGTTTAAATGTAATATAAATCCACATATGTTGATCTTCACAGTGAGTGACATATCCTATCATGTCATACATACTTTAACCTCAACTCTTGTATGGTTTTTCTATAAAACACAATATATATTCCTCTTGTAACATGTAACAGTTGTTGGATCTCATCTCATCTGTTGGGATGGTTTCAAACAAAACCATCTTGAAACTTATTGGTCACATGTGAAACTGATCAACAATAGCTTGCATGAGCTTCTTCTCATCAATAAAATAAAAATAAAATAGAAGGCCGGCATGCACGCATACTCAACATTCATTACAGTATATAGCAAATGCAACCAAACAGATGCATGTCAACTACGTACTACCAAAAATAGATTAAGATGTTCCTAATTCCACGAATGAAATGAATGATCGAAACGAAATCATATTATTCTTTCTTTCTTACTGACCACCACCTTATTATTTGTACTTTTTAACCCCAACACGGGTCGATATCCAACCCCAAACAGATATATTCTTGGGACTCTCTTGACAGTGACAAGACTTTAACCTCAACTCTTGTACGGATGAATGATATCATATCACTTTATTCTTCGTCAATAAAGCGCTTTTTGACCCCCACAACATTATTCTTCGTTAATCTTAGCCGAAAACGTTGAAACTAATCCCATCAACAGTATTCTTTCTTTTTTCAGCATGCACGAGCTTCTTTACATCAATAAAAAAATAAATAAGAAAGAAAGACTTTGGATTTTTGGCCTTTGAGAGTTCCTTCCGGCAATGAATGATATCTCATAGTATCACTTTATTCTTTGTCAATAAAGGGCTTTTTGACCCCCAAACGGAAATCCAACCCCCAAACACGAACAACAGATTATTTGGACTCTCTTCAGTGAGTGGCATATCCTATCATGTCATACATACTTTAACCTCAACTCTTGTATGGTTTTTCTATAAAACACAATATATATATTCCTCTTGTAACATGTAACAGTTGTTGGATCTCATCTCATCTGTTGGGATGGTTTCAAACAAAACCATCTTGAAACTTATGGGTCACATGTGAAACTGATCAACAATAGCTTGCGTGAGCTTCTTCTCATCAATAAAATAAAAATAAAATAGAAGGCATGCATGCATACTCAACATTCATTACAGTATAGCAAATGCAACCAAACAGATGCATGTCAACTACGTACTACCAAAAATTGATTAAGCTGTTCCTAATTCCACGAATTAAATGAATGATCGGAACGAAATCATATCATTCTTTCTTTCTTACTGACCACCACTTTATTATTTGTACTTTTTAACCCCCACACGGGTCGATATCCAACCCCAAACAGATCATATATATTCTCGGGACTCTCTTGACAGTGACAGACTTTAACCTCAACTCTTGTATGGATTAATGATATCATAGCCGACAAAGCGCTTTTTGACCCCCACAACATTATTCTTCGTTAATCTTAGCCGAAAAGTTAAAACTAATCCCATCAATATTATTCTTTCTTTTTTAACATGCACGAGCTTCTTTACATCAATAAAAAAAATAAAAATAAAAAATTAAATCATATTCAACATCCATTAGCAGGTACTCCTGTTACTACTTCTAACTCTTTTGGGACACTTGAGGTGCATGAGGATACGGGCATTCAAAGTCCTGTGGTTGATTCTAATACTGAGGAGGCGATGATTGGGGTTTCTACTGGTTGTTCTAAGGAAACAGATGTGGATAAGGGTCGTACAATGGAGGTTAATGAGGATGTGTTAAATAAGACTGGTTCTACATCACATGTACCGCCATGAGTGATTCAACGGGAACAATGGATGTTGGTTCTACTCCCATAGTTGAGAAAATTGGTAAGCTTGAAAACTACTTATTCTTGGGAAAGCTACTCTTGTGGATGATGATGGTCAACCTATTCCGCTACCTCTTCTACTAAGAGAGCTAACCCTTTTCTAAAGTGGGAGAGATTGAGGTGTCGATTTCAAGATGAGGTTGTTGCTAACCCATTTGATGAGTCCGCTAATATATTTAAGTGGTGGCCAAGGGTATGAAGATGAGTATGATGAATATGACTTCCATGACTATGCGAAACAAGTTCGTGATCTTCCGGGAATTTGGATGCCTTTAATGCCATGTATGGCACAACGTTTCAAGGTCCTAGGAAATAATTTCGTTGTGTCATATGTTATCATTTGAGTAGTGTTTTGTTTCTTGTTTAGATAATTGGAAGTATCTTGTTATGTAAGCTCTATGCCTATGTAACGGGTGATATATGGGATCTCACCATATACATTGTACTTAAACATTTATTTGGTTAATATATTTACGAGGTGCGGATTACCCTTTACCCAAAAGAGTGAACATCTGTTGTACCTTGAAGACGCTTTCACTACCTCTTTCATCGATGGTCTCCTAGTTCCGTACATATCAACGCCACCACTTGTTCCCTTACCATGCTCGCTATCTTTTTCTACTTCGTCTAAGAGCCCTTCTTCTACTACCATCTCAACTTCCTGAGTCTCGCTCTATTTTGACCTAACCCACGACACAATGTCAACATTTTCAGTGTCTACATAGCTTCTGTCTAGTTATAAGAATACATTAACATCATTCATGCATGTAATAATGAATAAGACTGTAAGAGTAGAATGAGAAATATTCACTACCTGAAGCAATGTATGTTAGTATTCACAGGTTCCGGCCAGTAATGTTTCAGGATCGAATTTAAACAAGATTAACAAATATTGATTCTTTGGATATCACAACATAGTAACGATTATGTTGTATTTAATTGATTGTTCATATTGAATGATTACAACTGATAACTGTTTATAGATTCCTAACCTATTTATACAAACTGAATCGGTACCTTTGGAAGAGAGGAAAACTGTTTCACATAAAGTAAACGACACAACCTATTCTAAACGTTATAACCTTTCAAAACGGTTATATTCTTGACATCTATGACCCAGCCCATACATAATTTCGGTGTATATACCGAAATTTACAGATATACATAACATATATACACTTGTGTACCCTAATCTATATTTCTATAACATTAAAAGTCCAACAATGTAACCTATAGTGCCCATAAGTGAGATATGAGGCTCCATGTCACCATCCAGTAGAATGTTCATGGGTTTGATATAACAATGCGTGCACAATAACATGATCACAGTCAAAATGGAGATAAGCCAACGACTCCGCCATTCCTAATGCTATCTTGTATCGACTACTCGTGTCTAAGATTAACGGGGGACTTCTTTCTTAAAGAACGTTATAAAGGCTACCATTTTCCATATACTTGTACAAGATCAAACCGTAATCCTTTTTATCAAGAAATCTTCATCACAAAAGATTCCTATGCCTCACATTCCCAACCGTCTCAACTTCCCTTTTCATACTTGTATGCCATCCTTTCATTCCTCCAAAATCAAGCTTCTTCACAGCATATGCCCTATCTGTTGGAAGTTAATGACAAAATCAGATAAATCAGTTAGTATATAGTATGTAATAAACGCAAAGCCTAAGGGCCGAATATGTTAGTTTGTTAGTTAATAACCGAATAGCGGTTATAGAAAGTTAGTTATTGGTGAAGGGTCACAATGGTTCATAGAACCTGTTAGTGCCTTTTCGGTATGTATATATATGGTCAAGTGTCTGTAAGAATTCATGAACGAAAATTGCAAGTATCAATCAAGTATTTTTATATATTACATGTGATTTGTTCATCATAGCAAGTTTTATTCCAACAATTGGTATCAGAGCCCAAGGCTAATCAATCCAAGGAAGAACATCGATTGAAAGCAAGAATCAACCACAAGAACGAAAGAAAAAAGAAAGCAGATTTGATTCAATTTTTAATCAATCAAGAAAGAAGGAGAAAGATTACCCGTTTCACTCGTCGATTGGAGAAGTAAGAAGACGAACGGAAACCGGAGAAGACAACCGGAACAGATTAGACCGTTGTTCCCACAGAAAGCATCGACTGATTATAGGATACATAAAACCCTTTTGATAACCACTCTAGCCGATACCAAAATAGATAATCGAAAGATCGATTAGAAAGGAAAGGAATCAATTTCATTGTGGTATTCTCCTGGTTTTATTTTCTGTTGTTGTTTAATCTAATTAGAATTAGGTTTTATAAGAAAAGAAAAGGGGAAGAAGAAAGAAAGAAAACCAGATAGTTGATTTTGCTAAGAATCTAGGATTTAGGAAAAAGATTTTTTTTAAGAAAGTAGTTTATTTTTTTCTTTTCACTTTATTTGTTGATTAGGAAAAATATAAATACATATAAAATCCCAAATCAATTGAAGGAATTAAAAGTAAGAAAAAATCAAGTTTTGTATTGTTATATAAAAAAATCTTTTCACTTTAGCTTACAAATACAAAATAGCAAGTAAGTAACCGAATCCTTGTGGTTCACATAGTAAGTAGTAAGAAGAAACCTATCGTTTTAAGGAATCTAGTGTTTAATGAAACCTTGGTGTTTCGAAGTAAGTAAGAAAACTCTAGAGTTTCCAAAGTAAGTAAGTAAAGAAAACATTTAGCGTTTCAAAGTAAGTAAGTAAGTAAGTAAGTGAAACTTTAATGTTTTAAAGTAAGTAAGAGAAAACCGTAGTGTTTCACCCCGTAAGAGAAACTGTAGTATTTCACCCCGTAAGAGAAAACCGTAGTGTTTCACCCCGTAAGAGAAACCGTAGTGTTTCGACCAGTAAGAGAAACCTCGGTGTTTCAAAGCAAGTAAGAAAGTACGCAAGTAAGAAAGCATGGTGGAAGGTGACAAGCATGATAACGCATCAAGTAGAGCATCAATTCGAGAACAAGGAAATATAGCACTTCAATGTCCAAAACTGAATGAATCAAACTACACCACATGGGCAATTAAGATGGAAACAATCTTAAAGGCCTATGGACTTTGGGAAATGCTTGAAGATACAGAAAAAGTAGATGAAAGAAAGATGCATACAAAAAAATCAATGATCCTCACAACATTGCCGGAAGATATTCTAATGCAAGTTGCACAGTACGAGACTACGAAGGAAGTATGGGAATCAATTAAAGTACGTTATATTGGAGCAGACCGAGTTCAGAAAGCACGTCTACAAACTTTAAGAAGCGAATTGGAGACCTTAAAATGAAGACCAACGAAACCGTGAATGACTTTGCGAGAAAATTGGGGAGCATAAGAGGAAAGTGTAAAAGTCTTGGTTCTAATCTTAAAGACAAAGTACTAGTAAGAAAGTTGTTGAACTCAGTTCGAAAGAAGTTTCTACCAATTGTGGCATCCATCGAGCAATATTCGGAAGTTGATGAAATGTCATTTGAAGAAGCAATGGAAAGAATAATAACTTATGAAGAACGCCTCAAGAGTCGAGATGAACCGCAAGAAGATTACCAAAGCGAACTTCTAATGGCAAGTTCAAGTAATCAAGGCCGTGGTAGAGGTCGAGGAAGAAACTTTAGCAAAGAAGAAAGAGGACGTGGAAGAGGTACAAGTCGAGAACAAAACAAGAAAGAAATGAGATGCTATGAATGTTGTGAATTTGTTCACTTTGCATACGAATGCACCAAATGGAAAGATAAAGACAAGAAGCAAGAAGCACATCTCATTTACCAAAGCGACGAAGAGCCTACATTGCTATGAAGACACGTCAAGAAATAAAGGAAGTACTGATTTTGTCATTAGGGGGAATATTGGAAGTTAATGACAAAATCAGATAAATCAGTTAGTATATAGTATGTAATAAACGCAAATCCTAAGGGCCGAATATGTTAGTTTGTTAGTTAATAACCGAATACCGGTTATAGAAAGTTAGTTATTGGTAGTTATTGGTGAAGGGTCACAATGGTTCATAGAACCTGTTAGTGCCTTTTCGGTATGTATATATATGGTCAAGTGTCTGTAAGAATTCATGAACGAAAATTGCAAGTATCAATCAAGTATTTTTATATATTACATGTGATTTTTTCATCATAGCAAGTTTTATTCCAACACTATCATGATCCAATGAAGCTTTGTACACTGTCCCATGGGCTCCTCTCCCTATAATATACTTATCGTTTAAGTTCTCGGTAGCTTCCACTACTTTTATGAGCAAAGACGAACCACATACTAGCTTCTGCCATCAAGTCGATTTCCTGCTTTTGTTTTCTGTGATAGAGTACCACCAGATAAAGTACTAGAATGATAACCAAAACAAATAGAGAAATTCTAACTTGCTTGATTGAACAGCACAAGGTTTGACATTGCCTTTTTGAACACAACTCAGAGCCAAAATTGGCACAAAGGCCCAAATTTCCTAAGAAGGATGAACCAGATGTGTTGAGAGATGTCAGCAAATTTGATGGTATTGGACATGTGAAATGATTGTACGATACATTCAACTAGACTAGTCCATGGGTATCACTAAGTGATGCTAAATTCCCAGTCAGATTGTTGTGTGAAACATCCAAATGCTCAAGCATTACCATGTTCCCAAAATGTGACTCCATCATACCGTTGTTGTCACGAGATTCAACTTATCGGGACCATGGAGATCTACTATCGATGAGGATAGTCCCACCAAATGAACTACCAACAAGTTGGAGATTTATCAACCCTTGGAGCTTATTGATAAACTCAGAGAGAGGGAAAGGGGTAATAAGAAGTGTGAAAAATGATATTATTAGAGAAAGTGAAGGATACAAGAGTATATATATACAGTTGACTAAAGCTACAATATCAACACTACTCTAATGAATCTAGAAATGTTACTAGTATAAATACATTTCTACATCTTGTTACAAAAGACTAAGCTAAGACTTTGTAAGGCTTGCATCTTGGATGGTTGTCTTCTTTGTATGAAGTTGATTGAACATCTTGATGTAGAAGCTTGAGTAGTATCTTTATCCTCTTTATTGTTGGAATTATATAATATGACAATCATATATAAAACACATAAAAATCAAAGAAAAATTCGGAAGTGTATAGAAACGATTAATGAATAATTAATTAACGTAAACATAAAGTAAGCGTACCTTTTTCAATTCAATTCCCAAACTAGCAATTAGATGAACCCTAATTAGGGTTTATAGGTTTATAAGAATTACCCCTTACCGATTTTGTAATTCAATCCAAGATACCAACAAAAGTATGTTAGTACCACGTTCTTGTACACACGTACTAAATCAAATTATAGGGGATGGTTCAGATATAGTCTGTGAAGAAGATGGTGTTGTAGAGTTAGAAGGTGAATGGGAAGGAGATGGAGATTGTGTGGGTGAAAGGTTAAGAGGTTGATAGGTGAATGGTGAGGTGTAATGTGGCTGTGGTGTAGTTGTGGAGGGGAGTGATGTAGGGGATGAAGAGGTGGTGTTTGATTGATGAAAGGGAAAAATGATCTCTTCAAATGTGACATGTCTGCTGGTGTGGATTTTTGTGGTGTGTGGATCATAAAGGAGTTATCCCTTTTGATTTTGAGGATAACCAATAAGAACAGTTGGGATTGCTCTGGGGTGAAACTTGTCTGAAGTGTGTTGATGAACATATGCTCTGCATCCAATAACTTTAAGGTGGTCCAGTGGTGGGGGATGGTGATATAAAAGTTCATAAGGACTTTTGTTGTTGAGAATTTTGGTGGGAAGTTTGTTGATTAGGTAGGTAGCTGTAAGAATACAGTACCCCCAAAGATGTTTTGGAAAATTGGCTTGAAATTGAAGTGATCTTGCTACTTCCAGTAAATGTCTGTGTTTCCTTTCCACCCTAGCATTTTGTTGTGGGGTGTAGGGACATGATGTTTGATGTATTATGCCTTTTTGGTTATAAGATTCAGTGAGTGCATAGTTGATAAACTCTGTGCCATTGTCACTTCTTATCTTTTTGATTTGTGTTTGAACATAAGAATGAAAATGTTTGATGGTGAAGGTGACATGATGTTTGCTAGGAAGCATGTATGTCCATGTTGCTCTAGAAAAATCCTCAACTATTGTAAGAAACAGTTTACATTTATTGATTGTGGGATGATGATAAGGTCCCCATACATCCATGTGAAGTAATTTAAACATAAAAGTTGCATGAGAAAAACTAGGTTCAAAAGGTAAATTGTGGTGTTTAGCTAAAGGACATATAGTATAATGTTTTGAAGTGGTAGTGTCTGAAAGAGAGAGTTGAGTGATGGTCTTGAGGACTTGAGAAGAGGGATGTCCCAATCTTGCATGCCACAGTGAAGTTGTGCTGGTACTAGAAAGAATTATTGATGTAGTGGAGATAGGAGAAGAAGGTGTTGATGGAGAATGTAGGACATAGAGGTCACCACAGAGAGTTTCAATTTTTGATGTTCCATTATGGTCCTGAAAAGTGCATGTATTGTGAGTGAAGGTGATGGATTGAAGTGTGTTTTTGAGGAGTTTGCTAACAGAAATCAGGTTGTAAGTGAAAGTAGGAATGTATAATACATTGTGCAAAGTGATGTTTAATTGTAGTGTGACTGATCCTATGGTATTACATGTGGTTGTGTTACCATTGGGGAGATGAATAATTATTGGTGTGATGCAAGTGATGATATTATGCATGAGTGTGATAGAAATGCATATATGATCGGATGCCTCACTATCTATAATCCAAACTTCCTTAGACTTGGTAGTGTATTTAGCAATGATTCTCTTACCTGCTATGAAGTTACATGAACCAGAAGGTGAGGTTTCTAAGTTGTTCTGCATCATTAACAGCACCTGATTTAGTTGATTCTAAAGTTGATCCATCCTGGTTGTGACAGAGTAGTCTGGTGGGAGTGGAGTAGGAGGAGTGCTTGATTCCATTGGTGTGTCACTCATCACTGCCATGTTGATAGTTGCCTTGCCCTTGAATTGGTTGGTTGAAGATTGGTGATTTGGAGTGAATGACCTCTTTTGTGATGGTTGATACTTGTTGTGTAGGGGATGGCCAATGGGATATCCAACCACCTTATAACATTCATTTTTGGTGTGTCCCTCTTTGAAGCAATTCCCAAAAATTACTCCTAGTTTGAATGTACTTTTCCTAGGTTGTTGTTGAGTGACAGGATTCCTAGTGTTCTTGGATGGTTCAGAAGTGTTGGTGGTTCTGTAAGTGTTAAGTGCAAATGGTATTGAAGATGTGGTCTATTTAGGATTTTCCCTTTGCTTTTCTTCCTGTCTGAGCATACTATAGGCATTGGCAACCATAGGTAAAGGATGTAGCAGTAAAATTTGGCCTCTAATGTTGGTATAGGATTCATCCAAACCCATAAGGAACTGAATCAGTCTCTTCCTCTGGTCTCTCTCACCATTTGTTTTGCCATTCTCACAAGTGCACTTACATGTACAGTTATAGGGTGCCTCTAATGCATCTAATTCATCCCATAAGCCTTTGAGTTTGTGGTAGTAGACTTCAATAGAACTGTTTGGTTGCTTAAGGTGCACTATTTCATTGGTGAGTTGGTAAATACTATGTCCATCTAGTTGAGAATAGTGATCATAAAGTTGGTGCCAAAGTGAGTGTGCAGAGTGAACACAATTGAGATTGTTACTAATGGGTTCTGAAACAGTATTAAGTATCCAAGATATTACCACATCATTAGCTCTCTCCCAGTATGATCTGATTGATGATGTCATCTCACGTTCCTCATATTCCCCATTGATTAGCTTAAGCTTGTTTCTTGCACTCAATGCTATCATCATGGATCTTTTCCATGTGCTGTAATTCTCTGAACCAGTAAGCTTTTTAGCAATCAAGATCATGCTTGGATGATCTTGAGGATGAAAATACTGAGGATGATTGACTGAATTGATATCTTCCACTGTTTTGTTGGGATTTGTGTTTGATGTGTTTGAGTTACTGGAATTTGTCATTGTGACTGATAAATGTGTATCTTGATGATGTGTTTAATGGTGGAATTGTGTTCTTGAAGGTGAAATGAATAAATTTGGGGATTTGAAGATTGAGATTGAATTGATTGAAATTGAAGTGATGATGATGTTTGTGTTATTGTGGTGATCAAGAAACTGGCTATTACAGTTGAGTTGAAGAAGTTTGATGACGGTTATGGTGGTTTGTTACGGTGCGGAAAAGTTGTTATGGTGGTGGTGGCGAAAGAGTGGTGGTTAGGTTGGTGAGCAGGATGATTGCTCTGCTACCATATTGATTAACTGAGAGAGAGGGAAAGTGTTATTATGGAATGTGAAAAATGATATTATTACAGAAAGTGAAGGATACAAGAGTATATATATACGGTTGACTACAGTTGACTAAAGCTACAATATCAACACTACTCTAATGAATCTAGACATGTTACTAGTATAAATACATTTCTACATCTTGTTACAAAAGACTAAGCTAAGACTTTGTATGGCTTGCATCTTGGATGGTTGTCTTCTTTGTATGAAGTTGATTGAACATCTTGATGTAGAAGCTTGAGTAGTATCTTTATACTCTTTAGAGCTGAGATATGAAATGCGGAACTCCCCCAGAAAAATTATTATCACTCAGACTTAAAGTTGACAACTGCGTTAACCTCCCAAGTTTGGATGGGATCAACCCACTTAGCACATTATGACTTGCATCAAATTCCAACAACCTGCTACAATTGGGCAGTTGAGACGGCAACAAACCTTCCAATTCATTGTATGAAATATTCAAAGCTTGAAGCTCTCGAAGATTTCCAAGCTCTAGGGGTATGCGACCAAAAAGTTTACACTACCACAAAAAAGGGCATAGAGCCCGGTTGAAAAGGGTAATAAAGCCCGAATTTTCATATGGGCTTAAAGGGGAGGGGACTCTATGCGAAAACCACATTGGGTTCTATGATAGTTTTTTATAAAAAAAAATAAAGAATAGAGCCCGGTTTTCAAATACGGAGTATAAAACATGGCTTTATCTGAAGAAAAAAACTTATGCTATATTTACATCCATTATGTAAAACTTTGAAGTGAAGAGGAACCAAATCAGCATTCATCCAAAATGCAGCTGCAACAATTGACGTGCCAAAATTAGCATTCATCCAAAGTTTAGGCAAATCCAAATAAAAAGTCACAGTTACTTAGGTATATATACCGTTTGAGGCAAAGTAGCATTTGAGTCATCTTGTTCTTGAGCTTTCATTCTTGCAAACCCATCAAATATTGAGGAAAGGTCTTGAAACATAAGTATAAATCCTGCATATGCCATGAACGAGCAAAGAAGAATCGTCAGTCTAATCCAGATACTAGGCAACTCATTTAGTTGTGTTAGTGTGAATTCACAAATATATCATGTATACAAAAGCAGTCGTTAAGTTTAGGCTTGAACTACTAGCCCGGAATTTTGATTCTGGTTCTTTGCCAATTTAGGACCTTAACCAATTATAACTTGCAGATGTGAAATCCCGATCGTCTAACGTTAAATGTGTCTACTTTTTCTCCTTTACCCAAGTCCTACAGTACTGAAGCCTTTAATGACTCTAATTGGCAAAATTAATGGTATCATCCGTGAGGAATATAATGCACTTATTAAAAATAATACTTGGACACTTGTACTGCAACCCAAGGACGCGAACATAGTTTGTTCCATGTGGCTCTTCCAGCACAAGTATTTTGTAGATGGTACACTTACTCGTTACAAGGCTCGTCTTGTAGCGAATGACAGCACACAACTTTCTTCTAGTATTGATGTTGATGAGACCTTTAGTCCGGCTGTTAAACCGTCTACTATTCAGATTGTCCTTAGCTTTGTTGTTTCTAGGCATTGGCATGTTCATCACCTCGATTACAAACGTTGCAAACGCGATTTACAAACGTTGCAAACGTTTGGATCATAGTGGGGAAAAAGAGATAGATGTTTTGAACCGTGCTAGGACCAAATATCGTGATGATTTACAAAATTAGGTGGCGCTTTGGATTGTGTTACTGCATCTCTTGGTGCTCTAAGTAATTTTGTTGCAAAAGTGACCTAGAACGGAAGTGTGTAACACAAAACCTTGCAAAGGTTTTAGCAAATCACAAAGGATTTAAAGACAAAGTCTTGAATTTTATTGAACAACTGAATGAATTACATTAAACCCAAACCCTATATTTATAGGAAAGCCAAACTTAGGGTAAAAGAAAAGTAAATTTGGATAAGACCGACTCTAAAACTAAAATAAGAAAACTGACGCGACTAAGTTACGGAGTAATTGAGAATTCTAGCTACGGCGTAACTCTTTTAAACTAAACCAATTACGACGTAATTTCATCATAGAATGCTTCAAAAGTTTTAGCAAAGGCTACGGTGTAATCATGGTTTCAAGGTTACGCCGTAGTTTAGCAACATCTACGTTTTCGCTTGCCGGAACTTCTTACTACCCTCGATATGCTTCATGTACTCTTCTGAAAGTTCTTCAATCTTGTCCTCATCATTCCTCCCCACTTTAGAAGAACTCATCCTCGAGTTCTCTCCTTCATTCACATCATTAAGATAAAACTCATAAATATCCAACACATTGAAAGTCTTCGAAATATTCATAGTATTTGGCAAATCCACCACATAAGCATTATCGTTAATCTTCCGAAGTAACTTGTACGAACCATATTTCTTTGGTTGTAACTTGTTATACGTACCAACCAAAAAAAGCTCTTTTCGAAGGAACACCATAACTTCATCACCTACTTAACTTAACACGATGATGCTTATCCGAAGCGTCTTTATACTTAGCATTTGACTCGGAAATCTTAGCTCTAACAACTTCATGAGTAGCTTGAACCTCTTCCACCATTTTGTTTGCTTGGACATTCTTCTTTCCCGGTAAATCAATTAAATCCACCACTTGTCTTGGCGAAGTCTTGTAAATAATCTCAAATGGTTAAAATCACATTGAACTATGGACCACACATTTGTAAGCAAACTCAGCTTGAGCCAACGACACGTCCCAAAGTTTTGGCTTCTCTCCACACAAACACCTAATCATGTTTCCCAATGTTCGATTGTCCACCTCGGTTTGACCATCCATTTGAGGATGAGCGGTACTACTAAAGTTCAACGATGTACCCAAATGCCTCCAAAGTGTTAGCAAAAAATGAGCAAGAAACTTACTGTGAAATCCAAGATCCTGACTCAACTAGAGTATATAATAACAATGATTGAATATGCACAGCGGAATAATAAGAACACAATCAAAGTTACCAACAAGGTTTTTCAAATAAAACTAATGATCCTCTATGGATCTTTACACCCTCTCTATAGAGGTTTTTCTTGAATGTTTTTCTGAAAGGTTGTTTCAATACAATAGACCTAAGTTCCTTTTATAGACAAGGAACACTATTCCCTCTCTTGGGAAAAGTACAAACATGCAAATAAATAAATGTAAAATCACATACACATGCCCATGCTAACCTTGGGCATTACAAGAATAAATCCATGCTAACCTTGGGCAGTACAAGAATAAGCCCATGCTAACCTACAAATAATACAGCGCATGCATATCCTACTCTGCTTCACTATATCAGCAGAATCACGGCTTCACTACTTCACCAGATTATATCTTCAATGCAGATACCAACACCGCTTCAAGAAAATCGTACTTCACTACTTCAAAGAGATTCCACGGCTTCAAGATTTTAGCAGAATCCACGCCCAAGATTTCAACCGCTTCACTACTTCAAGATTCCACTGGCCAAGATTAACAGATTTCACCGCTTCAAGATTTCACCGCTTCACTAATTCAAGAGAATAACTTCAAGATAATTCCTACTTTGTAAGTTTATATTACTCAAAGAGAAACTCTTCTTCGCAGTAATCCATTGTTTCTCGCTCAAGAGTATCACGGTTTCACGTAATTCCCAACAATCCTCCCTAAACCGAATTTGACCTTGGGTTAAGTTCCGCTTCGAATCTTTAAAAATTTTTAACTAGAGGATTGTAGCAACAAATGACAAAATTTCCCAACAATCTTTAACACTTCGAACTCGAGGATTGTACTTGAACATCGTGAGTAAAGAACCAAAACAATTTCATCTCTATGATGACCAAACTTTGAAACGCTGTGTCTTTGCAAAAGAACAAATGACATAGTGTACATCAAAACTCATTAGTTGCATACTATTCTCATCACATCCGGTGAGTTAACTCATGTGAGAGGTGAATCATTGAAAATAATGGATTTGATGTCTCTTTACCAATAGCCATCACTACCGGAGTAGCCAAATGTTTAAGTTCGAAAACCATGGTACACTCGATAACCATCGATTTATTGGCAAACCAGCAACCATAAACGGATTTGACATGTCTTTACCTGGAGCCGTTTGCTCAGGACTAGCCAACTCTTTGATGGAATGCCGTCATCATCATGGTGAGTTGATTACCATTTATGGATTTCAGCAGCCTTTACCACAAGCCATAATCTTGAGGGCTAGCCAACTCTTGTGTCAAAAAGACATGGTGAGATGAAAACCATGAGTGGTGTAGTAATGAACCAACACCAAAACCTGCAAGCAAGAAAGAGTAGAATCGAACACGACAAAGTTAGAGTTTTTTTTTTTGTTTTTTTTTTGTTTTTTTTATAATATACAATTAAGAAAGAATAAAAACAACCAAAACATGTACAAGATACCATCAGCAAAGAAGCAGAAACCAAAGACAGGCTAGTGTGTCAAGAAAACACTAAGCCTCCCTTAGGCGATGAGGATCCAACAATTTGCAAAATGGTTAGAAAACAAAATACAACAATAAGCCTCCCTTAGGCTTATGCCTCCTCAATCAATGCACCGACAAATACTATTGTTCTTGGGTACCCATAATGAACCTTTCCTTTGAGTTTTCCAAGAATAACATGTTGAGGGCTTAACAAGAGTTGCCACACTAACTCCACCATGTGCCTTATTCATATGAGATACATTAGTGTATATGACCGAAAATAAGAACTTTTAGGTCTATAGGCATAAGCCTAGCCTTCTTGCTCCACCAACTAGTAATAATCGGTAAAGAATATCCTCCACCGGAGGGAATCGAAAAGGCCTTTTAAGCCCGCTGCCAGGAATAGATGCATACACCTTTGGTTTACCGTAAGGAAGCGGTTTACGCTTTCACATGAGCAACTTTGGGAACAAATGGAGGAATACTAGCAACATTAGTCCATGTGGGTCTAGAAGTCTTATGGCGGAGGAAACACCCATCCTTTTTCATGATAATCACGGTCTATAATAAGATGGAGTTTACTACCACACACAAAACAAGATTTCTTCTTGAAAGGCTTATTCTTAACACAACTTTGTTTATTACATATAAACTTATCAGAAACAGAACTAGTAGCAAAATTGTGTTTTACAGAATAAGTAATTGGCTCTGTTTTGGGCTCATCATTAGCTACTTTGGACTTGGGTGTGGTCTTGGGTGTGTGCCTAGGTGAGTCAGACTTTTCACTTGAATCACATGAGGTATAGTCAGTGGACTTTAAATCTGACGACTTGTCACTTTCAGAACAAGAGACAAAGTCATTAGGTTTGCTATTAAGGTCTAGCAAATCACTTGACTTTTTGCCATATAAATGGTGTGATCCATCAAAGTCAACGAGAATTGACTGTGTCAATGGGCATGAATTCACCTCTAATAGGTCCACGACAAAGATGTAAATCACCTTCTTTCACAAAATTTGCTAAACCTGCCGGTGTAGATTTACGAGTATCATTCCTAGCTTCTAAGCCAACATACTTCTTAAAACCTAAAGCGAAGAGAGTTAGGAGATTGATCGCTATAGATGAAGTCGGCTAAATTATCACCGACATTAACCATTCTTTATGTCTAGCTACTTCCTCATCTAGTTTCACTTTTAGCACTTGGTTTTCAGAAACTACATCAGCTTTTTCTTTCTCAGTACGTTTTAAATCTATTTTAGTAAATTCGAGATCACTTTCTAACACCCTTATCTTTTCCTCATAAGCCAATTGATTCTTTTGAAACCATACCTTTTGTCTTTCTAATGTTTTTAAAGCACGTTTATAAGCTTCATTGTCAACATAGCATGCATTATATTTAGGTTTCATTTCATCATAGGCTTCTTTTAGTTCATTATATCTCTTTACAACTATAATCACAAGTATGTACACGAGATGCCCATGAAAGCAATTGGCGGATGGCAAATTCTTCAAGATAACCTTTAGCATCAACTTCCTTGCTCATCTTCTTGAATTTCGCCTTTCCTCCATACCTTGCTTTGAGAGCATTCCATATAAGACTTGCATCATCCATATAGCTAAAATCGCTACATGATCAGCAGGAATAGATTTAAGCAAGATAGTCTGGCCTTTGACTCTCTTTTGTACAAAGAATGTGTTCATCCGCAATCGTTGGAGGACGAATAATGATGTTACCATCACGATCACTTCCAATCCTTTTTAACTGTTGCCATTTTGGATCACCTTCCGATATTCATATCATTATTCATGATCCAAGGTTCCATCTTCTTAGCCTGACTTCAGACTCATCATCCATTAAATAAGGAAACATAACTTCATCCCTATTATTATCAAATTACGCCATGTTGTGGAGAGAAGATTGCCTGAGTGAATGCATTCTATGAACTTCAAAGCGAAACAATAAAATAGAGGGACCAAAATTTTGATGACCGTATTCCTCGGACCAAAATAATACCAAGTAACAAGTAAAAGAAAACAAATGCCAATTGCACAAGAAAAAAAATTTCCACGTGATCACACAATTCGAATGACCAATGAAATCAATATCTATTTCAAACTTGGACCCACGTGAGATCAAAGTAGAGCTAGCTAACCAAATGAATAACTAACCTCACCAATCACTGATAATCGAAATATACCCAAAATATTTAACTTTATAATTCGAACCCCACATGAAGACCTAAATCAGTTGACACCTTTTGACCAAACAATCTCGTGACAAGAACATCAAAAAGATGAGCCCCACGTTAGCCAATGTGTGACACGTGAAATCAAAAGAAACAATTTGATGCAACAGCCAATCAAAACTCTTGTGGGTTACTAACACAATCAAAGAATGGGACCAGCACTAGACACTATGAATAAAAATTTAATAAACCCCACGTGATTAAGAACAACTTTACCAATCAATTGTTAAACCCCAAATAAGTCGACCAATCGCATACTCAAGGCTATTGTTACAACCATGTACTGCGTAACACTTTAAACATATTCATTAACATTGACCAAGTTGATTTCGAGTTCCATGTCAGATCATGGACCAATCAAACACATGCAGTACTTGAATTTATTAATCCCCTCGTGACCCACTTACATGAATTTAAATAATCATGATGTATACCCGTTACCTTCAGCAGTAACACGAAAATTATCAATTCAAACGAGTGGAGTTAAATTAATACCTCATGCGCATGCAGTGTCAAGAAAAAATAATGAGGCTCAATCAACCGAAACTGGTCTTCAACAACCTGCTTCACGCCAATAAACTGATCCGAATAACAACCCCTTTATTCCTGCTGCTTCTTATGAAGTTTCTTTCAAAGTGTGACTACGCAGCTTTCGCTCTTATAACTTTTCACGAGGCTCGGATCAACGATCCTCCGGTGGAAACCTTCCTTGGTATACCAAGAACTTCATTCAAATTTTATGCCGATCCAACAGCTAACGAAGAAGATATGACTGTTTCAAAACAAGGTCAAGTATCCTTACGGAACTTTTCGTGAGACTTCTACGACTTATAACTTTTGATTGGAAGCTCGATTGACAATCCTCCGGTGAAACTTTAGATTACAATATAGAGATGCACCGAAAATATTGTAGCTCGATCCAACGGCTCAAGAAAATTTATCATTGCTTAAAAACACCCAGTAAACATTACGAAAATTATGAACGACTTAATTTTGTATCTTTTCTTGAAAAACCTTGTAAACTCAAGATCGAGAGCCACCCGCTCGATACCAATTGTGAAATCCAAGATCCGGACTCAACTAGTATATAATAACAATGATTGAATATGCACAATGGAATAATAAGAACACAATCAAAGTTACCAACAAGGTTTTCAAATAAAACTAATGATCCTCTATGGATCTTTACACCTCTCTATAGAGGTTTTCTTGAATGTTTTTCCGAAAGGTTGTTTCAATACAATGCACCTAAGTTCCTTTTATAGACAAGGAACACTATTTCCTCTCTTGGGAAAAGTACAAGTATGCAAATAAATAAATGTAAAATCCCATACACATGCCCATGCTAACCTTGGGCATTACAAGAATAAATCCATGCTAACCTTGGGCAGTACAAGAATAAGCCCATGCTAACCTATAAATAATACAACAAGATGATATCCTACCGCTTCACTATATCGCAGAATCACGGTGTCACACCCCAAATTACTGCTTTGCAATGAATAGAATTCACGGGGTTGTCGTCATAGCATCATCACAATCACAATTATATTGAACGACCTAAAGTGTCGTTTGGAAAAACACATCGTTTGATTTAATAAAACAATCAGAGTTTACAAAGTATAGGTCCCAAATGAAAATCAACATGTGCGGAAACAAGTTTGGTACAAGTCAAACGATGTTTTAAAAATGTATAAATCCATGTGAGACGCGTCGACACCGCGACTCTATGATAGTCCTCATGCATGCCATGAAGTGAATGCCTTAGTTACTTGAAAATACATTGCTAAAAGTGTCAACACAATGGTTGAGTGAGTTCATAGAGTTTATTTAAATGTTTAATACGACTACCACAAGTATAAATTATGTATGACAATGATGTCACAAAAATGATACAATTGCTTAAGCACATGACACCGAAGCTTAACTGATGTTCGCCCCAACAGAGTGTTTTGCCAAACAACTCAATAATGGTAATGAAATGAAATGCATCCGTCCGGTTGGAATCCACCAACCCGGATGGAGGTGTCACCCTCGATAGATCTATCCACTCACCCTCGCTTCTATGAAATTAACGGTTCATGATTATGAAATGGGGACATTTAACTGGCAATGAGGTAACTTAAGCAATGTAATGAATTTGAATATACTTGGTATCGTAATAAAATGATGTGCAATGTATTCTCCCGTAGGTTTGAAATAAGTATAAACTTGAATAAATCGGGCTATGAAAACTCACCTGTTGCAATGATAATGATGATATAATGGCAATGCTGAAATGAGGCGTAACCTCTGACCGTGACCTATTATGAATGATATGCTCTATGATAAGTTATGATGTAATGTTATGCATGCAATTCGTATGATATCTATACCACTTGTGAATTTTTGAAAATAATACTTATCGTCGAAAAATAATCTTATAACGTCTTGACAATTTATAAATTACTTTACAAGTATTTACATTGAAATGATATCCTACGATAATCATTTAGTGATTTATTATGAAATTATAACTTTTCGTCGTAAAATAATGTCTTTTGAAAAATTCATGAAAGTGACTAAATGGCCTTGAAAAGCTAGTCGTAAAATGGTGCACGTCAAGTGTTAGAAAACAAACTCAATGGTTTTGGAAAGCTTGTATCATTATCTCAAAGTTTTAGCATTTAAGTGTTCATCCTAGAGGTCTCGATCATAAAGAAAAATATAGGTTAAGTATGGTACTTTTGTCCAAAATATCGTTTAAGGGTGGTTTTCGGCGAAGTTTAAGTGACCATATTTTATCATTACAACTCCGCTTGACGAACGGTTGGACATTTTGGAAAATATGCTAGGCGAACTTACTTTACTAGAAGACATCATGTTATAAAAGCACTCGTCATTGTTAAAACGACCCTCAACATGGTCCTCGTCGTAGTATGTGTCTAATAGAAATATATTAATTTTGCTTATATAATAAAGTTACGGCAACTTTGTTTAACGCGTGTAATTTAATCGTTACAAGTCCGCTTTTCACGCTTTATATGTCCTTAGCTTCGTATCAAAGTATACTAATATATTTTTGATAAGTCGACACAATTTATAACGCTTAAGACTCATTTTGACTCGTAAAAGTTGAGAATACATGCTTGAATTTTCTCAAACAATAGTTTTTCGTCACAACTTGAAAATTCATATCTTCTTCGCTTTAACCCGCTCAAGCGCCCACGTTGCTTTAAAGTATATTTTCCAAATATCTAGCCCAAAAATTTTACTCATCGCCGAGAATTCCGGAATTCGAAAATAAGATCGAGACCTTAACTAAAGTTGTCGAAATGAGTTTTTCTCAAAAACCTATTTTAACCAATTCAAAACAACTCAAGCTATTCTAATCCTACCATACACCTTCTTAGGGTGTCATGGGTTCCTAGACATCAACGAAAGTGATATATTTCAAGGAGTAATTATAGGATAACATATATGAATTTATATAGCTTATAAACAATTTAAGTGGTATAGACATCATATAACTTATATGTTTTACTTGAGCATGATAAAAATGAACATAAAAATGAATATGAAAGATGAACATGAATATGAGATGCAAACTAATTACTTGATGAGGTGATGTGAACAAAGGTTTATTCCTAAACACCCAAGGTTTTTATTTCAAAACCTTACTTAAGAGTGTGTCTAGATTGTGATGAACTTGACTAGAAAAGTTTTTGATGAATTCCTCTTGCACCTTGGTATGGCGGTTGAGTAGAGAGAGAAAGAGAGCACTTTGATTTTTTTCACTTAATGTAATTGTATTGTATGTGTTTATTATGAGTATAGTTTATTGTATTTGTAAGATATTTAGATGAAACTTAGATGACTCACCCTTGTTTGTCGACAAGGGTGTATTGTCATTCACTTTTATTTATTTATTTATTTTTTTAAATGTATAAGTATAAGTAATGTAAGTTAATTAAATATAAGTAGTAACTTGTATACACATTTGAGCATTTAGGGTAGCGTTAGCTAAAAATAAATTTTAACGGGTCAAAATAAAATATATTGAAGTCATAAAAATTATAAAATACATTCCTTACAAAATTTGAGTGAAATAATAATTATCGTAGTTTTTAAGAAAACCGTCGTAATTATATAAATATAACAATTTATATACAAAATAAATTTAAAACATCGGGTAAACTTAATAATATAATTTTTATAGTCTTAAAATGAGTATAAAAATATATCGGGAAAATTTTTGGAAGTGTCGGATCAAATGTTCAAAATAATTGATTACGCGATAGCGTTTATTTAATAGGAAAATAAACGTTTAATGAAAAATGCAACTCCATGCATGAACTGAAATGATGATAACGATGCTAATGATATGTAGACTAAACCTAGTCTATATGAAATGTCCTTGAATGATGGTTCATGAATTCGCAGCTAAACCATTAAGGTTACGCGAATTTGATACTCGTAAACCTAGTTTACGATAAATGATGAAATGGTGAAGCGTGAATAGAAATTTTCTCCGGAAATGAATAGTGTTACGTGAATAGTAAATTCCCGAGATGAATAGTAAATTTGAGAAATGTCCTGAAATTGCGAGTTGTCACACACGGCTCACTACTTCACCAGTATTATATCTTCACAGATACCAACACCGCTTGCAGAAACAGTACTTCACTACTTCACAGATTCCACGGCTTGAAGATTTCAGAGAATCCACGGCAAGATTTTAGTCGCTTCACTACTTCAAGAGATTCCACGGCGATGATTTCAGCAGATTTCACCGCTTCAAGATTTCAAATTGCTTTACTACTTTAGTAGAATAACTTCAAAGATAATTCCTACTTTGTACATTTATATTACTTCAGTAGAAACTCTTCTTCAGCAGAATCCATTGTTTCTCGTTCAGCAGTATCACAGTTTCACAGAATTCCCAACACTTACTATCTCGATCTGAAGTAATTGACTTGGGAACTCCATGCAAACGAACTACTTCTTGAAAGAACAACCTTGCAATATGCGCCGCATCCAAAGTCTTCTTACAAGGAATAAAATGCGCCATCTTGGAAAACCTATTAACAACAAAAAACACGGAATCGACTCCTCGTTGGACACGAGGAAGTCCAAGTACAAAATCCATAGAAATTTCAACCCAAGGGCTCTTGGGTAGGGTTAATGGCATATAAAGACCCGTATTTTGTGCAACACCCTTTACTTCTTGGCACACAACACACCTCTTCACGAATGAGCTAACATCCCTCTTCAATTGAGGCTAATAAAATCGACTCTCCATGCTATCAATAGTCTTGTCATGACCTAAATGAGCACTCAATCCACCCGCATGCACCTCTTTGATCAATTGATTCCTAAATGAAGTCTTAGTAATACACAAACGATTACCCTTAAACAAATAACCATCAAGTACAAGAAACTCACCTCGATGTTGCTTGGTTTCAATCTCCTCCTAAATAGATCTGATACCAATTGTAAGAGATTGGTTATCATAAACACACTAAACACAAGTATAATGGATCGAATATGGAAGAACTAGAGAGAGAAAGTTAGTGGTTGGGAACTTGTTAGAGAAAGGAAAGTCATATGATTAGAAACCTCCAACCCACTACCTTGGAGGGTAGAGGGTATTTATAGTGTTACATAATACGACCTCTGTCGGGCTGTAGATCAGGTATACTATGGGTAAAGACCCGCTCGTCCTTCACGTTGTTACTTAACTAACTACTTACTAATGACTAAACGTCTAAGACTACGAACTGTCTAATGCTAACAAATACCTGGGGTGACCGAGTATTTTACTTCTGGATTTATTAGATCCTAACATGTCAGGTTCCCGATCCTGATCTTAGGATTTTACGATATTGCAAGGCAAAAATGATCCAGATCCTACATAGGATCTTTGCAAGCTTAAGATCTTATAGGATCCCGATCTTGACCATACGAGGGGTCTAATCCGATCCTACTTTTCTCGCATTACAAACTAAGAAACTACAAATTTATGGGGTTTTTTTGTAGAATTCATAAAATGATTTCCCCTCTCCAATTGCCATGATCATTATTAAATTATAAGTTTATTAGGTGTTAATTATTAATGCTAGCAGGGTACCCGCACGTTGCGGGAAAGAGTACCCTGTAATCAATTTTTTGGCATATTATATTTTTCAATTGGATATTTTTCGTGATAATGAGTTTACGCATGACCAAAATTTTGGAATTTATCGCACACTATTTCATATTTAAATTTCAAATACGTATGCATCACGATGCAATGACGATAGAAAATAGTAGTCAGTAGTATTACGAGGTTGAGATGATTGACGGTGAAAAGTATTTTCTAATTAGTATATGTTGTGTAATATTCATCAAATATTATTTAACGTGTAAACATAAACAAGTATATATTAGTTCTTGCAATATATGATTAGTAATGTATATGACATTGCTAATATAAATTATGGCATTAAAAAAAGTACACATTTTCATGCTTTATAAATCACATGAAAATCTTTGTATTTTGACATGTACAACTCTTTTTAAACGAATTTATTAGCAAAATGATTAGGTTTTCACTAAACTTGTACTAATATACATACATGGATGATAAATGTTTTTTGAATATGCAAATTTCCAAAAATTTAAATGTCCATAGACAAACAAAAAAATGGGCATTAAACTCACATGAATGAATGTTTCAATAGTTATGTGTATAAGAGTTTGGTTTAGTGTATTATACATAGCATTAACTATTTGTACATATTGCATATTAATTTGCATTCGTCAAAACATAAAATACATTTAATAGAGGAAAATGTCTTCCTATATTATATGTAGTATATAGATATTAGTTATTGGTTTACTCATTTTATGGCTTTTAATATATTTTTAGTATTTTTAATAACGAGACGCAAGGCAACGACATACAAAATGAAACCTCATTATATATACCAATAATGGTAATAGTGTTATAATTTTTGGACGAGTAAGAGTGTTAATTTGTATCTAAACATGGTTTTATTTGCAATGTTTCCAAGACTTACCGCATTAAAAAAGACTTTGCATTAAAAATATTAAAAAATAAATAAACTAAGCCTTTTATTTCATTATTTCAAGAAGCAACATAAGTTTTACATACTAGTATTCTATACATTTACACCATCCTTTATAACATCTTCCTTAACAGCAAGGGTCGCACGTACATTCATTCGAAGAATCGCATCTTTTGGTGATCTTTGGGGATATGAGTTGTATTTTTTTTATATCTGTAACTTCGTCAGAATTCATTGAAGTCAACTTTCGAGCCTTGACTTCCGGTATTGCACTAACAAACATAACACAAGAATTGAGCACCAATATGGCTTAAAACGCGACTTTGAACAAAGCATTCACCATATCTCTTGGTTAAGTTGCAATATTTAAAACTTGAGATGTATGTTTTTGAACTACAAAGACCTATCTATTTATAATGTTTAGTTGCTAAGATTTTAACACCGCCAAACAAGATTTATGTAATCACAATGAAAATCATATTTCAACATGCATAATCATATTAATATAATTAAGAATTTAATGCACGTTCTAAAACAAACCACATGTGACATGTTATAAATGTCAAATTAAATGATACATATATTAGTTTTTCTCCATGGCGTATAAATGCAATGGTTTATCTTTCAGTTTACTATAAATAGGAATTTAATACTCCTTTGGTCGTTGTTACACTTTGTTGGTTAAATTCATATCTTATCAGTATTAAAATAATGAGTAAACTACACCGTTCGTCCTTGTGGTTTGGGTTGACCGACAGGTTTCGTCTTCTGACAAAAAAAAAATGCACCGTCCGTCCTTAAATACAAAACGTTATGTATCATTGGTCCTTCACTTTAACGAGCCAAACTAACAATCGTTAAGTATACACATGTACGAATATTTTTGTCATTTTACCGTTTAATTACTTCATTTTCCCCGCTCACCTTCTTAGCTAATTCATCATCAAAAAGCATTTGTAAAGAAACCTTTCTCTTCTCCTTAACTGGCTCTTCTTCAAGTAAAATACCTTTTCCTTTATCAGCTCTAGCAGTACCTTCTTGCAGACTGTCAATACCTTCTTTTTCACTTGCAGTACCTTCTGGTTTCTTTAAGCTAGTAGAAGTATCTGCAACATCTTCTTGAATTTCTACCACCTTTGTAGGAGCATTAGGATCAGCTGTTTCAGTTTCTTGATCATTTCCACCCATGTCTTGATCACCACCACTTAAGTCAAAACTCAATTTCCTCCCTTGAGTTTCAGCATCTGTCTTCCTCCCATGTTTGAAAATTTTACCAATATTATCTTTAGGAGCAGTACCATCTGAACTTGAGGAGTCTACAATATTTTTTCTTCTTGGAGCCTATAGTGCCTTGACTTTGAGCTTCAATCTTTTGACCTTTTTAACCAGTGTGGTGTAGACTTTAGCATAGAGCTCTTTTGTATCTTTAAGATCCTTCTCCAAAACCTCCACCTTGGTATACAATTTAGTACACACATCCGTCAATCCCTTAAGTGTCTGGTTGCCCTCAGCACTTCCAGATGTATTACCTTCTTGGAGAGGTGCATCATAGGGCATAGACTCAGTATCCACCCTAGTTGAACTAAGAGGAACACTAAAGCCACCCATATTTTCGAGTTGGCTTGGGTTTCCATATGTTGTATCATGCCTTTTAGGACTAGACACAGTTGATGTTGCCATAGTTGGGGTCTTATTGATGTTACCACTACCCTGTGCTGCATCTAAGCTAGTCACAGTAGTGGCAGACCCTTCCATTCTATCAAAGACAGTCTCATGAACTCCTGGGGTCTGAGTAGGACCACTAGGCTGAGATACCATAGTGACCTGTCTGCGTTGCCTCATATAGGGTTAGGTAACTGGGGGTTATAGATGATATTAGGACCCACAATGGGTGTGTGTTGGGACTCTGCTGGGGTTTCTGATCCTTCACCCTGTACCTACACAAGCATATTAGGAAACAAAGGAACTACTAGCCCATTAAACAACCTTGATGCCACTGACATATTTGCAAAAAAAATTTGTTGCAAATAAGGTGTTGGACAAATTTCACTTTTCTTCAAAACAATTTGTATAAACCTTGGGTACATCAAAAATTTTGATTTTGATTCCACTTTCTTCTGCATATTTTCAAAAATAAATTTAGAAAAATTAAAAGTCCTATTTTTTGATAAGCGAATGAGAGCAATAGCAATATTGCTACTGAATTGCTCCCATGAAGTTTTCTTAGGACTAATACCGTGAAGAAGGGTGTGAATGAAAAATATTCATTGTGGGGGAGAAACAGCCCTTTTGAAAAGTAAGTTTTTGATTGGCTATATCAAAACCCATTCTGGAAAGATGATGAAAAATCTAAGTATTTGGTAAACCAGTAATTCCATTTTCATCTTCTAATCGGAGATGCCTCCTTAGAGAAGACTCGGAAATTCTGGTTTTCTTACCATCTACTTTAGCTTTTAACTGTTTGTCACCCTGTTCCAAAGTTTTGACAGTAACAGTCTGCCAAACTGTTGAATATGGGAGACATAGATAGTGGGATTAGTAGTAAGTGCATACCTTATGTGGGTATTATTCAAAAACTCCACTATCTGATGAAATCCTTCACTGCCTTCAGGTTTTTCCAAGAACGCGACCTGATTGTGAGATTTTACAAATTCCAAATTCTCCATGGTCATGATAAAAGATTTGTAGGACTGCTGGGATTTGATCGTTTGAGAGTTAATTGTGTGTTGGTACTGCCAATTAAGGTTTTATTAGGGTTTGAGAATTTTGCGTGTGTGATAATTTATCCTCGAAGTAAATAAGATAAAAAGTTAGAAAGTAAATAATTATCACAAATTGAAACCCTATAAGTATATCTAGAGAGCTAAAAATCCTCGACGGCTAGTAGAAAAACCGTTTTAGCCAAACAGTACCAACGGCTATCCAGTAGTACAAAATTTGACGCTCACAGTATAAACTTAATACTAGCAGTACAAACTTTTTGACAAAAAATTGATCTGACAGTACAAACTTGATATCTTTGAAAAACATACTGCCCATAACATTTTGAGAGAAATAAGTGTAAACGAAGAACACTTAACATAGTTTTTAGCAAACTACCAGCTATCAACGGATTTGAGATGTCTTTACCAATAGCCGTTTGCTTTGTACTAGCTAACTCTTCACTGTGAAGTATGGTGAGTTAAAAACCATATAGTTTTTGGTAAACTATCAACCATGAACGGATTTGAGAAGTCTTTACCAAGAGCCGTTTGCTTTTGGACTAGTCAGTTCTTAATGTTTATGAAACATGGTGAACTGATTAGCATTATACACTCCATTGCACAACTCCACTCCAAATGTTTTCTTAACCTGTAAAAGTTAGTATACACCAAGGAAAATACAATCCAAAATGCTAAAAATGATCCAAAGAGTCTATCAAACTCCACAAACATGTTAACTAATACGTTATTAAAGCAGTACATATATGTTGTACTATCAGTACAAACGGCTCTTAGTAGAAAACCATTATAGCAGTAGAAACAACCTTTTGACATCAATAACAATACAAATCCTTTACAAAACAGTACAAAACACAAAGAGATAAGATTTTCGTTTAGAGAATCATCATACCAATACTTGCAATTAAAAACTGAAATCTACCCACATCAAAACCTTTTGTGAGTAAATCTGCAACATTGTTATCAGTATGAATCTTAACAATTTGAATTAGTTTATTTTCATAAAAATCTCTTATAAAATGGTGTCTTATCTCAATATGTTTGATTTTTGAGTGAAAAACAGGATTTTTAATAATGCACATTGTATTGCTTTTGTCAATAAAAAGTTTGGTGTTCATAAAATTGTACCCGTAGTCCAGTAATTGATTTTGAATCAATAGCACTTGACCACAACAACTTGAAGCAGCTATGTACTCTGCTTCAGTAGTAGAATTTGCCACCACTATTTGTTTCTTACACTACCATGAAATCAACCTATGTCCAAGATATTGACATCCACCAGTTGTTGATTTCCTGTCCAAACATGCTCCAGCATAATCACTATCTGAGTAGGCCACCAGATCAAAGGGTGAATCTTTTGGATACCAAAATCCCAACCTATGTTGACTACTTCTTAAGTACCTAAAAATTCTCTTGACAGTATTCAAGTGAGACATTTGAAATCTGGCACAGGCACACACAACAAACATGATATATGGCCTTGAAGCTATAAGATACATCAAAGACGCAATCATGGATCTTTATAAATGTACATCAACCTCTTCACCATCTTCATCTTTGACTAGAGGCTTCACATCATTAAAACCAAACTTCTTCACGATATCAGTCACATACTTTTCTTGACTAATAAATATGCCTTCATGTTTCTGCTTAACTTGAAGTCCTAAGAAGAATATGAGTTCACCCATAGAACTCATTTGAAACCTGTTATGCATTAGCTTCTCAAAATCATCACATAACACCTTATTTTTTTAACCAAAAATGATAGCATCAACATACACTTGAACCAGTAAGATATCTTTGTTGGTTCGTTTGATAAACAAAGTCTTGTCAATTGTCCCTCTTACAAAAGCATTGTTCAACAAGTACTTTGATAAGGTGTCATACCAAGCTCTAGGAGCTTGATGCAATCCATACAATGCTTTCTCCATCTTGTAAACTTTATCAGGATAGGCAGGATCTTCAAAACCAGGTGGTTGGGAGACATAAACTTCCCCATCAATTGTCCCATATAAGAAAGCACTCTTCACATCCATTTGATACACTGTGAAGTTCTTATAAGAAGCATAAGCTAAGAAGATTCTGATAGCCTCTATCATTGCCACAGGAGCAAATACTTCATCATAATCAATACCTTATTCCTGAGTGTATCCCTGAGCCACTAACCTTGCTTTGTTTCTGATCACTATGCCTCTTTCATCTCTTTTGCATCTGAAAACCTATTTAGTCCTAATTTCCTTCTTCCCATTAGGAAAATCAACCAAGGTCCAAACTTATTGAAGCTTAAACTGTAGCAACTCTTCTTGCATAGCCTCCACCCAGCTTGAATTTTGTAAAGCTTTATAAGAATTCTTGGGTTCCATTTGTGACAGAAAACAAACAAACATGCAATTCTAAAGATCTTTGTGGCTGTTTCTTTGATGAAGAGTTTGAGCAAATAACCCTTGATCTCTTAATCCTTTAACTTTACTGTTAATACAAATAAGCCGTAAACACGTTTATTTATATTTTACGATCTTCTAATGTTTTGTCGATAACAAAAGTAAAATCATATTAACGAAACAAATAAAATACGTAAATGGTTTGAACTAATAGTTTTCTAACATATTCACATTTTCACATAAAACACTAAAACAAGTATAAGTGATTTTATGATCTAGATATATATGTACAACAACTAGTGTTTACATATTGGCTTAACAAGTGTAAGTGATTTTATGATTTAGATATATATGTACAACAACTAGTGTTTACATATTGAGTTAACACATACTTAAGCTAAGTATACTAAAATGGGTAAAAACAAGTATATACTAAAATGGGTAAAAACAAGTATATACTAAATAGATAAAAACTAGCAAATGGTTTTGACCCATAACCCATGGTTTTAATATACCACTTACACAAGCTCAATGTATCCTTAAGGTACATTGTATCTAGAAAGAAAACCATGGATCAACCCATGACCCATGACCCATAACCAAAAATACCCATGGGTAAAGAGGAGCGTTCCATGGATCCCGAGCTTTGTGCTAGTCGGATCCCAAGTGGAAGGATCGTTGGGATCCGAGGAGCGAGTGAAATTTTCTCTATAAATAGAGAGCCATTTCTTCCTTTCTATTCATCCCTTTACACACATACTTTCCCCAGTATTCTAACCCTTTAACCTCGGATCCAAGAGATCTATGTAGCTTTTCTCTTTTGTTTTGTGTGATCTTCTAGGTTCCTCTTAAAGGAAAGATCACCACATCTTGAAAGATGCAAGCTCAAGTCCATGAGTTGCCATGCCGTCATCATCAAGACAACGAAGGTTCTCTTGTTGATAGTTCTTCCTTTCTCCATAGATGTTGGGTTGAAGGCATTAGTGAAGAATGCCGAAAGTGTCAAGATGAAAGCATTAGTGAAAGGTGCTCATCATCCGTGTCAAAGCATTAGTGAAGAATGCTTAAGGTGTCAAGGCGAAGGCATTAGTGAAGGGTGCCAAGCGTTGTGTCGAAGGCATTAGTGAAGGATGCCTAGCGTTGTGTCAAAGGCATTAGTGAAGGATCGAAGAATCAAATCAAGTAGCATTTGGGAAGAATGCTTAGGTCATATAATCGATGAGGTGCATCGTTATACATATAAGTGTTTATTTATTCACAAGGATGGTGATATCCTTGATGGTGTTGTAACAAGGGTAGATCTCCTTAATAATAGGTGTTGTGTCGTGAAGGGTAGTAGTTCCTCCATAATGGAACTAGGTGCTTAGCCTAGTACCTAATAAAGGGTAGGCGGCGTTGTGATAGGATTAGTTCTCTAAGGTGTGAAAGAACTCGGTGGTTAGCCTAGCACCGTATAAAGGGTAGGCGACGTAGTGTTAGGTGTGGTTCGCCTTGGTGTGAAAGAACTCGGTATCTAGCTTTGTACTGGAAAAAGGTTAAGCGGCGTTGTGAAGGCTTCTCCGCCATAAGGAGTTGGTGTAGTGCTTACGAACTCTCGAGTAGGTGACTCGGGAGTGGAGTAGGGCAAGGAAGGTGTCCTTAGGCGAACCACTATAAATAACTTGTGTCGTGGTGATGTGCTTCTTACTCTTTATCTTTCATTATACGTTTATATATCTATCTATCAACGTCCAACATAAACAACTAAATAGATTGACATAAGTCGATCTAAATATTTAAAAGGGAATTCTAAATTGGTAAAACTATTCAACCCCCCTTCTAGTTTTCCACAATTGGCATCAGAGCTTCGTTACCAAGTTTCTTAAAGTATGTTGTACTTTAAAGACTTGATACGATCCGTGTATGTTTGAAAACTACAAAGAAGGATTTTTTCTTTAAAGGTCATATTTTCCGTTAAATCATTTTGTTGGACATTGATAGATGATTCTAACAATTTTTTGCTCTCAAGTAATCTTCATGCTAGAATCTCCCAAAATCTTCATTCAAAAATGAAGTCAACATTCAAGGAAGGATTTTTAAAGTAATCACTACTTAAGTACATCAAGTACAAAGGATTACTTTAAAAGCTCATGAAGTATTTTTGGTTTTATGCCAAATCAAGAAGCATAGAGGTATGTTCTACTTTTCATTAGATAGGATACATGAGTTCTACTTATTTTCACAAGTACTACTTTGATTATTAAAACACTAAGAGCGTTAGAAGTCTCTTTCGTCACTCTTCCACCTTTCTCGTCATCGAGAATGATATTTCCTTTTGTTTCTTCAAACAAACGCCGTCATCACATATCAATCCTCGATATGAGATTCATCAAAAGCCGTCATCCAAAAACAATCGTCATCTAAAACCTCCGAACTATTTTTCGGTAAGCTATTCTATAAGCCTACTACAAAAATAATGTCAAACAACCTTTTTTATGTTCACAGTAGCCGGATCCCTCTAGTTGTACTAGCGGATCCCAAATACAAAGGATCCGGGGCACCGTGGAGCAGAACTCAGATATCACGCTTTCAAAAACACCACCGATCTTTTCCTCTATTCTCATAACACAAAAGCGACTAAGCTCTTGAATCCATCCTCATTGGCTTCCATAACCTCAAGTATTCCTTCCTAGAACACCATTGTAGTAATTACATTAACTTGTTCTAATTTTCATCATCCTCATTCTAGGGTTTATGGTTCCTTAATTTCTAATCAAATTAATTTAATTAGGGTTTTCAAATTAATCATGAAAAGGGCTTTTAACAAAATCACATTGTGTTCACAACATTGTTAATACAAATCAAAACCATAAACCCATTCCAACTAATTTTACCTAATTGGAAAATTTGTATTTATAGGACCAACCATGCCCAAAGCCACTCAACAAGATCATCATGACACCGTTCATTACCTTACCCATTACTATCGTAAAAGGGATTAACCAAAACCGTAGTAAAATTTTAAAAGCCTCGTTAAGCGACTTATCCACGAAGGTCGTGTAATCAAGGAATGTTTCCTTGAAAATACCGACATTCGTCAAGTTTTCTCGACAATCAACTTTGATTGTCTCCTTGACATTGATGAACAAATTTGTCCGGTTTTCATTTTTGAGTTTTACAAAAGCTTTAGGATCATTAGAAACGCCGACGGTAGCATCTCAATCGCCTTCATCATCAACAAACAAAACTTTACTCTTCCTCTTAACACCTTTGCTCAAATTCTTTGCATTCCTTGTGAAGGAATTTGTATGTTTTCTCAAGATTGGGCAATTAACGCTCAAAACCTTGCACTTGATCCTAAGCCTCTTTACAACACTCCTCTCGACAATCCCGAAATCATTCGAGATACCATCTTCAAAGTTAGGACCGACCAATCCCGTTATGACCGTAACAAAAAGCTCATTCACCGTGATCCCTTTAAAATGGAACTTTTGAAATGCATCCCATGTTTAGAAAATGGGAAGAAATCCTTAGGAAAACATCATTAGCCTAGTTGGAAACAAAGATCATCCAAGCATGCCTTGTGCAAATGATCTATTGTCTTACCCACCAAAGGCCATTTAATCTTGCCTATTACATGGTAAGGAGAATGGGTGGGGTATTCAAAGCTTCAACATGGTACTCCCATATGGTATGCTCCTAACACGACTTTGTAAGTACGTTAGTGCATTGCAACCATCCCTATCAATGATGATCATTACCTTTCCGATCACGTCATGGTACCCCTTACCAAACAACCCTCTAAGCGGTTCATGGTCAATGAGAGAAACCGAAGCTCTCTCGGACTCCTCGGGGAGAAGAAGAAGAAGAAGATGATGAGGAAGACATCGACCCCGTATCCAACATCAAATTGAACATCCTTGAATACCACGAACAACTTCCAACCATTCCAAACGAGACCGCGGAATTGAAACAAATAAGAGGCATGATTCAAAACCTTGCTTACAATCTCACTAAGCCGTCAAAAAGGAAAAGGAAGAATTGACGAAAGAGACAATAGGAATGTGCTTAGTTTCATTTATTTTATGTTTGAATGATTTCTTTTTAGCATTGTTGGTTTATGGTATTTTGGATATTGTTTCTTTATCTTATAAGTGGTGTTATATGATGGCTTGTTTGTTCTTATTGCTTGTTTTATAGACTTAATAATGTGCAAAATCTGAACATCATTTCTGAATAGGTTCTGATCTGCAGATATCGGATCCCTAGGAATAGCCTATCCGGATCCTCCTCCGAGGGAACCGTGGGATCCGTGTCACATATCGACAATCTTACATTTCCTACATCAAGATTGCTTTCTAGATAAACTTCACATTAGCTAAGCATCTGTTTTTAGAACCCAACTAAGTCTTATTCAAGGATGAGAAAAAGCTTAGACTCACTAAAGGCTTACTTAAGATCTTAGTCTAAATATGTCTTGATTTATTAACACATCAAAAACCACCATATTTCCGCTCCATTACTCACAAGCTAAATTCTCATCTTTCAAAACTTTTAAGTAGACAAATTAAACTTTTTTAGAAAATTGTTTCTAGTCATCCTTATCTCAAAGTGAGTCAAAAATTATTTTTTCTATTCTTATGATTTTTTTAAGGATTTTTCAAATTTCACCACAAGCTCAAAATCTGATCACTAGGATCATTTATTATGACTTAACACCTCCAAAACACTTAGTGTTAAACTTGGATATCCATTGGTAGTCATCTTGTCCTATCCTCCTTCCATAAGAAACAATCATTAGCTACAAACACTTTTTACCCATGATCATTCAAGTACCTTCTCATCCTAAAACACTTAGGAGAGCTGAAACACTCAAATTAAGATAGGCTTTAGCTTCTAGAAACCTCATTTCAAATATGTCATAACTGCTGAGAGCCGGATCCCTAGGATTAGCCTAGCCGGATCCCTACAAGGAGGGAACCGCGGGATCCGGGTGACAGTCTATGACAAACATTGTTAAAATAATCATTTCTACTCATTTTCCTAACTCAAACACTCCATCTCATCTTAAATGAGCCCCTAGATCAGTGAAACTCTGAATCTCAACCTTGCGCATGTTGATCATCACATTAACAAGGACATTAGTGGTTTAAGTCTTAAATGCAAATTGCCAAGATCTTTCCTTTATAAGCCATAGAACACCTTAGTCATCAAACACCATTACTTATAGTTAAGACTTCCAATAGCTAGAGACTTCAAACTGAGTCAAAAACCTTGAAATCCATTAATAATAATGATTTCATCTAAGCCTGTCGATGGCGGATCCACGGTTCTTAACCGGCGGATCCTCTTTGAGAGGATCCAGCGGGATCCGTAAATCTGAAAGCATAAATCGACTTCCATATTCAAAACACCTCTTGGTTTTCTAAACCACTTTTAGAATTCATTAATTATTCTCCTAGAGCTGATCAAAACCCCAAGAGCATGCCTATTCCTCTAAGTGGTCAATAATTTAATTTTTCTCATTCAAATCATCCTTTTTAAACCAAACAATCTTAGGATTAAAACCATCACTCTCAATCACATCCAAGAAGTTCTTACTTGTACCATCATCACCATGACTAAAGCCCTAGTGCTAACTCATCCACTCAAAGACCACCCGAAGACTACTAGAATCACACAAGAAGTTTCCTCAACGGATCATCTTGGTTAAGTCCACCAATGGTAGGATCTCTCCCACACCAAGGAAACCATTTAAAAAGAAGAGTGTTCTCACTAGGATTTCATCACCTAATCCTACTAAACCAAACACACAACCAACATCATTAGTGCTTAGAACCACCTCACAACCATTTGAAGATCCTCAACCCACTTCACTTGAATTTTCACTTCAAGAAAATCAAAACCATGACAAGGATTGTGATCATTGTAAACATAGGGAAAGAATGATACATGAACTAGATAAATTGATACATGAACTACAAGCTCAAAATGCTGAGGAAAACTCTTCTCATCATTGAAAATCATTAAGCTTTTCGTCGAATCTTAAGTTTGGGGTAACTTGTTAGCATTAGTAGCACGTGTTGGGCTAGTTCATTCTCTTAGTTTTAGAGATTTAGTTGGTTATCTCTTGTTTTATTGAATGGACATCTATTTGCTATGTGTTGTGCGTTGTGATCTGTATTGCTCATATATATATTATCCTCATAGTAGCATTACTTGACACATCTTCATTGATGAAGAAACTATCAGCAGACAGTGGGATCCTCCATTTTGCCTAGGCGGATCCCTCAAGAAGGGAACCGTGGGATCCGTGGTATGAAGCACAAATTTGTACTAACTTGAGTTTTTCTTGCGAGAAATTATGCATTATACTCTTGTTTTCTAACCTTTACTTTGTAGATTTTCAAAATAACACATGAAGATTTTGACACCATAAAGCTAGGGGAGCTTTGTGTCAAGCGATATTCAAAATCATTTGCAACTTAATATTTTGGATTACACTTCATGATACCCCATTGCAACTTTGCAATATTCGAGGGAGCACGTTTTCGTCACTTAGGCGAACCATTTGCAAACTTAATTGCAAACACAATTAGCTTATTTTACGTTATGTCCTTGGCGTCCTTTCAAAGGATGGACTCGTCAAGGGGAGTTAAGACGAGTACCATTCCGTCACTTGCTCTCGTTACATCTTTTATAATTTTTCTTATAAAAATTGTGTTAGTTTCTTTTAACACTTTTGTTTCGACAAAAGGGAGAAGAAAGTAAAACTACAAATTCAAACGTTTACAATTTTAGCTTTTCCTTAAAATAATTTTATGTTTTGTCATCAACAAAAGGGAGATTGTTAATACAAATAAGCCGTAAACACGTTTATTTATATTTTACGATCTTCTAATGTTTTGTCGATAACAAAAGTAAAATCATATTAACGAAACAAATAAAATACGTAAATGGTTTGAACTAATAGTTTTCTAACATATTCACATTTTCACATAAAACACTAAAACAAGTATAAGTGATTTTATGATCTAGATATATATGTACAACAACTAGTGTTTACATATTGGCTTAACAAGTATAAGTGATTTTATGATTTAGATATATATGTACAACAACTAGTGTTTACATATTGAGTTAACACATACTTAAGCTAAGTATACTAAAATGGGTAAAAACAAGTATATACTAAAATGGGTAAAACAAGTATATACTAAATAGATAAAACTAGCAAATGGTTTTGACCCATAACCCATGGTTTTAATATACCACTTACACAAGCTCAATGTATCCTTAAGGTACATTGTATCTAGAAAGAAAACCATGGATCAACCCATGACCCATGACCCATAACCAAAAATACCCATGGGTAAAGAGGAGGCGTTCCACGGATCCCTAGCTTTGTGCTAGCGGATCCCAAGTGGAAGGATCCGTGGGATCCGAGGAACGATGAAATTTTCTCTATAAATAGAGATCCATTTCTTCCTTTGTATTCATCCCTTTACACATACTTTCCCAAGTATTCTAACCCTCTAACCTCGGATCCAAGAGATCTATGTAGCTTTTCTCTTTTGTTTTGTGTGATCTTCTAGGTTCCTCTTAAGGAAAGATCACCACATCTTGAAGACGTGCAAGCTCAAGTCCATGAGTTGCCATGCTTCGTCATCATCAAGACAACGAAGGTTCTCTTGTTGATAGTTCTTCCTTTCTCCATAGATGTTGGGTTGAAGGCATTAGTGAAGAATGCCGAAAGTGTCAAGATGAAAGCATTAGTGAAAGGTGCTCATCATCCGTGTCAAAGCATTAGTGAAGAATGCTTAAGGTGTCAAGACAAAGGCATTAGTGAAGGGTGCCAAGCGTTGTGTCGAAGGCATTAGTGAAGGATGCCTAGCGTTGTGTCAAAGGCATTAGTGAAGGATGCCGAAGAATCAAATCAAGTAGCATTTGGGAAGAATGCTTAGGTCGTATAATCGATGAGGTGCATCGTTATACATATAAGTGTTTATTTATTCACAAGGATGGCGATATCCTTGATGGTGTTGTAACAAGGGTAGATCTCATAATAATAGGTGTTGTGTCGTGAAGGGTAGTAGTTCCTCCATAATGGAACTAGGTGCTTAGCCTAGTACCTAATAAAGGGTAGGCGGACGTTGTGATAGGATTAGTTCTCTAAGGTGTGAAAGAACTCGGTGGTTAGCCTAGCACCGTATAAAGGGTAAGCGGCGTAGTGTTAGGTGTGGTTCGCCTTGGTGTGAAAGAACTCGGTATCTAGCTTTGTTGGAAAAAGGTTAAGCGGCGTTGTGAAGGCTTCTCCGCCATAAGGAGTTGGTGTAGTGCTTATGAACTCGAGTAGGTGACTCGGGGGTGGAGTAGGGCAAGGAAGGTGTCCTTGTAGCCGAACCACTATAAATAACTTGTGTCGTGGTGATGTGCTTCTTACTCTTTATCTTTCATTATACTTTTATATATCTATCTATCAATGTCCAACATAAACAACCAAATAGATTCACATAAGTCGATCTAAATATTTAAAATGGAGTTTTAAATTGGTAAAACTATTCAACCCCCCCTTCTAGTTTTCCACATTTACTCTTTGTTTGAACAGCAGACTGAGAATCTCCTAGGATCTGCTCTTTTGGATGATCTTTGTGTATTCTGGTGGTTGCTATAGGACTGGTAGGATAAAAATGCTCCATATTGTGAAAATCAGCCTGTGCACCAAACCCATCCAACACTTCATCATCAGTGTCGTCTTAGATATTAACCAGACCAGGCATACTAAGATCATCAGGATAGTCGTCATCAGCAAAAGATCTTCCATCTTTGTCAACAGTAGAAACTATTGGCCTAGTAATAGGCGTATCAGTAGAAACTGATGGACTACTGCTAGTTACTATTCCTCCCTTATCACCATTTGCTGATGCATTGTTCTGCACTTCATCAACAACCTTTGGTCCTTCAGTAACCACCTTTTCTACATCAGAAGGTTTAGCCCCACCTTCCACATCACCTTTTGGCATTCCACCAATAGGATATGCTTATGAGCTCTTTTTCTCTCTCTCTTTGGGTGTGAAAAGTTGATCAAGCTTCCACTTTTCAATCAAGACAAACTCCTGTGCAGATTCATTCACCTTAGCTTGTGTAGTTGTATTAGAATTAGCTTTTTTACCTGCAAACTTATTAGTTGTACCTGCAATCACTGGCTCGTAATTCATGCTTTTGGTTAGAGAATCAATATCAAACAGCCAGTCAGGTCCACTTCCTACAATGTTAGGTGCGCTTTCACTAAACTTAACATGCAAGTTCTCTTCCACATGCCTAGTTCTATTGTTGAATACCCTAAAAGCTTTGCTATTAGTGGAATATCCAATAAAGAAACCTTTTTCTGTCTTCTCATCAAACTTGCCTAGGTGGTCAATGGCTTTTAAGATAGTGACAGGACACCCAAATGGTTTTAAGAAATCTATCATGGGCTTTCTACCATGCAAAAGTTCATAAGGGGTCTTGTTATGAGGCTTAACTACTTTACTCATATTTTGCACGAAGCAAGCAATATAAACTGCTTCAGCCCAAAAAGTAGTAGGTAATTTTGATTCAGACAACATAATCCTGGCAGCCTCAATAAGTGTCCTATTCCTCCTCTCAGTTACTCCATTTTGCTGAGGAGTTTTAGCTACACTAAACTTTCTCATAATACCTTTTTCCACACAAAACTGATTCATTTCTTTGTTCTAAAATTCAGTTCAATTGTCACATCTTTTTATCTTAACTTTGAGATTCACTAGGTTTTCTAATCTTGTTATGAAAGCCTTAAGGATATCTTTTGTTTCATCCTTAGATCCTAGAAAGAAAACCCAAGTGAACCTACTATAATCATTAGTGACAACTAGGCAATATATCTTCTTATTCAAACTTTTCACAAATGCTGGCCCAAAAATATCCATATGCAACATATATAAGGGCTCAGAAATAGAGTTCACAGCTTTGGACTTACAAGAAGCTCTGTGTTGTTTTCCCATCTGACAGGCAACACAGGTTTCAGGATTTTCAAAAACTTTTAATGGTAAACATCTTACAAGATTTCCCTTAACCAATTTGTTTATAGTTTTGAAATTTAGGTGACCAAGTCTCCTATGCCAAAGTTTGGATTCATCAACAGTGGTTTTTGCAAATAAGCAAGTTAAAGCTCTTTTGGGAACAATGTTCTTTATGTCAACACTGTATATGTTGTATGTTCTAAGAATTTTAAGAAGCACAAATTTATCATCATGCATCTTAAAATCAGGAGATAAGACATTCAGTGTTGGTAAAAAGGACAATGTTCTTTTTATCACACATTTGCGAGACACTAAAGTGGTTGAACTTAAGCCCTTTTACAAGATACACTTTTTCAAAATCCAAATTTCCTGTTCTTATTGTACCTCTTCCAACAATCTTTCCTCCTTTGGGATCATTCCCAAATGTAACATATCCACCATCAATAGCTTCAAAATCTTCAAGATTGGACATGTCACCAGCCATATGTCCAGAGCAACCACTATCTAAAATAGCTTTTTCCTTTAGCTCCACCTGTAAGTTGCCCTGCACATAAAAGAAGAGAATCAGTTTCTCTTGGGGACCCAAGCCATTACTGACTTGGGTCTGCCTTGTGCATTAACATAGTCAAATCTTTTTAAGTCCATTGATGCACTGCTGTTCCTAGAAACATTATCTAAAACTTTTATTTTTGGTTTCCAAACCCAACAAGCTGAGGCCTTTAAAGTATGAAAATGATTGCCCAAAATAGTGTTAGTAATCACTTTTGGCTCAGCAGTAGAAACTGCTTTTGCCTTAGCAGTACAAACATTTGTAGATTTTTGAAAAGACCTTTTATCATTTGGAAGAACAGTAGTAATTGATCTAGCAACACCAGATCTCATAAGTAATGCCCTTGGAACCATGTTCTTGTTATCATAAGGGTGAGTTCTTTGAGAAAACTTTTTGTCATTCACCCTGCTATGTTGGTTCCTTTCAGGTTTTTGATAGTAAAAACATTTTTCCTACAAATGCTCAAAACTACCATAGTTATAACAAGCCTTATTAACCAATTTAAAATTACCACCTAACTTTTGTGATATTAGGTTGTTCCAGTTTCTTTGGTTACGTCTTGGACTATTATTATACCTTCTAGGCATCTCTCTAGGTTCCTCATTATATTCAACTATATTCCTAGAGATCCTTCCACCTAACACATGTTTAACAAACCTAACTTGTTTGAATTTTGATTCAACTGTCCTGGGAATTTCTTCCTTTGTAATCTTAGGTGTTGACTCAACCTGTTAGTCTTCATTATATGATGTCCAATCTTCAATGGTTGGAGCATCAGAAGACTTCTTTGCTATCTTAGGTGTGTCATTATCAACCTTACTAAACTCACCTACAAGTTTGCTCTCACTTATGAATGAAAATTCTTTCTTTGGGGGAGCAAAACCACTCTTAAGTGGAGGAGCTACATCATTGTATCATAAGCCATTACCTTTCCTCATTAAGTGGCTCTCAATAGACTTATTTACAAGATCAGATGCATATTGTTGTTTTTCAACTCTAAGTATATGTTTTTATTTTTCAGCCAAAGCTGCATCTTTTTCTTGTTTAGCTTTTTCTAGCTTTTGATTGAGCACATTAATCTCACTGTTTTTTAGAAAAATATGACCTTCTAGGATAGCTATCTTATCAATATACTCTAACTCATTCTGTTTAAGAAATTCAAGTTTCTGCTCAACTCACTTTAGACCAACTTTATAACCTAAGTTATCTAGTTTCAGTTTTTCAACTTCATCTCTTAAACTTTCATTCCTAGGCTTAAGTTCTTCTACAGTATCTAAACAAGATTTATATGAACAACTAAATTCATTAGATACCTCAGAATCAGAACCAGATGAAAAAGAAGCATAAGCCATTAAAGAAAAGTTGGGTCCATCTTCAATATTATCCCTCCAATCATCCTCTCCAAGACCATCACAAGATATCAAATCTGTAGTAGTCTTTGTATCTTCAATAGCAGCTTTCCTTGGAACATCTCCATTCTTCTTTGGAGCCCTACACTCTCTTGCAAAGTGACATTTTCTCTGACACTTGTAGCACTAAATCTTGGATTTATCAAATCCTGCATTGCTTTGTGCTTTAAACTTTAGCTCCCTTCCTATCTTCTTCAAGAATCGTCTTGCCCTCATAGTCAACATTGCCATCTGCCACTTTATGTCAATTTCTTCAAGATCATCAGGATCAATTTGTTCCAGATCTTGATTTACCACATGAGTATTGGTTATTAGATCAGCCAAGAAAGCACATATAGCAGCATCACTTATATTATCACTATTTGTAGAACCAGCAGTAGAAACTTTTGTGATAGCAGTAGAAATTCCATAATAGTAGAAAGAGTTTCCTGATGGCTATTAGAACCTTTTGAGGACACAACAGCTAGGTTTTGTGCACCAGAGGATGAACTGGATAACCCCTTCACTTCAGATTCACACACTTTCAGATTGTTGTATAAATCATCCAAGGTCATCGACTCAAAGTCAGCTTTGTTTCTCAAAACCACAGTATGCATGCTCCATTCAGGTGCTAAACTTTTTAGAAACTTAATATTGATATCCTCTTGAGGAATCATCAGTGCAATTTGACTTACAAGTCTCTGAAGTCTGTCATGAGTTTGATCAATACTTTCAGAACTTAAAGCAGCAAAGTTCTTAAATTGATGCTTCAAGTGATTCTTCCTTGACTTCTTTGTCGCATCATTCCCACCAAACCTTAGATCAATGGCTTCCCACAAACATTTGGAATCTTCAATATCACTAAAGCTCAACTGATACTCATTAGGTATTCCCATCATAAGAATATTGTGAGTCTTGATTTCCAGCCTTCCTTGAGCTTTGTCTTCAACAGATTTGATGGGTACTTCCTTCCCATCAGCACCCTTAGCAAGTAGACAGTCACCCTTCTGAATGTTCTCCCACATAGAGTAGTCCAGCATCTTGAGGTACTGTTGAATCCTTAGCCTCCATAGCTCATACTCTCCTGGCTTCAGCATAGATACCTTTGATGCAGTCACCATGTATGTTGTTCAGATTCCATAGCTTCAGTAGTTGTTGAACAGTTTTGAGTTAGTACAAATTCTCCTTATGCACAGCTTTTAGATCACAATCTCTGATACCACTTGTTGATCCCAGACTAGCAATTGATCTTATTAATTGTCTTAGATAAATCTAAAACAACTAAAGTATAGTAAGCTGTCTTGTAGCAAGATTAAACATAATGCGGAAACTTATTTTTAAAAAATAAAGAGAATGATTGACACAGTTGTTATCTCACAAAACACTCAATATATTAACACGAATACTCAAAAGTATTAGGGTTACAAAAACCTTGAAGTGAACTACTCTTAGAATGATACGTATTCTAAATCTAACCTAGGACCTCTTTTTATAGTGCAAGGAGTCCTTTACAAGATAACTATAATAGTAAAATATTCGTATCAATCTAAATACAAAAGATATACACAATAACTATTCCTTAAATATCTCTACACGTATCTTCAGAATTCTGTCTTTATCATATAAGCAGTAGGATTGTTTGCACTGGCAGTTTGTACTGCTAATGTATTCTCCAAGCAATCCGCCTATTAAGCTTAGCAGTACAAAGTCCTTAAGCTTGGCAGTACAAACTATTGGCTTACTTCCCAACAATCTTCATCTCCGGACTATGACCGCCCACCATCACCCTATTTCATTCACCACTTTCTATGAAACCACAAACAAACTCATATAAAACCCCAACATAAACACTATTCTTTGTCTTTCACGTACTTCACAGTCAACACAACCCACTGATACCTCTTTACTTAGTTTATCCAACAAAGCCCAAAATTAAAGTTTCAACCAATATATTAGACATAAACACCCAAAAATGTCTAGAGCCCTCCACTTGAACCAATGAGAACACCAATAAGGTTTCAGACATTTGAAATGTTGAACAATTGTACCTTTACCGGAACAAATGAGGTCACTGCCACAGCCTCAATTTCCAACTCTTGGGGCCAAAAACCTCCATTTCTTCACTCTAAAAACCAACCTTATTTCAACAGCAACAACCTTAAACAAAACCATCACCATGTCTATTACACACCCTTCTCTTGATGTTATTGGTGGAGCTGTTGACACCAATTTTTGATAAAACCCCTAATATGTCAAGCAAACATTCTAGATTTTTACCCAAACAAACAAGACCCTACATCCAAGACTTCATTATGGATCTAATAAAAACACTTACTATTTTCTTGAAAAAAAAAATCAAACGAAAACTATGGTGTTTGTGATGATGGCCACAGCAGCAGCAGCAAAGGGTAGTGGCGACGACAACACCAAAAGGGTAGAGATAGATGCATATTTTCCCCTTCAACTTGATGTAGCTGTGTTTGTGTTTCTTGTGTGTTTTTAAAAAATATCTAGATATTTCTTTGTGTGTAACGTTATATCTTAATGAAAGATGATATAAAGAAAAATGATGGTCGGTGGTAATGGTTTCAAGAACAAAGAAGTAAAGAAGATAAATGTAAATATACTGTTAGATGAGTTTTTGTTTTTATAAATATATTTTTTATGGTTTTTATGTATGTGATTTATATATTTTTCTTATTTTTTATGATGTTTGTAAAGTGGTCAAAAAATAGTGAAAATCGGAGGTATTATTGGTGAAGATAAGCGGGGAAAATGACAAAAAATATTCTTACATGTGTATACTTAACGATTGTTAGTTTGGCTCGTTAAAGTAAAGGACCAATGATACATAACGTTTTGCATTTAAGGACGGATGGTGCATTTTTTTTTTCAAAGGACGAAACCTGTCGGTCAACGCAAACCACAAGGACCAACGGTGTAGTTTACTCATTATTTTAATACTGATAAGATATGAATTTAACCAACAAAGTGTAACAACGACCAAAGGAGCATTAAATTCCTATTTATAGTAAACTGAAAGATAAACCATTGCATTTATACGCCATGGAGAGAAAACTAATATATGTATCATTTAATTTGACATTTATAACATGTCACATGTGGTTGGTAAATTTAGAACGTGCATTAAATTCTTAGTTATAGTAATATGATTATGCATGTTGAAATATGCTTTTCATTGTGATTACATAAATCTTGTTTGGCGGTGTTAAAATCTTAGCAACTAAACATTATAAATAGATAGGTCTTTGTAGTTCAAAAACATACATCTCAAGTTTTAAATATTTCAACTTAACCAATAGATATGGTGAATGCTTTGTTCAAAGTCGCGTTTTTAGCCATATTGGTGCTCAATTCTTGTGTTATGTTTGTTAGTGCAATACCAGAAGTCAAGGCTCGAAAGTTGGGCTCAACGAATTCTGACGAAGTTACAGATATAACAAAAATACAACTCATATCCCCAAAGATCACCAAAAGATGCGATTCTTCGAATGAATGTACGTGCGACCCTTGCTGTTATGGAAGATGTTATAAAGGATGGTGTAAATGTATAGAATACTAGTATGTAAAACTAATGTTGCTTCTTGAAATAATGAAATAAAAGGCTTAGTTTATTTATTTTTTTAATATTTTTTAATGCATGTAAGTCTTGTTTTTTTTTAATGCAGGTAAGTCTTGGAAACATTGCAAATAAAAACCATGTTTAGATACAAATTAACACTCTTACTCGTCCAAAAATTATAACACTATTACCATTATTGGTATATATAATGGGGTTTCATTTTGTATGTCGTTGCCTTGTGTCTCGTTATTAAAAATACTAAAAATATATTTAAAGCCATAAAATGAGTAAACCAATAACTAATATCTATATACTACATATAATAGAGGAAGACATTTTCCTCTATTAAATGTATTTTATGTTTCGACGAATGCAAATTAATATGCAATATGTACAAATAGTTAATGCTATGTATAATACACTAAACCAAACTCTTATACACATAACTATTGAAACATTCATTCATGTGAGTTTAATGCCAATTTTTTGTTTGTTTATGGACATTTAAATTTTTTGAAAATTGCATATTCAAAAAACATTTATCATCTATGTATGTATTCGTAATACTACTGACTACCGCTTTCTATCGTCATTGCATCGTGATGCATACGTATTTGAAATTTAAATATGAAATAGTGTGCGATGAATTCCAAAATTTTGGTCATGCGTAAACTCATTATCACAAAAAATATGCAATTGAAAAATATAATATGCCAAAAAATTGATTACAGGGTACTCTTTCCCGCAACGTGCGAGTACCCTGCTAGCATTAATAATTAACACCTAACAAACTTATAATTTAACAAACATACAAAAATCTCACAGAAACCGGTCAAAATAGCCCATGAAGAGTGGTTTTGGAACCACTCTCTAAAGGGGGGGTATCTCCATGATCGAAACATATAGAAACCGGTTTGGAAACCTGTCTCTATTAGAAGCATCGACACCGGTTTTCTTCTTAAATCGGTCTCTATTATAGAGTGAACAAACATATTTTTATTGGACAATGACACCGGTTCTCCCACAACCTGTCTTTACAGAAGCATCCAATCTATCTTTATATCTAGTAAAAAGATATGTTTTTATCTAAAAACCTGTCTTTTTGTAAATCTATTTTATTAAAAAAAAATCATTTCTAAAATTTTCCAATTCTTTTAGAAATTCTATAATCTAAAATTGATTCACAAAAATAAAGAAATATAAATGCAACAAATATATATAAAGTGTAAGCTTGTAGCTAAGAAATAAATTCATTGATAAGTATACAAGTCAAATTCGTTAGCTCGAAATGAAATGTATTGTATGTCTGTATCAAAGTGTAAGCTTGTAGCTAAGAAATAACTTAAACAAGTTACAGCAAAATTCCACCGAAAGTTGTAAACACTCATTTAAGCACTTGTAGCCATTCATCTAAATCTATAACAGTCTCTCTTAGTTGCACGAACAGTATCCTCAATCTGCAAATACCATAGAAGGCATAAACTTTAACAACTAGATTAAGAAGTTAATGAATATATCCCACCAAAACTACAATTTAAATAGAATTCAATGCCTTATGGCGTGAAGGAAAACAAACAATAAAACATTAAGAAAACTGACCTAAGGTAAAGCTAATATCTCTAGCTTGCGACATATGGCGTAAGAAGATCAGCCCTGACAATACTCCAAGGTTATGTTTCTGATGTAGGTACAATAGATTCATAAAGTTTTTCCTTTTACAAAAAATACACTGCAATTCTTATGAGTATGTAGTTTGTATGATAAAGCAAGTAGTAATCAAGAAATAAGAATAAATACCAGTATTTAGTACCTGATGATCCATAGCCCTGATTGCAGCGGAAGCAACCTCAGTGTCGGCAAAGACTCTTGTCCCACCAGTTTCTTCGCTGGTGATGACCTCGGCTGTTGCATACCATAAAAATGTATAAATAATTAATCAAATATAACTTTAATTTGGAAACAGGCGGTTCCGAAATTGGTTAAAACTGCAAAATTTCCATATAAGAAATTAGAAGTTAATAACAGGACACTATTAAGGAGTAAAACAAATGTATGAAACTATAGAAGCAATAGACTATGTACGTGTGTTTTGGAGGCGATTATATGATTAATGTGATGTAATTCACAATATATACCCATGAATGATGCTTAACACACGTCTAACACCCATAAATCAGTAAAGACATGGTTTTTACTCTTTATGAACTCCAAGGGTATGATATTGATTACCGATATATGAGATAATGCTTATATAAAAATATACCCATGAATGATGCTTAACAATAACGCAATTCCCTGTCACGTTGAAGTCCAAGGTACATGATTTGGTAGAAATTGTTGAGTTTATAATACATGACATAAAATAAAACATGTAGACATCAAGAGTACACAACGGAAGACTAAAGATCATAACAAATAAATAATTAACTGAAAGTATGCGTAACGTACCTCTTGCGAATGTCAGATCTCTTGAACAAAACAAGGAAGTTGTTTGAAGAGTTGTCCCTTACCGTTCTACAACTCAAACCAATATGGTGTAAGAATAGTGTCTTACTACCACGTTCTTGCACAGCTGAATTAACCAGCGAATCAGCGATTGCTAGATCTAACACAAGTCCTCGTTTAAGAAAAACGAAACCAAACTCCCTAACAATGGGGTGTTGGCCGATTTGGACAAGAGAGAGAGAGAGATCTAGGGTTAATTCAATGCACAAAGTTATGAAAAACCCTAGAACCTAGCCTTGTTTATATAGTAGATGGAAAACTTTGGGAACAAGTTATGGATTAGGGCTTGGGAAAGCCCCCTTGGCCGGCCATGAGCAAAGCCCAAGGGTAAACCCATAACTTTTTCAAGTCTTTCCATTTCTAGTCCTTTCTCTTTTCATATAACGGTCGTTAGTCATTTTTCCGTTAAATACTTAACGATCGTTAACCGGACTTAATGTGCAATAATTAATCATAAACATAAACATTAATTATTAACTTTAATTCTCATTCGCTAATGTGTGCAATCCGTGGTCACAAGTTCGAATCCGGACATTTACGTGTTTGTAAATATATACATTTCCAACGACTCCCACTTGGATATGTTTACAAAGCGTGAAATGACATTGGTTAGCGTCTAGCAACACGCCAATGCCCGGTACAACTCGTGTATGGTTTTACGGAGAAGAACCAAGTTTTGATGATTCATCATCATATTCATCCTTTGTTTCTAATACCATGTTAATAAGAATATGGATCTCGCTCATTTCTTAATTAACTATTTTGTTTCTCGCTTTATGTGATTGATTAAGATTACCAATTCTTACGAACATATTCCGAAGACCTTGGGCATGGCCATGCAATCATCTTAACAACCCTACGAGGGGCCCGGTATTATACTTCAAAATAAATTTGAAGGAAACAAATCCCATTTTGACTACAAGCAAGATTCATAGATTTCGCAACAACACGAAAACAACCCTTATAACTACCGATTCGTATAGCGTTAGATTGCTTCACAAAATGCACTACATCCATGACATATCTCTAGTATCTCAAGTCGGAGGATAAATATCCATGATATACTTAATGACAAAGATCCATAAAGTATTATCATGCGGGTGGGATAAGTCCTATATTGATTCATTGAATATCATCGAAACTAGTCATGCTACGCATCAATATACTTTCAAGTATATTCTAACTAATACTCGATTTTTGAAAATAAGCACTAGTAGGTGCGTTTAATGGCCTAAGAACATTTCTTCTCCAACTAGATGACTGTCGTGACAAGCTGGGTTACCGGCGATGGCGGTCTACCGGCGCAAGCGGTCTACCGGCATAATTGATTCTGCTTGGTCTCACATGTGTTCGGAGGAACAAATGGAGGAATGTTGGTCACATCATTCCATACGTTCTATATCTCTATTGATTAGTGCAAACATTCATCTGCTTCTCATAAAAATCACAATCTTTGATAAGATGAAAAGCACTTCCACAAACAAAACATGATTTCTTCTTAAATTGCTTGTTCAAAACAGGATTAGTTTTCTCACAAATAGAATGATTCAAACCACAACCAAAATCATAATTGTTTTTAACAAAATCAATGAACAAGAAATGTTTCTAAAGAAGTTGTCTTTGAAAAGGTTCTTTTGACAACTCTTGGGGCATGGTGGTGGTAAAGGCTTGGGAGGCATACTTTGAAAACTCTTCATTTGAATCTGGCGGCATAGTATTTAGATTGGATCTACGAAGTCACGGAAGAACAAGAGACAAAAGTATTAGATTCATTTGCCGGTGTCGGATAAGTCATTGGACTTTTGACCATAGGTCATATGTGATTCATCCGAGTGCAGTGCAGGTTGGGTGGCTTAACAATACCATTTGTAGAAGAAGGCGAATGCATTTCACCTTGTTTTACAAAGTTACAGAGTTTTCTATAATTATCTTCCTCTTCATCGATGTGGATTAAAACTCTTGTATTCATTAGGGTCATAAATCTCATCTGGTCTAATATAATCCTTGAACCCTAACCCCATTTTAGTTTTAATAGACATAGAGCTATTCCACAGTTTATGTAAGTTTTTAGCCTGTTCTTGCCACTGATTATGTCTAGCCACCTCTTAATCTAAACTAGCTTGTAGACCCTCTTTTTCAGCAACAACCTTTACATATTCTTTCTTATTAAATTTTAGTTTGTTAGTGGTGTTTTCTAAGTCCCTTTGCAAAACATTAATTTTCTCTTCAAGAGCCAATTAATTTTGTTCATACCAGGCCTTTTGTTTTTCTAAAGCTTTAACAGTTTTCTTATAGGCCTGGACTTGAATAAAGTATTCTTTATATTTATCATTAACATCATCAAGTTCACTTTTAAGAGCATCATATTTAGCATTGAAACCAAATATACAACTTTGTACCTGAGAAGTGATGCCCATCATTGCAAACTCTCTAGCAGTATCAGCTACCAGTCCAACTTAAGGCTTTTCATCCTCACCATCATTCACATGATCATCCCAATCAACCCTGTTCTCAAGAGACAATAAGCCTTTAGGTTTCACCTCCTCAACTTCCTTGATCTTTGTTAGAATCAATGCTTTAGGTTGTTTAGACCTTATCTAGGATTATCAATAAAGCACAAATTAAAATGAACAATATATATATGCATAGCGGAATAATCAAACTATCATTGTTATTATTAAGGTTTCTTCGTCATCATCATCGTTCTACAAACACATCCACGCCCCAATCCTAGATGATCAACTCTAAGGCGGTTACTAGCAGGGGATCAATGATCCTTGGGGCTAAACACTACAAGTCAACTATCACCTAGTCTAGGCATTTACATACTCACGCCCTAGACCTACACACACACACCTTTGTCTGATGTTTCCATTGTTTGACACACTTAAACTATTCCCTACCTCTCTTTATAAACTAGAGAGTTAGGGTTACAAATGACTACAAGGGACTAGATAATAAATACTTCTTTGACAAGTAGGTCCCTTGTCTTTCTTTGTCTTCAATTGTCCTTCATCTTTCATGTATTTTGTCTTATCAACTTAAATATAATTCCTAACAATCTTGAATGTATTATACCTCCTTCTGTCACCTCCCTTCTTGTCTTGACATTCTCTAGCAAAGTGACCAAGTTGGTTGCATTCAAAGCATCTGACCTTAGTCCTGTCAAACCTAGCTGATTCCCTTCCTTTGTAGCCAAACTTGCTTCCAGAGCCATTCTCAAACCTCTTGACTTTCACAGCAAGCATGTCCATCTGCCATTTAAGATCCATCTCCTCCATATCCCACTGATCCACTTGTTCAAAGTCTTCATAAGCCAACTGCTTTTGGTCTTCAGATTCAGCAACAAGAGAGTAGATCACATCTTCCACCACAGAGTTAGACTTTGATCTTCTTGTAGAGGCGTGTGTTCGGATCTTTCTTGATGAAGAAGTGGGACTGTCAGCATAAGGTACCATTGTATTGCTACTGGTGGCACCGACAAAGGATGAGTGTGATGGAGCTGGAGAATATGTAGAATGACCCTTGATGTCAAGTTCAAGATATCTCAGCTTGTTGTATAGATCATCAAAGCTTATGTAATCAATGCCTCCTTTTTCCTTGAGAGTAAGGGAAACCTGCCTCCAGGAAGAAGGTAAAGCACGAAGGAATTTGAGATTGCACTCCTCATTGTCAGGTTTAGATTTCAACTGATTAAGCTGGCTGAGGATCTTTTGGAACCTGTCATAGCCCTTATGTATGCCCTCTTCTTCAGAAATTGAGAATTCCTGAAAGTTTTGCTTGAGCATAGACTTCCTCATTTTCTTGGACTCATCGTTTCCACCAAACCTTGCTTTTATTCCTCTCCATATCTCTTTTGCATCATCCGGATGATAAAGTCACTCATGTGCTCATCTGGAAGAGCTTGTAGCGAGGTAGTCCTCGCCTTGGTTTCCTACGAAGGCAATCATTCGGCATGTGTTGTGGTGGGAGTATTATTATATTCCACTGGATCTCTTCGATAGCCTTCTTCTTGTTCCCTTTTAGGATAATGTTCGAGATTGACATCCATGTTGGAATATAGTTTTCCATCTTCATGGCCCATATGTCATATTCGTCCTTCTTAAGGTAAGGAATTTTGCATTGGTGTTGGACATGGTGACCACTTCTTTGAATAAGTGAATTGGGTGTTCATGAGCTCGGTGCTTATCGATCTCGATGTCGAATGTTTTGGTGATGACATTGTTATGGTTTTGAAGAAAAAGACTGTCTTCTTAGAAAGATTCTCTCGAGGCTCTGATACCACTAGTTGGATTCAGTCCCAGATAGATCTTATGAGCCTAGAAAGAGTATAGCTATCATGTGTAATCACAAGACAACTATGGAGAACCTTTGAAAGAATTGTATTCACTCGGAAAATAAATACAATACTCAAGAACACGATAAACACCAATAACTTGATCCTCTATGGATCTATATTAATTCACTATTATTGTTATTGAAAACGTACATCAAACCCTAGCCGCTGGTTTCTTTTACAGTACAAGAAACCCTAACTTTGCAGCTTGCTAAACACTCAAAAGATATGCATTATCTATTCCTATTTTATCTCATGCATACCGTAACTAATAAACTAATAAAGCGGAAACTACATATCCGCAGAAACATAATAACTATCAGAGGAAACTGCACTATCCGCAGAAACCTAACTATCAGAAGAAACTATACTACTATCAGCAGGATCCCACTGTTACATAATTCCTAACACCCTAGTTATCTCCTATTGATGGTTGAATTGTCACGTCCTTATTCTTAACGCGTTGTGTCTTCTAAGGTGGTAGGGTATGCTTTGTTCCCTAACTCTTTGAGACCACCTTAAGGTTACTGCCTACAAAATCTCTAGGATTCATAAACTAACTCTAAGGTTATCTTTGGATTTTTAGCCTACAACAACTCTAGGCGATTATAAACTAATGTTCACAAAGATTACTCAAGCATTAAAAACACAACAATGGCCTATTGCAATCTTAGGCCAATTACAATTAAGATAAGAGACAACCAATCAATATTCAATACCTAGGTTTCATAGATCTAAGCAAACACACAAGTAAATTAGCCGAACATGGCGAACATGCAAGCATACACACATACAATTGAATACATAATTAAATCAATGAAGTAAACTACTTATCTTGTTGTAAAATAGGGTATGAGAACCTAAGATCTTGCCCAGACGACAAAAAAAATCATTATTAGGTTTTACTCCAC
>CM040239.1:8382770-8460270 GCA_022545495.1 Chrysanthemum lavandulifolium | reverse complement strand
TTTTTGGGGGGAAAAAAAAAAATAAAAAAAAAAATTTTCCCTAAATTTTTTCCTTTTCCAAATTTTTTTTTGGGAAAAAAAATTTTAATTTAATTTAAAATTTTTTTAAAAAATTTTAAAAAAATTTGGGTTAAAGGGTTTTTTTAAAAAAAAATTTTTTTAAAGGTTTTTGGGGTTTGGGAAAAAAAAAATTTTTTTTAATTTTTTCCTAAAATTTTTTTTTTTTTTTAAGAAATTAAAAATTTTTAATTTTTTTAAAAAAAAATTTTTTTTTAATTTTTTTAAAAAAAATTTTAAAATTTAAATTTTTTTTTCCCGGAAAATTTAAAAATTTTTTTTTTTTTTAAAAAAAAATAATTTGAAACCCTTAAATAAAAAACCCAAAATTTTTTTTTTTTTTAAACCTTTTTTAAAAAATTTTTAATTTTTTATTAAAAATTTTTTTTAAAAAAATTTGGGGTTTTTTTTTTTAAAAAATTAAATTTAAAATAACCGGGCCCAAAAAAAATTTTTTTTTTTAATTTTTAAATTTTTTTTTTTTCCCTTTTAAAATTTTTTTTTTTAATTTAAATTTTGGTTTTTATTTGGTTTTTTAAAAAATTTTGGGGAAAAAATTAAAAAAAATTTTTTTTTAAAAAACCCCCCCTTTTTTAATTTAATTAAAATTTTTTTTTTTTTTAATTTATTAAAAATTTAAATTTTTAATTTTTTTTTTTTAAAAAAAGGGAAAAATTTGGGAAAAAAGGGGGGGCCCGGGGTTTTAAATTTTTTTTAAAAAAATTTTTAAAAAAAAAAAAAAATTTTTTTTTTTTAAAAAAATTTAAAAAAATTTTTTTAAAAAAAAAGGGAAAAAAAGGGAAAGGGGTTTTGGGAAAAAAAAAAAAAGGGAAAGGGGGGTTTTTTTTTAAAAAGGAAAAAAAGGGGCCCCCCCCCTTTTGGGGGTTTTTGTTTTGGGGGGAAAAAAACCCCCCCCAAATTTGGGGGAAAAAAATTTTTTAAAAGGGTTAAAAAACAAAATTTTAAATTTTTTTTTTTAAAAAATTTTTTCCCCAAAAAAGGTTTAAAAGGGGGGGTTTTTTAAAAAACCCCCTTTTTTTTTTGGGAAAATTTTTTTTTTTTAAAAAAAAAACCCGGGTTTTTTTTTTTTTGGTTTTTTTTTTTTTTTTTTCCTTTTTGGTTTTTTTTTTGGTTTTTTTTTTTTTTTAAAGGTTTTTTGGTTCCCTTTTCCCCAAAACCCTTTTTTTTTTTTAAAATTAAAATTTTTTTAAAAATTTTTAATTTTAAATTTTTGGGTTTTTAAAAAAAAATTTTTTTTGGTTTATAAAAAATTTTTAAAGGGGGGGGGGAAAAAGGGTTTTTTGGGCCCAAAAAAAAAATTTTTAAAAGGGTTTTTTTAAAAATTGGGGTTTTGGGGGGAAAAAGGGAAAAAAAACCCTTTAAAAAATTTTAACCGGGGGGGATTTTTTAGGTTCCCCCCCCGGGGGGGGAAAAAAATTTCCCTAAATTTTTGGGGGAAACCCGGGGGGGTTTTAAAAATTTTTTTGGGGAAAAAGTTTTGGGGGTTTTTTAAAAAATTTTTTTTTTTTTTTTGGGGGGGAAAATTTTTTTTTTTTTAAAAAGGAAATTAAAAAAAAAAAAAAAATTTTTTAAAAATTTTTTGGTTTTGGGGGGGAAATTTTTTGGGGGGAAAAAAAAATTTTTTAAAAACAAACCCAAAAATTTTTTTTAAAAATTTTTTTTTTTTTTTTTTTTTTCCTTTTTTTCTTCTTTTTTTTAAAAAAAAAAAACCAAACAACCTAACCTTACCCTAAGTCTAGCCTCAAACTCGAAATGAACCTAATGCCAATCAACCCTTTATAGGGTCTTGTGGTATTCTCAAGAAAACCACAATTTTAAACTATAAGTTCGTTTTCGATTAACTAACAATTAAACTATAATAAGCAACTTTTAACAATTAAATAAGCACCAATAAGCTAACACCTATTTTGACTTATTTGACTAATTTTGGCTATTTAATGGAAAATGAGATTTAAGCAAACTAATTATCAAACTAGGCTACTATTACTTTAAATAACACGATAAGCAAAGAAAATGAAAAACACATAAAGCTATGGAACAAAGGTTTAGAAACTTAAGTAAAACCAAAAATACTTACCTTTGAAAAATAAGCCTTCCGAATAGCTTATTATACCGAAATGCCTAATCTCACTATCCATTGACTTTAGTTGACTTTTGTAACTTTTATACATTAAGGAATAAAACTTCTTTCAATTAATTAAACTTGAATAAGCTTAAACAAACTTATTGGAACTATTCAAACAACTTATAACATAAAAACGAGCAAGAACAATTTTTGGGGAAATCTTGTTAGGGCGAAAACATGAAATTCCCGGATAAAAACTCTTTGATTATGATTAACTTAACAACAACAATAATTGATGAAACCCAATTTTTACATGAAACTTAAAGCGAAATTTAAATTTACACTACGAAAATGGTCTAAAACGTGACAACTTGCTACTCGCCTTTCTTTTCTTTATAGTCTCACTAGGTGCTCAATCCTTTTCGGCCATTGGATGGGTCGAGTTGATCCACCCTTGATTTTGCTTTTGGCCAAGTTGGAAGTAACGGGGATGGTAGCGTGTTTTAGGGGATAAAATTTATTGCTTTAGGGTGAGGTGTGGAGAGTGGGGGGACAATTTGGGGATAAGGGGTGAAGAAACCGGGGAGTGGAGGGTGGTTTTTGGTTTGGTTTTGATGGGAGAAAGGAGGAAGGTGGTATAAGGGTGGGTTTGAGGGGTTGACTGGGCTTGTTGGGTTATAGGATTTGGGGTGGGTTTAATACAAAGGGTCCGGTTTGGTTTAAGTGGTAAAGCCCAAGGACCAAAATTGTAATTTTCCAATTATTGAAACGTAAATTCCCAAAAGTTATCAAAAATATTGCCAATAATGAATAGTACAAGGGTAATATTTGATACATTTATTTTTAAATACCCAGGACTAATTTTGCCATTTTTGAAACTTGAGGGTAAAGTTGCCAATTTTAGAAAACTTTCATCCGGGGACTAAAATGAACAAGTTTGATATCCCAAGGACTTATGTTGACTTTTCTTCCAATTTAAACCTTCAATTACTAATTTGGAAACTTTAAAATTTGAAAATACTTTGTGAACTTTGATCATTTTTCACTTGTTTTCGCCTTTTTACTTGATTCATATAAAACACATTTCAATGATATTTGTAACATTTATATGGTCATTTTGTGTTTTTATCGTTTTTTGGTTTAAATAATATAAAATATATGTGATTTGACACATATCAAATCCCCACCTAAATATTGTAGTCCTGCAATCTTTTATGAAAAATTAATGGATTTCATCTCTTTACCAAAAGCCATTACTTCGGAGTAGAATTGTTTTACCAAGTAAGAACCTTGGTATAATGATAACCAAATGGTTTGAGCAAATCACCAAATTTTCAAGGTTTTGATTTGTCTTTACCGGGCCGTTTTTCGGACTAGCCAACTCTTAGATAAAATATCTTTGGTGAGTCGATTAAATTTGGTTTTCCAACTTCCTTTACCACAAGCCATAAACTTTGGGGGTGAACTCTTTACTAATTAAAGATTGGGAAATGGACACCATACAATTTTGGGAAATTGCAAGCCCAACGGTTTGAGATATCTTTACCAAGAAGGTTTTCTCGGATTAGCCAATCCTTTTGTGGGTTAGACATGGCGGATGATAACCGAAGCTAAGTGTAAAACACTTACTCCAAAAAAAATTTGGCCAAAAGGGGAATTGGGTGGTATAATTACATGATAAAATTAGAATTCCCCAACCTAGAAATGAATATTGCCCTCAATATTCAAAGTAAGCCGTTATCCAAACATAGAACGAAAAGGGAAATACTACGCCATTATTTTATTTTTGTTATATACACCATTTTTTTTGAATGAAACTTATATACAACAATGGGCAACTCCCCCCTGGGTGGTATACCGGGTGAAAACCCATGTTTAACTCTTGTTTTTGATTTGAAGTCGCTAGCTTGACTCGACCCCGAATTAATTTATTCCGGGAAGTAAGTGGAAGAGACAATCTCCATCGGACTTTCATTCAAGATGTTTGTATAAACATTGAAGTCGTGAAAGTTCCACCATGAGGTATACATAGATCCGGCTCACAAATGATAAATGAAAATGCCGGGGTCAAAAATAATGTCTTCATTCCGGGAGTGAAGGCAGGAGGCCACGGGATAGGTGAAGAAGAAAATAAAATCATGATAAACATCATGACTAACTCATCATCATCGGGAGAATTCATGATTTGGATCATGAATCTCATCATTTCTCATTTGATCTAGACATATCTCGGGTGTGTCTAGATCAAAGTAAAGTTATCATACTCCGGTGGAGATATGATATGAGGAGTTGGAGAACTCCTCAAAGGCGAATGATTCATATTCGGGTTTGATTTGAGGAGTTCATTTGGGAACCCCAAAAGTGAATGATTCATAATCGGGAAGAATTATGAGAATGAGAAGTGGTAATACCACTAATCTTCTCCCCATATGATCAAAATGGAACGTTTGCAAGGAATAGAATCATCGAACAAAGTTCACTATCCTCAAAGGGGATAGGATTGGTAGGCTTTTCATTAAAAGCCTCGATTCTAGAAATGAGAAGATTAACATTCAATAATGTAAGGCAAGAGCTTGCCTTGGATTATTTCTTCATCATTCTCTTCTCCCTGGAAAGCCGAAGGTAATTCCCCCATAACTTATGTCTCCACAAGATAAAGAATAGTCCTCATCGAAGGAACATCTCAATATGATCATTTTGGAAGACAAGAGGAGGAGGATATCACACAATGATCAAGAACCCAGACTCTCTTGGAATTGGGACAAGGTTCTCAACACTAGACTTTATGAATTGTCCGATTCCTTTTGAACAGTGTCAAGATGCTGCCCCCATGCTCAGAGGTGAGTGTGAACCCGGGTGGATAACATCGGGCCGAGGGAGTTGAGAAGGACTAACATACATATGTTTTACACTTTCCATTTGTTCTTTGCTAGTAATTCCATCATAGTCTTTTCTCCCGATTTTTCATGGAAGGAATTTCAATGATGAACTTGATGAATCTTTATAAAATTGTAGAATATCAATATCTTCATCATCACCGTATAGGAATGAACGGAATCGGAGCTAGATTTGGGCCCTTTTGTATTTTAATTAATTCCCTAATAGAGTTTTCAGGCAATCTAGGAATCTAATTTAGCCGCCTTCGCCTAACAATTCTTCCATGGATTTTTATTTGGATTATCTTGGGAATGTTTAATTCCTTAAATCTTCACTAAATCCAAAAGATCAAGGAAAGATTTTGAGGAAGTGGCTTAAGGAGGTGGTGCCCGATTCATTTGGCTTTAGAGGTTGGTCATGATCAAGAGTCGTTGTTACAAGGAAATGGATTCCTTGTTTGACAATCGAGCTAAAGTGTGGACCTCCCAAAACTTACAACAAAATGATTGTTGTGGTGGTCTTGAATAATATGGAATTTGGTCATTTCAAAGTCCCAGTGTTACCCTTGTTCATAGACAAACGCTTTCGGATTGACACTCAAATTGGTGAGGACTTCCACAAAACTCACAAGATATGTCAATATCTCATGATGTGGTGGTGGTAGAATGAATCGGATGTGTCATGGTAAGAATAGGTATCTTGGTTATAACGGACCCATTTCCCGACTCTACAATGCTAAACCGAGACAATTATCATCATTATAGGCCACCACCCATTGGCAACCAAAATGGTGTGGATACGACATAGGAAAGAATCAAAGGTTTCTGAGGGGTTGGGATGAAGAATCAAAGAGGAGAGGGTAAAGATGGATATTTTGGATTTTTGGATAAACATTTTGTAAAAATAAGAAAGAAAATTTTGGGTTTTTGTGTTTGTTGGCCATTTTAAAATGTTTTCGGAACCGTTTTGTTTTTATTGATAATAATAAGAAAATATGAACAAGGATGGTAAATATACAATGGATGTATATTGATGCTTCAAATTTAAATGACGAACACACTTCCGGTGGCGCCAAAATTTGATTCGCCTTAAACGGTCTATCTTTTATTAGTCAACCACTTGTGAATGGTCAACCATAAAAGTCAAACACCGAACAAAATGCAATTAAGTCCAGGAGGAGTTTAGTGTATCCCCGGGTCGTTAAGTCCCAACGGGTGGAAACCGTCAAGAATCGTGATCCTGAATATTGAAAGGAAAAGGTTATGATTGATTACACTAAGGAATGTAAATCTAATAAAGACTTTGAAGTCATTTTAATTCTATATTTTAAAAGCGTTTAATTTATAATCTAAAACGTACTTTTAAATTAAAAACTACGAACGTTTAAATAAAACGTGAAAATAAAGGTAAAATACCTACGGATATGGAAAATATATTTTACAATCCTAATTATACTAGAAAATTATTGGAAAAATAAAATTATTTTTAAAACTATTTATCTAATTATTATTAATTAAAAACTATTTTAACTATTTAAAAAACATTAAAATACAAGAAAATAGGAAATTAACCTAAAAATGAAATTATAAATTGGAAAAATCTAAAATATTATAAAACTAATGTTAAAACGAAAATATATTTTTTTGACTTTTCTCAATTTATTATGAATTTAATACTATTTAAAACTAATTAAAATGCTAGAAAATCTATTTTAACTAAGATAATTCGGAAAATACTTTTTATGACTTTTTGAATATTCTAAAACCGAGAAAATTGAAATTGTATTTTTCGAGCTTTTCTAATTTATTTGAATAAAATGCTATTTAAAAGGCTTAAAAATGAGATTAAATCTAAAAATAGAAGATGAACAGGAAAAATAAGAAAACTTCCGAATATTATAAAATAAAACGAGAACAAGGAAAATTAAAAACAACTATGGAATGCAGGGAACTATGATTTGGGCACAAACTAATATGAATAAAACAAATTAAGCTAAAAGCCTCAATAAGCTACCACCTTTGAACCAAAGGTTGAATAAGCTATAAACAAGTTATGGGAACTTAGAATAAGCAACAACAACAAGAAAAAAAAAAGAATAAGTAGAAATAAGGAATAAGCAAAAGGGAGGTTTTGAAAAAATTTAAAAGGCTAGAAAATAAGAATTTACAACACTAACTAAAATTATAAAAATACTAGGATGAAGACAACAAAGAATGACAAATATCCAAAAGCACAAGTCTTCACTCCTAATATTAAGTCCTACATGAAATTAAGTTTATTCAAAATGGGTTTCTATGAAATTTTGACTTTTTGAGAATAAGAACGTGACTTTTATGAACTTTAGACTTGATTTGTTCAACGATTATGTTTTATTTAGTTAATTAAAGACTAATTTAAGGGGTCTACTAATTATACACCAACATGAAGGATTTGGATTGTAAATCCTTGCAAGCCGCGGATTGGATTTGGAATTTTGACTTTTAAATTGTAGTGCAATTTGAAGACTAAATTGACTCTAACTAACCTAGATAAGACTCAAACAACTAACCTTACCCTCCGATCTAGCCTCAAACTGAAATGAACCTAATGCCAATCCTCCTTTATAGGGTCTTTGTGGTATTCTCAAGTAAAACACACAATTTTAAACTATAAGTTCGTTTTCCGATTAACTAACTTAATTAAACTATAATAAGCAACTTTTAACGGTAAATAAGCACTAATAAGCTAACACCTATATTTGACTTATTTGACTAATTTTGGCTATTTAATGGAAAATGAGATTTAAGCAAACTAATTATCAAACTAGGCTACTATTACTTTAAATAACACGGAAAGCGAAAATGACAATAAACACACGGATAAGCTATGGAAAGAGTTTAGAAACTTAAAAAAAGCAAAAATACTTACACCGATATGGTTTATAGAAACGGAAAGATTGAGATCGGAACAACCCTAGCTTGTTGTCAACAAGTTAAAAAAAATAAGCCTTCCAATAGCTTATTATACCGAAATGCCTAATCTCACTATCCATTGACTTTAGTTGACTTTTGTAACTTTTATACATTAAGAGCATAAAACTTTTAAACTCAATTAATTAAAATTGAATAAGAAACAAACTTATTGGAACTATTCAAACAACTTATAACATAAAAACGAGCAAGAACAATTTTGGGAAATCTTGTTAGGGTAAAACATGAAATTCTTGGATAAAACTCTTTGATTATGATTAACTTAACTAGTACAACCGAATTGATGAAACCGAATTCTTTTACATGAAACTTAAAGCGAAATTTAAATTTACACTCGAAAATGGTCTAAAAGCCTTGACAACTTGCTACTTGCTCTTCTTTCTTCTTTATAGTCTCATAGGGCTCAATCCTTTTCGGCCATTGGATGGGTCGAGTTGATCCTGCCCTTGATTTTGCTTTTCGCCAAGTTGGAAATAAAGGGGATGGTAGGTTTTGGGAGAAGCATTTATTGCTTTAGGGTGAGGTGTGGAGAGTGGGAGGATGGGGGATAAGGTGGTGAAAAACCGGGGATGGGGGGTGGTTTTGGTTTAGAGGGAGAGGAAGGAGGAAGGGGTATGGGTGGGGTTTAAGAGGTTGACCAATGGGTTTAATCCGGGTTATAGGATTTAATTTGGGTTTAATACAAAGGGTCCTTTGGTTTAAGTGGTAAAGCCCAAGGACCAAAATTGTAATTTTAATTGTGAAGGGTTGGAAATAAATTCCCAAAAGTTATCAAAAGGTTAATATTGCCAAAATGAATAGTACACGGGTAATATTTGATAAATTTTCATTTTAAATACCCGGGACTAATTTTGCCATTTTTGAAACTTGAGGGTAAAAGTTGCCAATTTTAGAAAACTTTCATCCAGGGACTAAAATGAACAAGTTTGATATCCGGGACTTATGTTGACTTTTCTTCCAATTTAAACCTTAGGACTAATTTCGCCAATTTGTGAAACTTTGGGGTTGAAAATGAGTTTTGTGAACTTTGATCATTTTCACTTGTTTTCAATCTTTTGTACTTGATTCATATAAAACACATTTCAATGATATTTTTAACATTTATATGGTCATTTTGGTTTTTGGTTTTTTTGGGTTTAAATAATATAAAATATATGGTTGTTTAAACACATTTACATAGTAATCTTAAAAACTATTAACTTGGGTTTTGGCTTCTCATGAACCATTTCACAAAACCCCTAAAATAATATGGCTCCCCAATGGAATCCCAAACACCTCTAAATTTAATGTGAAACCCAATTCCAAACATCACCGATTTCATAATAAACCAACCAATATATATAAATGAAAAATTCCAAACTTAAAGCCGACACCATAAACAATCAACAACACAATCTTAAAATATCATAAAAAATAATTAGAAACGATTCCTAGTCTCAATTTAGAATTTAGGAAAAGAAAAAAAAAAAAAAAAAAAAAAGATTCAAATTAATACAACCTTTATGATGAAACTTTAAAAGTTTAAATTATATAAAAGTTAATCAATTATACCATGTTAATCTATTCACGGATGATTCTTCTTCTTCGCAACCCAATTCGGATTTATTGATTCAAGTATCTTCTGACGGATGATTTTGGAACCGAGAAAACAAACACAAAGACGTTATCTTTTCATCATCCGGTTCGGTGATAGGTATCAAACGGTGAAATCGGGTAATGTGCATATTTGAAGCGGGCGCGAGCTCCTTAAAATATTTAGTGAAGAAGAATTATTGATATTAAACTTGATTGAATCATTAATAACATTATGACACCTTAAATACTAATTTATGAGATAACTCTCCAAACATAAGACTTATCCTAACATGACTCAAAACATATCCTAAACAATGACTCCAATACTTATCCTAATAAACATAATAAATAAACTACGATAGTTATCCAACCGCCCACGGGATAGCCGCCCCTCATCAACCACGGGTTATCACTCCCCCCTTCAAAATCACCTTGCCCTCAAGGTGTTGTTTAAAATAATTTTAATTCCAGGATCCCATTTTCTTTGTTTTAGCCTCCATTCTCATGGAAACATCCATTTTTTAAAAGTTATCAATAATAGCAATGTCCTTGATGGGGTTGCACCCCTTTAGAATAATAAAAACTCTCACCAATATCAAAAACCCGCCTTCGCCTTCTAACCTCATCAACACCAATATATTCATCAAATCAAGACCCAATCTCATGTGAAGGAATTCACTTTGTAACGATGGAATGGTATCTTTTTTTCAATTATAAGCTCCTCCTTCTTTCAATTGCCTCAAACGAGCCTCGACTATAAGGCTAAGGAAAACTTCTCCAAAGTTCTAGGCCTTGCCCTCACAGTTCTATTTGTAACGCCGGTTTAAGTCCGGAGATATAAAATGATGTAAGTAAAGATTCGGAGATCCCTTTACTCGATTTGCAAGTACCACAAACTACCTCATATTCCCAACCGACCCATTTGCAAGAGCTTAGAGGCGGTATTTGGCGCCTTGATCGGGCCCGATGCCATGAATAATACTCGGCGATTAATAACTCGAAAAAATAATTTTTTTCGATGAATAGTACCGTGATGAACAAGACCCCGTGAATAGTCCGGATGAACAAGTTTTTTCTTTTTTTTTTTTTTTTTTTTTTTTGGAACCCAATCGAAGCCCTCCCGAGAGCTCTCAATAAACACCAATTGATCGACCCGTTGAGGTTGTATCAAGATAAGAACCACTTAAAAAGCCAGCTCCTTAAGAATATTTAGTGAAGAAGAAATTATTGATATTAAACTTGATTGAATCATTAATAACATTATGACACCTTAAATACTAATTTATGAGATAACTCTCACAAACATAAGACTTATCCTAACATGACTCAAAACATATCCTAAACAATGACTCCAATACTTATCCTAATAAACATAATAAATAAACTACGATAGTTATCCAACACGCCAGGGATAGCATCCCTCATCAACCAGGTTGTATCAACACGTGTTTTAGCAACAACTTTATCCAAAATTTCCAAGATTGGGCTGCAAGTGGTACAGGAAAGATGAATTGTAGCTTTGGACTTCATAGTACCGACAACCTATTGGGCCCAAAAAATAAAATAAGATTAAAATAATATAGTTTCAATGAGGCTTGTGCTATGTTATCTTATATAAATGATTTTTTGGGCAAACATAGCTAAAAAGTTGGATCTCTTAACGTAACTATGGAACAAACGTAGCTAAATCGGAAAGGAACCGATGAACAATTATATCGGCAACATGAGCAAATTTATTACTAAAGCCATTAATAGCATACGAAAACATCATTACTACTCAAAGGAGAGCCGTTCAATAACGTAAAATATTGAATTCTATCTTTTGAAAGTAAGCATCGATAGTTCGATCACCAAGTTGGATAACCGTAGTTTACTTTTTAAAGCAATAGTTGGACAAGTGCTTTGTTGTCAAGAAAAAATAGCCAATAAGATCCCAACATCTTTAGAAAAATTGGGATTAGCCGTTGAGCCTACCTTGAAGGGTTTGGAGAGGTTAAAAAGACCCAAGATTTAACTATTGCATTCGCCTTAAGCCATTTGTGAGTGGAGGATCCGAATTGTTTACTAGAAGATGTACCCGTTTGTGCTTTAAGCATCAAATTTTTCATAATGATTTTTAAAAAGTAACATCCAACATAGTTTGCTTTGTTTATATCAAGTTTAATGTGAATTTAGTTGGCAATAGAGTTGACGGCATATATCGACGGGTGATAAGGTATGATGGGAGTATTGTTCGTCATAATAAACGAGGTTAAGATGACTAAAAACCTAGCAATGACTTGTATTAAGTGCCCGTGGGTCCGACCCTTTGGGTTGCTTTGGGTCATGTTCGGTTGCTTCCATTTGGGGAGATAGGTCATGGTTGGTCGAGCTAGGCATGTCAAGGAACTAGTTCGCCTAATCGACCAGTTTAAATATTTGTTGCAATTTTTGCCCGTTTGGCAAAAAAAAAAAGAAAAGAAAAAAAATTAAAACTTTACCACTTTTATAATATTATAAATAAATTTGAAAAAATATTGAATTAAAAAAATGTTATCAATGTGACAATTAGGTTGTTGTCAAGTCGTTGGGAAAGAAAACGTGGACATGATCGACAAAGTCACCTTCACTAAACCTTTATAGGCCCGAATAAACAAAAAACCAACAATCGACTTTGAAAATCACGACTTTTGAGGACCCCAACTAAAGGTTTGTGGCGAAAGTAATATTGTGATTTTGGATCGATGTAACGTGTTAAAGTAATCGTAAAAAAGAAACCGTGTTAAAGTTTAGAATAGTGGACTAAAAAGTGATTGGCAAAAACAATTGGTTTTAAAGCTTTTTTTTTTTTTTTTTTTTTTTAAGTTCAAAGATCCCAAATATATTACTTAAAAACATTTAAGTACAAAGAATATGGGTGAATCATATATCTCATTTTTAAATAAGTGGAAAGCTTAAAAAAGATACTTCCTTTCTTATACAAAAAAAAAAACTACTCAAAAGATAACATTAGACTCTTATGAAACAAAATTACTTCCTACCAAGGCCTTGGAGCTTGATAACCAACGTTCATAATAAGCATCCAAATTCTGGAAGATCAGACCTAATCCAAATAGTCATCATAATCATTTTGATCATGACCACCAAAATAGGTCATTTACTCATCAAAAATGTTCACAACCTCCTCTTCATCACTATTTGAGTCAACAATCTCTCCCCTTAGAAAATGGGTTAACCCTCTTAGTAGAAGAAGTAGACGGAAAATACTTTTTATTACCGTATAATCAACATTTTAAATGACAAACACAACATACCAAGTGTTACACACCCATCAAGGGCTTTTTCGATACAATGTTTAATCTAGAGCAACAAATAAACTTATTTTGAAGCACAAATTTATAGTATAACTTTGTTGCCAAACATAGAAATAATAAATATAAAACATATTTTCATAACTTCATATAAGAGATGGAGTATCCAAACACCTGTGAGGTGCTAGTATGTAATTTCCGTGCTTGTTATGACTTTTGGGGCTTATATGTGTTGTGGGCGTTCTAAACTAATGCTTCATGACCCATAATTTATAAATCAATTGGTTAAAAGCACATTTGCTTGAGGAAAGCAAATACCAAGTGTAGGGATATTTGATAAGGATTTAAAAGGTTACTTTTGGGGTCATTTGCCCTTAATTGATCACTTTTGTATCCGTTACTACTTAATTTCCCTTTTCACTTTTAGGTTTCTTGAAGACAAATTTTTGGAATGACACTTATTCGGACGAAAAAGGCGGAATATCGGAAGAAGATGGCCAAAGTCAAGAATCGAGACACTCAAGCTCATGAATTGAAAGGGGCGGTCGGGTTCTACTTGTTGGAGCCGAACAAGTTTTGTGACAACTCAAGGTAAATTGCTTATTTAAAGTGGCGGGGGTTTTTAAAAAGGAGGGCCGCTTGGGCCTAGATTTGATCCAGACGGAGGCCGAGAAGGGAAGGCCGGCCACGGGAATAAGGTGGCGGTTAAATGATAACGTCCAAGCGAAAACTTAATGTGGCGACCCGGCGCCCAAATTAAAGGGACGCCTGCAATTTTCACTATACATAGAATCCAAATTTTCGGTTTCGGGTGTAGTTTTATGGATTAAAACCTAAACCAAACCAAACCGTTTGTAAGATTTTTTGGGTTCCATACCCTATCTTACATCAAGATAAGTGTTTTACTTCATTAATTTAATTATGTCTTCAATTGATGTGTTATGCTTGCATGTTCTCCATGTCCCGCTAATTTACTAGTGTGTTTGCTTAGGTAATATGAAACCTAGTTATTGAATATTGATTGGTTGTCTCTTATCTTAATTGTGATTGACCTAGTATTGCGATAGGTCATCCTTGTGCTATTAATGCTTGATTAATCTTTGTTGAACCTTAGTTTATAATCACCTAAAGTTATTGTAGGCTAAACATCCAAAGAATACCTTAGTGTTAAGTTTATGAATCCTAGAGATTTTTAGTCATTAACCTTTGGGTTTAAAGGGATAACGCATACCCTACAACCTTAGAAACACAAACGTTAAGAATAAGGGCGTGACAATTCAACCATCAATAGGAGATAACTAGCGGTAATAAAACCTAAGTAAACAATTTTTAACCATTATCGAGCCGCAACAATAGACATAGACTACCCCAAGCTTAGTTAATTAGATAATTAGATAAGTAGAGTAATCGGTGAAATCGAACCCCCAAATCCAAACCCCGAGATTCGTACCTTTTCATTTCCTAAAAAATATAAAAAATAAAAATTCTTCCTCAACCCCAACCTTAACGTAGTAACCTCCTAGCATTCCTATTCTCCGAGAACGATATCAATACCCGGGCACCCTAATACTACACTCCAACGATTGGGTTCAACGCCGGGTGTTGAAAAACTTGTTCACGAAAAAGAAGTTCCTTTGACCCCGAAGCACCGTGTTAAGCGTATAAAAATTCAAGTGAAGTAATATATTGAGGATAACGGGTCCGTTAAAGTGAAGGAACAACTAAAGTTAACTATGCCTCCTTTTCTTAGTCCTATAATTGACCTTTGGGCATAATACATTAGACTTCAATTTATTGAATTTATTTATTTTAATACATCGATTAAATTTGATGAAGTTTAGTTATTTGTTTTTATAGAAAAATTCAAGTGAAGTAAAACATTGAGGATAACGGGTCCGTTAGAAGTGAAGGCAACTAAAGTTAACTATGCCTCGGGTCTTAGTCCTTTAAACATTTGGGCATAATACATTAGACTTCAATTTATTGAATTTATTTATTTTTGATACATCATTAAATTTGATGAAGTTTAGTTATTTGTTTTTATAGAAAATTCAAGTGAAGTAATATATTGAGGATAACGGGTCCGTGAAGTGAAGGACAACTAAAGTTAACTATGCCTTGGTCCTATAATTACCGTTGGGCATAATACATTAGAACTTCAATTTAATGAATTTATTTATTTTTGATACATCGATTAAATTTGATGAAGTTTAGTTATTTGTTTTTATAGAAAATTTAAGTGAAGTAATATATTGAGGATAACGGGTTCAAAGTGAAGGGACAACTAAAGTTAACAATGCCTACTAGTCTTAGTCCTATAATTGACCTTTGGGCATAATACATTAGACTTCAATTTATTGAATTTATTTATTTTGATAAATCATTAAATTTGATGAAGTTTAGTTATTTGTTTTTATAGAAAAATACAAGTGAAGTAAAACATTGAGGTTAACAGGTCCGGAAGTGAAGGCAACCAAAGTTAACTATGCCTCCGGTCTTAGTCCTTTAATTGACCTTTGGGCATAATACATTAAACTTCAATTTATTGGACTTATTTATTTTTGATACATCGATTAAATTTGATGAAGTTTAGTTATTTGTTTTTTAAGAAATTCAAGGAAGTAATATATTTGAGGATAACGGGTCCGTAAAGTGAAGGGGACAACTAAAGTTAACTATGCCTACTAGTCCTATAATTGACCATTGGGCATAATACATTAGACTTCAATTTAATGAATTTATTAATTTTGATACATCGATTAAATTTGATGAAGTTTAGTTATTTGTTTTTATAGAAAAATTGAAGGAAGTAATATATTGAGGATAACGGGTTGTAAAGTGAAGGGACAACTAAAGTTAACTATGCCTCCGGTCTTAGTCCTATAATTGACCTTTGGGCATAATACATTAGACTTCAATTTATTGAATTTATTTATTTTTGATACATCATTAAATTTGATGAAGTTTAGTTATTTTTTTTTGAAAAATTTAATGAAGTAATATATTGAGGATAACGGGTCCAAAGAAGTGAAGGGACAACTAAAGTTAACAATGCCCCGGTCTTAGTCCTATAATTGACCTTTGGGCATAATACATTAGACTTCAATTTATTGAATTTATTTATTTTTGATACATCGATTAAATTTGATGAAGTTTAGTTATTTGTTTTTATAGAAAATTTGGAAGTAAAACATTGAGGATAACGGGTCCGTTAGGTGAAGACAACTAAAGTTAACAATGCCCCCTTGGTCTTAGTCCTATAATTGACCTTTGGGCATAATACATTGAACTTCAATTTATTGAATTTATTTATTTTTGATGAATCATTAAATTTGATGAAGTTTAGTTATTTGTTTTTTAAGAAATTCAAGTAGTAATATATTGAGGATAAGGGTCCGTAAGAAGTGAAGGGACAGCTAAAGTTAACTATGCCTCTGGTCTTAGTCCTATAATTGACCTTTCATAATACATTGAACTTCAATTTAATGAATTTATTTATTTTTGATGAATCATTAAATTAGATGAAGTTTAGTTATTTGTTTTTATAAAAAATTAAGTGAAGTAATATATTGAGGATAACGGGTCCCTGTAAGGTTAGTAGTTTTACAACACAAGCATCAATAGAAGAAATAGAAAGAGATGATCGGTTGAACCCTTATCCAAACACACGAAATAAAGAAAGAAAGGTTTAAGCAAAGAGTGAAATAGAAAAGAAACAACCAAGTCTCGTGAGGGTTATTACAATGTATTTATAGGAGGAAGAGGGCAACACCCTAGTTCCCATCCTTTCCTTTATGGGCTTGGGCCTAAGCTCATGGGCCTTCACATAAGCTTAACAATAACAAACATAAAGGCCTTAATTAAGCTAACTATTATATGTGAATTACTAACACTTGATTTAGGTTTAGGAGTGATTCCAACAATCTCCCCAAAGTGTTAGTGATGAAAACGGTGAAGGTGTTGATGTAATAGTAACCGGCGTCTTGACATTCTTCTTTCTTGTAAGAAAATTGCCTTGAATCGAACAATCTCCCGGGTAGAGAAATTGTTTTTTTAAACGATTTGTTTTGATGTCATCTTTAACTTTGTTTTTGATTATTTTTCTTTGTGATGGAAGTGATAGTATTGTTGTTGTGGATAAAGTCCGCCTTCGGTGCCTTGCCCGGTTTCCGCCATTCTTCAACATGCTCACCGCCTTTAACGTTGAATAATAATCCGATGAAGTTCTTTAAGTCTTTAACTTTGTAGATTCTTTGATTTGAAAGAATCATTCGACTTTTGTGTTGCTTTATGATAGAACTTTCATTAGTGATGATTTTGGCGTGAACATGAGAAGAATGCCGATCATTCCGATCCGAGCTTCCAAAAGAAAACATTTAAAACGGTTAGTAATAAGCGGTTCCGCACTTACGGGTTTGAACTTGGAGTGTTAACATCATAGTGTGAAAACAACCTAATTCTCACAAAGGCCGTTCTGGCCGGAGTCCCAAGTGAGATAACGCGATGTAGGTACACCCAAGTTCGGATGAGTCGTTGAGGTACACAAGCATCACCTCACGTTGAGACCGTTTGAGACACCCGCGTAATCCATGGGGAGTTACCAAAGTGACCGTTGTCGGGTTTGATGTTGACCCGGGCGGAGTTTCCATTCAATCACAGAATCACGGATGTAACCTCTCATAAATGTTCTCGACATTGCTAAGATCCGGAAGGACTCGATAACCATTACCGATGTTCTTATTGTTGAACATCAAGTGATGAAATTGTTCAAGTTTTATAACTTTTAAAAAGGGTTTTTTTGGGAATGGAATTCGGCTTCTAGGAATCAAAAGCCGTGTTTTTGGGGTTTTTCCCCGAGTGGCAAAAGGAGGATGGTCCGGGCCTCCTTTTAATTTAACCGGCTCCCAAGGAAACCGGGATTAATTGAAGGGTTTCCCCATTGAAAAGGAGGCATTTATTTAGCAACTTTTTAATTTTCAATTTTTTCCTATTCTCATTTTTCCTTTTTATAATCGTACTTAAGGACTTCTAAATGCTAACTATTTGTGATGTCCTTGGGTAGATCCCTTCCCTCTCGGATCATAGGAATGTTATTCCTAACCTTAATCTCCTTATAACTCCATTGCCATAAAACCATTTTTCATGAAAATCTCTCAAAGTGTTTGGAATGAAAACATGTTTGAACACTTCAAAGTTTTAGATTTTTAAAATACCCCCCATGTGCTTAGGAGTTTTTGAAATCGCAAAGGGATGAAAGGGCGCACTTTATGAATTGATCAATCAAGATAGACAATCCCCCGAGACACTTCGTTGATAGTTAAAAGTTACAGGCGCCTTTTAGGTGACAACTAGCCTAATAACTACTTAAGGTGTAGACAATCCTCGGGTTGTCATACCCGTGAGTTCATGTCTACCAAGAGTTTCTTGAATGGTACTTTCTACCGGACAAGTCCTTTCCATTTTACATTACTAGCGAACTAGCTTGAAATTATTACCGTCCCGGACAAGTCTTTTCGAGTTACTAACAGTTTAATCCGTTAATTCGGTTAAGTCTATGCACAAAGATTCATTTGCATTTACACAACATATTTCTTATCACATAATTTTCTCCCCTCAAAATGGCATATAAAATGTTATTTTTGAAAAGTTGAAATAAATATGACCATTTGTGTTTTGGGAAAATGACCATTTGTGAACAATTTGTAACAAAGTTTTAATTCAAAACTCCCCTCAACAAGTGATATAAACGGTTGAGGTTTTGGAAATTAAGGAAGTACTTGTCCTTTTCGGAAAACCTTGAAAAATGAAAGGTTTGATAGGTTTTACTCAAAAGTAAGCTTTGCTCCTTTTATAAGGATTGGCCTTGACTGGGTCCTTTCGACAAGAACGGGTTGTACAACTGTTATTGTGCACGATTATGAATAATCAAACAAACAAAATCACACTCAAGAATGTTAAGATAGTACCCAATGATTGCGAAATCGCCTTTCGAGGGCGTTGGAAAGTCATAATCGGAAAGTTTGGTCATCCACCCCAAGCTCTCCAACCGTTGCATCCGATCCCGGGAGTCAAACATTCATCAATCCTAGTGATTAATCAACGAACATCCTTGCGATCCTTTGAATTCCATCTCTTCGTTCCAATTATACCCAACTCAATGTCCTTCAATCGATATGACAATCCATATCGAACCATCTCCGGTGGGGCGAGAACCTAGTGAATTTCATCGTAAGCCGAAGCAAGTATGATGATTTTCACTTTGGTAGACAAACCCAAACTTTTTTTTATGAACGATTTTGTTCCGATGTTCTTGATTGATTCCGGGAAGTGTAGAATTTAGGTAAGATTGGCCCGGGTGAAGAACTTCAATACCTATTTGATTTTATGAAAAAGGAGTCGAAGATGTACTTGATCCGTTTGGTTGAGGTTGAGGGCCTGGTATATCGTGATCTTCACCACCGGGTATGTAAAGTGATCAACGGTTTTCCTCCAGGGTGTTTTGAACCTTTGGTTGATCTGGTGGTGGCTATGTAGCGGTTTTAGTGGTGATAACCCGCTTAACCATTTATCGAATCATTGGATGGGCGCCTTTGATTTTGTTGTTGACATAGGTGTTTTATGTTGATGGAGTGATGATTGAGATGATGATTTGGGTTTGGTGGAAGTGTCAAGAGGTGTTTAAGAGGGCTGAAGGTTTGTGTATAGGATTGTCAACTATGTAGTTGTTCCGATTCCTTCTTTAACTTTTCCTCCTCACTCTAGCTTCTTTTGCCTCTTTTGAATCATTTCCTCTTCATCTACCAAATTATCGATCGGAGACTCTTTCATCCTTATCATGATCGTAATCTCCTTCCGGATATTTCCATCTTCACCATGCTTTTCTACTTGGGTTGTTTTAGTTGTTGTTGTGGTTGCTTCATTTCAACGTTGTAGAGCAAGGACACCCGATCCTTACCGGGTTGATTAACCGGATCGGATGGGGTAAGAGATATGTTTACAATGGATCTTCCATAAGTGGAGGATCTTGTTGACCCTCCCCCCAAGGGTTGATTAACCAAAAGGTTGAAGCATGGTATTCCATCCTTTTCTTTAATGACTTACGAAATTGTATTTCCTCATCCATTGAATCTTACTCATCATCGGATGACTTTCGAGCATGAATTTGAATGGATGTGCGAAAATGTCCACAAAATTAAAGAAGATGATTTAGCATATGAAGTTGTTGAAGATGACACGGAGATTTTTCATGCCAATTGTTTTGTCGTATCCCCGGGGGAATGTGTTTGCCATCGAGAGCTCCTTGGGGCATTGATGATTGCTTGATTTGCCCATTTTGTGATTTGAAAGACATTAGACAAAAGGGAAATATGGAAACACGATTGTTTGATTTAGTTCGATTTATTATCTAATTCCTTGTTTGATGGTAACATGTTTATTTAGTTACAAGTCCTAAGTCACATTATTCCAATTGATTGAAGTTGATGTGATAAGTTACGTGAACATGTTAATTTTGAAATTTCAAAGTCCAAATTTTCACTTAACACAACAAATAAACTTTTCAAGCATAAACGTAACATTAGAGTAAAGTGACTTATGAGTAACATTTAACAAGTAACATATGAATAGGCAAAGATGTAGTGAAAATGGGTTATGTGTAACAAGGATCCTATCGTAAGAAAGGAGCTTATGCGAGGGTATGCCAAAGCAAAAAGCTTATGCGAAGAGTTTTTCCGAAGACAAGTTCAAAGGTTTTAGGCATACCGGGGAATAAGCTAGATGTTCGGAAAGTTTACCAAGAGTAAAGCTTATCGTTAAGCCTTGTTTGAATATCTTTCCAAGATACGCCGTATCCAAATAGACCTCTTATCGTAACATGTTAAACATAAACATGAAAACTTGATTGTAGTTAATTCCAAACATCTTTTAGATCACAAAACAAGCATAAGACATATCGGATAACACGGAAAGACTTAAGGCAAAATTACTCAAACCCAAACCCTTAATCTTGAAGAGATATGCTTCCAAAACCAAACAAGAATGTTTGGAGTGTCCTAGATGTCATGTGGAATGGAACAAGATTTAACACATTTCCACCACGAATCAAGATTCATGGAGATGAACCCTAAAAAACCTAAAACTTAAATTATACGTTTAGATGTTTCGGGCTAATTTAAAGGTTCAAAAGCAATAAACTTATTCTAACACTTTCTTGACCACATAAAACATATCACGAATAGAAACACCCTAAATGGCAAGAACCCTAGAATTCAAATTAATGAAATTTAAGATTCGGATGGTTTTGGGATTGAAACAAGTTTAATAGACACTAAGAAAGGTTTTAACATAACTCATTTCAATCCAAACACTTTTATGCATAAACACCAATTGTTCGGTGAAGGTTTTCCAAAATCGGTTTAAAGAGTTTTAGCCGTTGGATTTGAAAGATTTTGAAATCCTTTAGAATCTTGATCAAAACAATTTAGAACTTAGATTATGAACACGAACGGATTTTGAAGATTTGATTTGGGCCATTTGATTTTGGTTAGACAAAACATTTGTAAAAGAAACTTAAGATGCTCCCCTAAATAATGAAGTTTTTAAAACATTTGAGTCCAGGAAGTAATTGGAAAAGTGTCCACCATTTTGAAGAAAACAAAATAAATGCAAGTACGGGTTCTTTTTGAAACAGGAAATTTATTTTTCCCCTCAACACTTGATCGGAAAAATTGAATTTTGAAAGATTTGGTTTAAAGAATTACTTGCCATGTTTAAGAGATATAGATAGAAGAATATTTTGTTGTTTTCAGTTTTATATTTTTTGTATTTTGTTTTGAAAAATATGTACAATTCAACAACTGTTCCACAAGTATAATTCAATTGTACCTGTTCCATTTGGTCCTTGATGAAATGATAGCCAAGATGGTGCTTTGATTTAATTTTGAACCGAGTTGCCGAGATGCAATGGCAATCCGGATTGTCGCGAACCTGGGATTCTCCAAAACCGTAACCATAGTCTTTGAGTTGTGTTCCTCATCCGATGACTTTGAGCACAAACACCGGATATGGCTACATATTCTCTTATTGATGACAACGATGTTGGCCCCGCTTCGATTGAAGACACCGGTTTTGCACCAAAAATTGTAGTGTTCTAAGTACTTTTGTGAATCCAAACATCCGCGTGATCGGAATCCAAGCGATTGGTTCAAAACCAACCTTTCCGGAACCGGATCCCCAAGTTTGGTTCCCTTGATTATCAGGATTCTTTTAGCCTCGGAGAAAGGTGGGTTCGTTGGTCTTTGAAATGGGAATAGATAAACGGCAAAGAACCAATAACGGTCTTCATTTGTTAATTTCAATTGAACCCAATTAAACACAAAAGGGCCAACCCATTTATTAACAGCCTTGGTATGACCATTGGTGTGGCATAACCGGTTTTCCCATTCCAAAGAACCAAATTCAAGGGCTATTTCTCAGAAAATAAGGCGGTGGTGGGATTGGGATGAATTAAGTCCCTGGAAAGGGTTAATTCCCCCATTCTGGAACATTTCCAAAAACTTCATTAATTTTGCAAAGCATTTGTTTTTGAGAAAAAGTTTATCCTTAAATTTTGAAAATTTAAGAATTGCCTAATTTTAAAATGAAAGAAGAACTTTAAAACAAAGGAAAATCGCTAATGCTAAGGGACCGCTATTTTGTTGGGTAACTGGCCGGAAATCAACAAATCCTTCCCGGTTGGTAACAAAAACCCCTTTAAAGGAAATTGAACGCTTTCCCTCGAATTTGGGTCTTTCAAATAATCCCCGGGAAATATGCAATAAGGCGAACAAGACCGCCAAATGAACCCTCTTAACATAAATTTGGGTAACTTCCACACAAGTTCCCCAAATTTTGAGAAGGGTAAACCCGTTGGAACCGTTAACCAACGTTTAATTTTATTTCTTCAATGGAAATTCGGGGCATTGGGTTTTGTGTTTTAAGGCCATTAGGAAGCGGGAATGCCATAAACACTTCTCCCCTCGATGGTTTTCAATTTGGTTCGGGTTAATAATACCAGGATGTTTTGATTTATGTGAAGAAATTAAATTTGGTATAAGGGACAAATTAAAATGGTTTGTTAAATTGCGAAAAGTGGGAATCCCATTAAAGCGGGTTAAAGCAGGACAAAATCCTGGGCTTCATTAATTTGGCCCCGTTCATTTTGTTGGAAGGGTTTGTTCAAAGATTTTGGTTGTTGTTGTAGGGTTTCGTGTATCTTAAAATTAGGGTTTCTGACAGGCGGAAAATTCGAACACCTTCACAATTTCAAATCTTTAACCCAAGGAGCAAAAAATTTTCCAATTTTTGACGATTGGACAAGGGGCTTTGGTTCTGATATTTTTAGGGAAGAAACGGGGGTTCCTAATATTTTGAAAGAAGGAAGAATCCGGTTTCCCCGGACAGTTTAGAAGGGGAAATTTAGAAAACACATTTCCCTCCTTTGAAGGTTTCCGGTGCAGGTTAAGTAAAGATGAGGCGATAAACCACCGAAAATGCTAATTTGGAAGATTTCCTTCTCCTGCGGAAATGGATTTGTTGGGTAACCCAAACCCGGGGCAAAACACTTTAGTATTTGGTCTTTGGAATACCCAAACTTAAAAATTGAAAATCCTACCGCCTGGTAATCCATCAAAGGGTTTAAAGATCCCTAAAGGAAGTTAAACCGTGGGGGAAGAGTCAACCCCTAATTGGAAATTCCAAACCATTGGGTTTCGCAAAACATTTAGAAAACCGGGTTTAATTTCTAACTCCCCTTGTGGTTTTAATTGGTTTTGGTCATACCACAAGGTTGTTAAGGAATAAACCATATATAACAAGAAAGGTCGTGAACCTTAAGTTCCCATTTTTGGAGTAGTGCCCTTTCCACCTTTTTGATCATTAGTTCTTGTTGGGGCCATTTGAATCATTATGAAATTTTGGTTTTGTTGTTAGAAGGTTGTTCAAAATTAAGATTTGGGCCAAGGTAAAAGATAATTCAGGGAATTTTACGCTTTAAACAAAAATGTTTAATTCTCAAAACAATGGGGAGGGGAAATGGTTTGAAATTTTTTGGAACGGGCTCATTTTCGGTTGGGCCTAATTTTATCGATTGTTTAAAGGGGAGAAACGGATTTCCCCAAGGAATTGGGTTGGTTTTGGCAAAAATTAGTTCCAAAACCTTAACCTGAACTTCTTTTGGTTTTCCTTTCAACCCCTTTGGGTTGGAAGTTGGTTTAAATCCCATTTTTGGTAACTTTGTATCCACAGGAATAACTTTGTTATTTGAAAATCCACCTTGGTTCCTCAAGGTTTGTTTTGAGGGTTTAAGGTTTTAAGAGGGTCAATGGTCCCCTTTAGGTTTTGAAAATTTTAATTTAAACCAGCGGGTTTTTTTAAAGTGTTTTTGATTAAAGGTTTTGGTTTGCCTTCAAGCGAATTTGTTAACCAGGTAAGGGTCGTGAACCTAGATTATTTTTTGGGCCCTTTTCCAACCTTTCCGTCAATTCTTTCCTTCATTTAACTAAATTTTTAAGTTTTGTCGGTTTGGAATGTTAATAATCCAGATTGGGACCAACCATTTTTAGGCCGGGTTAAGGGGGTTTAAAATATTTTCTCAACCAATTTGGTTTTGGATTTGGGCTTTGTTCGTTGTTTGTTTGATTTTGATTGTTTCATTGCCATTTAAATTTGAAAAAATTTTTGTGTTTAAATTAAAGAGAATCCAAATTCCTCCGGTTTTGAAAATTCCTTTATGAACACAACTTTTTAAATTGACGGATCCAAGGTTTATTGGGTTTGGTTGAATTGTTCCAAGTAAGGGCCGGTAGAAGAGCCATTGTACCTTTTTTCAATTGCCAACAAATTGGGTTCTTTATGTTGGTTCCATTTTCCCGCGAAGAATAAAGAAGAAAGGTTGAAATCGAATACAAGTAATTCATATGGGTAAAATTTTCAATTTTTCTTCCAAATTTTTGAAAAAATTTTGGACTCCTTTTGAAATTCACCTTTTAAAATTCAATTTGGGGTTGGAAAAAAATTTTGAGTTTTATGACAATTTTTACCGCAAAATTTGGGAACCAAAAATTCCCTTTGGACAAAATTTTTTTTTGCCCAAAATTTTTAAGCCTTTAAACCCCAAAAATTTGAAATCCGTGAATAAGGAACGTTAGTTTTTCTCCCAAAAAATTTTAAAAATTTTACTCAAAATTTTTCCCAAAAAATTTAAGGTTGGTTTTGGATGGAAATTTTGTAAATTTGAATTGAAAATTCAATTTGGAAAAATTTGAATTTTGGCCAAAATTTCCCAATTAAACCAAAAGTTGCAAATTATTGCGTTTAGTTCCCCAAAAATTTTACCAAGAAAATTTAAAGTTGTTTGAGGTTTTGTTAGCGTAATTAAGGAAAAGACCAAAGTTAAATCCGGGAAAGAACACCAAAGAAGGCGAAAACTTTGGCGTAGGTTTAACCTTAATGGGAAAGAACTAAAGGTTAGGCCAAAGATGAAACTTAGGCGGGGAATTTCACGTGTAAGGCTTTATGCTTATCTTGGGTTTTGGGTTTTGCTTTTTCCCAAATGATCTTTACACTATCACGGGCAAAAGATATCCAAATCGGCGTTTTCAACTTATCCAAGCAAGAAAACAGGGTAAACCATCCAAGATCAAACCAAGGATAAAGTTACGAAAACTGGGGTTTTGATCGCCGAACTTTACTTAATATTGATTTTGCCCAAAGTTGTTTCTAAACCCATTTTTGTTATGGAATAGCTTCAATATCACCAAAATAACACAAAAGTGTGAAACTTGATGAACCAAAACCTTAAAGTTTCGGTGAACCACACCCGAACAAAAACAAGCTTAAAACGTAGATCCACAAAAGTTTGAAACTTTTGCCAAAAGTTATTTTAACACCTTAAAACATTGAAAGTATAAGAATCTTGGATTAAAAAGGTAAAAAACGTGTTTTTAAGCGAACCAAAGTATCACGTTAGCCTTACGCATAGGACCAAAACCCACTTCAAAAGCAATAACGATTCACCGAACTAGTAGGCGATTGATACCATGGGTCACTAGTTTTAAACACAAGTATCAATAAAGAAATAAGAAGAGATGATCGGTTGAACCCTTATCCAAACCACCGAAAAGAAGAGAAAGGTTTAAGCAAAGGTGAAATAGAAAAGAGAACAACCAACCCTCAAGTGAGGGTTATTACAATGTATTTATAGGAGGGAAGCTGGGAACCCCTGGTTCCCATCCTTTCCTTTTGGGCTTGGGCCTAAGCTCAGGGCCTTCTACATAAGCTTAACTAATAACAAACATAAAGGCCATAATTAAGCTAACTTTATATGTGAATTACTAAACTTGATTTAGGTTTTGGAGTGATTCCAACAGTCCGTTAGAAGTGAAGGGACAATGAAATTAACTATGCCTTTGGTCTTATCCTATAATTGACCTTTGGGCATAATACATTGAGTTCAATTTAATGAATTTATTTATTTTTAATGAATCGTTAAATTGATGAAGTTTAGTTATTTGTTTTTATAGAAAAATTCAGTGAAGCAATTATTAAGGATAACGGGTCCGCGTAAGGGAAACAAAGTTAACTATGCCCTCGGGTCATAGTCCTATAATTGACCTTTGGGCATAATACATTAGACTTCAATTTATTGAATTTATTTATTTTTGATACATCAGATTAAATTTGATGAAGTTTAGTTATTTGTTTTTTATAGAAAAATTCATGTGAAGTAAAACATTGAGGATAACGGGTCCGTTAGAAGTGAAGGCAACTAAAGTTAACTATGCCTACGTCCTATAATTGACCTTTGGGCATAATACATTAGACTTCAATTTAATGAATTTATTTATTTTTGATACATCAGAATAAATTTGATGAAGTTTAGTTATTTGTTTTTTATAGAAAAATTCAAGTGAAGTTTTTTAATAAGAAAAGTATGTTAAAAAGTAAAGTTTTCATGCAGCCAATGTATGTACTAGAAATTTAAAACTATTTTATAATTTCAAAATTTAGTTATAAAAATCTGAGTTAGCTGCTTTCTTGATTGGCGGTTTTGTGCCTTGCTTAGGAAGGCTTTAATAGACCAATGTTAAAAAGTTTGCACGCAACAAAAACAAAATCTAAATATTTAAAAGAGTAAATTGCATAAATCGTCCCTAAAGCTTGGTTAAATTGTTTCGTCCCAAATTGAAAGCGCAAGGATCGTCCATGTGGAGAAACCTTTGGTGCAAGTATTGTCCTCACATGAACGAAACTTTGCACCAAAGGTTTCTCCAAAAAAGACGATACTTGCACTAAAGGTTTTTCCACAAGGACGATCGTTGCACTTTTTTAACGTTTGGAATGAAACATGCAATTAGGCCAAACTTTAAGGACGATTTGTGCAATTTACTCTATTTAAAATATTTTAGAACTTCAATAAAGAAGCTCATAAATTATGAGTTAATGTGTGTATTAAAGACTTAAAACTTTAATATGTTAGAAAGTAAAACTTAATGCAACAAATGTAAGTATAAAAGATATGAAACTCTTTTATAACTTTAATCAAAATATGTTAAAAAGCAAAGTTTTCATGCAACAAATGTAAGTATTAAAAACTTGAAACACTTTTGTAATTTAAAAAATAAATTTCATGCTATAAAATTTTAAAATCTTGTTATAAGCTATTATTTTATAATATGGGTTGGATTTTCTAGACCCGGGCTGGCCCAAGATCCGAAATCGCGGGTTGTAGATGAATAGCCCTCCTAAATGATGACTTCTTAAAAACGAAACAAGCAGATTCAATCGGACGATGAATTCTTACGTGGAAAAAGAAAATAAAGTGCATCATTTTCTCTGCCATTCCTGCTTTCTTGATTGTTATAACCTATTAAGAAGGTAGGTTCAGTCCCAGAGGGCTAGTTTGAAATGAAACTTGGACTCGTTGAGGTTTACATACATTTCTTTATGAAATTACACAGCAAAGGGTGAAGGAAAAGAAAATGGGAGAAGCATCTTGTTGAGCGTGGAGAAGCATCTTGTTTAACTTGCCACTTTTTTTTTATAGAGTCAACTTTTAATTTTCCTAATAACTTCAAAAACTCCATTAATTTTTCTATTGTAAGCATATTACGGGGAGTCTTTAACGTGGCAAGAGTTAATACTGTTTAATCCATATGTAAATAAAAAAGTAAAATGACTATTATGCTTCTGTCTAATTTTTCCTCCTTGACCATTTCTCTTGATTTAACCGAACATCCAAGAACATATTATCCTTATAGAAAATGATGAACACATTCAACTATTCGAGAACACATCTAAAACACATTCTTACTAAAAAAATATTAATGGGACTTTCATACGATGAACATAAGGTTTATTAGTTTTGTGAGATGGTTTTTATATGATGAATATCAAAAGGTTACTTAGATATATGGGACTTTCTAAAAAGGGAGAAAAGTAAAGGTGTATTGAAATTTGTTATGTACTTAGTAGAGATGATGGTGTTAAGGATGGTGATGAGGGAGTTTGGGAAGGGTGCGCCATGGTGGAAAGTGGGTTTGGGTTTCATGACATCATCAACGAGTCACCGGGCTTGAGGGGAGTTGCGGTTTGGATAAGGGAGGAATTAAGGGTGTTTTGTTGGTGTATAAGAATAGGATTGGCAATTCGTGGTGTTGATGCTATCAAATATGTTCGGGCATTTTATTCAATTTTTTTTTATGTTACAAAATTTATGTGGAAATTAAGGTGAATTGAGATTTTGTATGATTTTGTATGCTTTGTTATACAGGAAATGGTGGTGGATTTGTAAGTTTATATGTGGTTCGTTATGAATTATTGATGGAAGATTGTGATAGATTTGTAAGTATTTAAAAGTGGATGTTATGAATTATTAGGTTTGATGGAAGTATAAAAGTGGGTGTTTGATTTAAAACGGGGTGTTCAAGTGTTTTAAAAATATTATAACAATTTGTTTTAAAAACGGGATAAAGGTAATAACTTTTGTCACGTCAAAGACTCCTCGTAATATGCCTACAATAGGAAGACTATAGGAGTTTTCCAATATAATAGAAAAATTAAAAGTTGAGTGATTACAAAAAAATGTGGCAAGTTATATGTCATTTTAGACAATTAGCCCTTTTATAAACTCAATCATTTGTTTCAATGGTAATGAGTTAGAGCTAACCGAGTCTACGGGCCCTATGTCCTTTCCATTATTATGTCCTTTCCATTATTAGCTATCAAAGCAAAAATACAAAGCCTTATCACATTTAGAGTTAACTGCATTTTCGGTCCTTGTGATTTATCGGGTATTTTATTTTCAGTGCTAATTTTTAAAAAGTTTCAAGTTTCGTCCAAAAGTGAAACCCTCGTTTCGATGTTTGTGCATTTTTCGTTGACTGTTAGTTTGACCAATTAAAAATATGTATGATGAAAAAGATACCGTGTTTTAATATTGAAAATAACTAAAATACCCTCTAACTATATAAGCCCAAACACCCTTTTTTTTGGGTAAAGGGAGTAATCCCCACCCGGTAAATATATTAACCAAATAAACGTTTAAGTACAATGTATATGGTGAAATCCCATATATCACCCGTTACATAGGCATAGAGCTTAATAACAAGATACTTCCTATATTAAACAAGAAAACAAACCACTACTCAAATGATAACAAATGACACAACGAAATAAGATTACTTCCTAGGACCTTGAAACTTTGTGCCATACATGGCATTAAAGTTATCCAAAGGAAGATCACGAACCCGCTTTGCATAGTCATGAAGTCATATTCATCATAGTCTCTTAAACCCGCCCGCCAAATATATTAGGGACTCATCAAATGGGTTAGCCAACCTCATCTTGAATCGACACCTCAATCTCTCCCACTTTAGAAAAGGGTTAGCTTCTTGGTAGAAGGGAAAGGCGGAATAGGTTGACCATCATCATCCAAAAGTAGCTTTCCCATCAATAATTAGTTTTTCAAGCTTACCAATTTTCTCAACTAATGGGAGTAGAACCAACATCCGTTGTTCCCATTTGAATCCTCACGGCGGAACATGTGATGTATAAATAGTCTTAATCAACTCATCCTCTTAACCTCCATTTACGACCATTATCCACATTAACGTCCATATTAAGAGCATCATCCGATTGAGGTAGGTAATCCGGTTCCCTCCGAACTAGCCACATTAAAGCCATCGTTTCCGACATTTACTTTCTTGGGTTCGGGAGGAGGCTTTTTTGGGATATTCAAAATGCTTCCACCACCAGTTTAGTAGAACCTCCTCGACCCGGTTCCGGTTTGTTTTCCTTTTCTTATTGTTAACAATTCGAAAACCATCACTTACGCCCCTTATGAGGTTGGGTTGGAATCACACCCTTAGGACAATCCCAAAATATGTCCAAATACCCGGCATTTTCACATCTAGGCGGTTTCCATTCATATTCAACACGGATCTTCTCAATAGTCGAACCCGACCATCAAGTAAAGGAATCTCGACAGTGAGGCTGTCAAAACAAACACCCCTTTATTAAAGGGTTAGTGTTTGGTGGGTGTTTGGTGGCAGGTATGTTGTTTAGTGGGTGATGGCGATATTCTTGTGAGACCAGCAGGGTAGTGGTGGTCGTTAATGGTGGTGGATTGGCGGTGGCTGCCGGAGATGGTGGTGGTGGTTGTTAGAAATAGAATTTAGAGAGAACTGTATTAGTCAAGGGGACTGAGGTGGCTGCCAAGATATTTAGTTAAGGGAAGCCGGTCGTGTTTAACGCAAAAAGTCATAGTGATAGATATCGTTTCAAAATTTAATCCATAGTGTTTGCTTTTTATTGTTTAAGTTATTCATTTATGAAATTTTAGACATGCTATAGAATAAGGGGGCTGAATGAAAAAAAAAAACTAGTAAAAAAGCACTTGTAATTTAAATAACTCATAAATGAAATGGATTAATTTGAGGTGGCTTAACACCTACTAATCAGCCTATTAGCTCCGCTCCCGTGAAGAATTGTTTTAGAGTGATGAAATTGATAATGAGGAAATAGGGTTGAGGGTTAGAGTGTATAAGTTACTTGTTTTGTGTGACTCATTTATTTTGTTAATACAATATATGAAGAGACGAAAATCCTTTTTAATTAACGATCAATGTATTCAAACTAACGTTGACTATTAAAACTGGACCAAACCCTAAACGGGTGTTTCACGTTTAAACCAAACCCGAAACTTTTTAAAAATTAACCGCAACCAAAAATGTATAGTTAACTATCACATTTATTTATCAAATCGATCTTGTACTATTTATAGAAGTTTGTCTTCAACCTAGTTAGATACTCCGTGATAGATAATTTCTCTCAATAATCACATTTATTTATCAAATCTATTTATAGAAGTTTGTCTTAAACCTAGTTAGATAATAGATAATTTCTCTCAATAATCACATGGCTTCAATCTACTACTCGGATATGCTTCTCCTTTTCATTCTCTTGTTGACATCCGGTGTCGTGTTTGTTTACCGGGGCGCCTCCCTGTTCTTAATTGGCCCGTTCTTGGACGAACCGATATCCTTTTAAATAGTCATCGATCCATGATTTCACGACTGATATTATCAAACTTAGTAATGCTACTATCTTGTTGAAAGGTCCTGGGTTTGCTAATACTATAAACATGCTCTTTACTTTGCCCTTCCAATATTCACTACAATTAAGCAAAAACTTTCCAAACTATCCTAAAGGTCCTGAGTTTGTAAATGTTTGATATCCTTGGAGATGGAATCTTTAACTTTCGGATCACGAAGTTATGGGAAATCCAAGGAGAACAACCATTCTCTACTTAAAACCCGACTTTCAATCTCTTTTAGAAACAACTATTGTAAACAAAGTCGAGAATGGGCTTTTCCAATCCTTGAGTTCGTGTCCACACGTAATCAAGAAATAGACTTAAGAGATATTTCAAAGGTTTACTTTTGATGTGATATGTCTACTGCTTCTAGATTATGATCCTGAAAGCCTGTCTATAGATTTACCATTCATTCCGTGCGGAAAAAGGCATTCACGGACGCTGAAGAAGCTCTTTGTGGAGACATGTCTTGCCAGAGAAAGTTTGGAAGTTGCAAAGAGATTTGGACTAGGAAAAGAGAAGAAGATGAATGAAGGACAAAGGCTTTTGATGAATTCATATACAAGTGCATGTCTAATTATAAACACGCGAGGCTGTTGGAATGGTGCATGATAAAGAGACCGGGTTATTAACATCTTTAGTTAGAGGGTTTGAAGGAAAGAGTGGGATGCCAGGGGACACGGAAAGTTTTCAAGGGACACAATACTTAGTCTAATGATTGCAGGAGAGACACCACAAGCACTGCTCTTCGTGGTTCTTTATCTCCTTGCCCAAACCCGGTAGAATCAAAGATCCGAGCTGAGATTGGTGAGAAATGGGTGTAAAAGAGCTAGATAGACTCGTTTATCTTCATGGAGGTATATGTGAAGCGTTAAGGTTATATCCACCTGTTGCTTTTGAGCATAAGGCTCCATTGAAGGCAGACGCGCTTCCAAGCGGTCATGTTATTAATGCAAACACGAGGATTATTCTGTGTTTTTATTCAATGGGACGGATGGAAGATATATGGGGCGAGGATTGTATGGATTTTAAGCCGGAAAGATGGTTTACAAAAGATGGAGGGATAAAACATGAACCATCGTATAAATTTACAGCGTTTCATGCAGGGCCGAGGACATGTTTGGGTAAAGATATGGGTATGATTCAGATAAAAATGGTGGCGGCTTCGATCATTTCTCGTTACCATGTGGAATTGGTGGAGGGTCATAAGGTTTGTCCAAGTGATTCAATCATACTGCAAATGAAATATGGTTTGAAAGTCAAGCTTTTACCGATCAACAACGTTTAGAACCTATAAAGTGTTCATACATGCATGTTTCATTAAATAAGACAAGGGATTTGGCTTGTTATAGATTGTTTCCCTTGCAAAGTAATGCTTGTATACTTCTAGTTTCAAACCAATATCTAGAATTAAAAAACCTATTGTGGTGTAGCTAGCGTGTATAAATTTAGTAATAATAGCAAAATGTGTCATGACAAAGCAAAACTCCTCATTTGGAGTCTAGGGAAGCAACCACAACAAACCTCCATAAACAATTTCTTTTTTCCTTTAACCTCAATTTCCTTCGTTTAACCCATCCTTTGAAAAAAAATTAATAAAAAAAGAAAAAAGAAAGAAAAAAATTGAACCGTTTATCCCTTTACATGGTCTCACTCAAACGTAATATGAAACCTTTACAAGCAAGACGAGGTTGTTGTTTGGAGCTACCGAGGTTGGGGGTATTGGGGGGGTTTTGGGTTTCCCCCTTTTGGGGGGGCCAAAAATTTTTAAAAAAATTTTTTTAATAAACCATTCCTTTTAAAAAAATTTTTTTTGGGGTTTAAAATTTTGGAAAAAAGGGTTTTTTTTAAATCCCCTTTTCAAAGTTTTAAATTTAAAAAAGGGGGGAAAAATTTTTTTAACCCCGGGGGGTTGGGAAAAATTAAATTGGGAAAAAAAAAAAAAAAAGGGGAAAAACCTTTTTTAATTGAAAAGTTCCCAATTTTTTGGGGTTTTCCCGGGTTTTCCTGGGAAAGGAATTAAGGGGAAATTTTTTTTAAAGGGGGGTTTTTTGGGTTTGGGGAAAAAAAAAAAAAGGCCCAAAAAAAAAAAAAAACCCCTTTAATTTTAAAAATTTTTTTTTTTTTAAAATTTTTTTTTTTTTCCAAAATTTTTGGGGAAAACCCTTTAAAAATTTTAAAAATTTTTTTAAAAATTTTTTTAAAAAAAAAAAATTTTTTTTAAAAAAAGGGAATTTTCCTTTTTTTAAAAAAAAAATTTTTTAAAAAGGTTTTTTTTTTAAAAAAAAAGGGGTTTTTTTTTAAAAAAAAATTTGGTTTTAAAAAAAAAAAAAAAAATAAAACCAAAAAAAAGGGTTGGGGCCCCTTTTGGGGGTTTTTAAAAAAGGGTTTTCCCCCCTTTAATTTTAAAATTTTCCCTTTTAAAAAAAAAAATTTTTTTTTCCAAAAAAAAAACCCCAATTTTTTAAAAAATTTTTAAAAACCCCCCCCTTTTTAATTTTTAAACCAAAAAAAAAAAAAAACCCTTTTTTTTTTTCCTTTTTTTAAAAAAATTTAAAAGGGGGGAAAAAAATTTTTTTTTGGGGTTTTAACCTAAAAAAGGGGGGGGGGTTTTTTTAAGGGTTTATTGGTGGGGTTTTTTCCCGGGGTTTTTTTTGGTTTCCTTTTTTGGGGGGTTTTTTAAAAAAAAAACCCCTTTAAATTTTTTTAAAGGGGAAATTTTTTTGGGGGTTTTTTGGGGTTAAGGGTTTCCGGGGGGGGTTTTTTTTTGAAAAGGTTTTTTTTTTAAAAATTTTTTTCCAAATTTTTTCCTCCCTTTAAAATTTTTTTAAAAAAAAATTTTTTTTAAAATTTTTTAAATTTTCCCTTTTTTTTTAAAAATTTTTTGGGGGGGGCCAAATTTTTTTCCCAACCCCCCCAAAAAATAAAGGGGGTTTTTTTTTTTTTTTAAAAATTGGGGAAAACCTTTTAAAAAAATTTTTTTTAAGGTTTTTTTAAAAACCTTTTTTTTTTTTTAAAAAAAGTTCCCTTTAAAAAGGGTTTAAATGGGTTTTGGGGGTTTTTAAAAAAAAAAAAAATTTTTTGGGGGTTCCCAATTTTTTTTTAAAACCCTTGGGAAAAAAAAGGAAAAAGGGAAATTTTGGAAAAACCCCCCTTTTAAACCCGGGGTTTTTAAAAAAAAATTTTTAAAAAAATTTAATTTTTTTTTGGGGTTTTTTAAAAAAAATTTTCCTTAAAAAAAAACCTTTTAAAAAACCCTTGGGGGGAAAAAATTTAAATTTAAAAGGAAAAAAAAAATTTTTTGGGTTTTAAAAAAAATTTTTTAAAAGGAACTTTTTTGGGGTTTTTAAAAAAATTTTTTTTTTTTAAAAAGGGGAAAAAAAAGGGGGCAAAATTTTTTTAAAAAATTTTAAAAAACCCCCCCGGGGGTTTTTTTTCCCCAAAAAAAAAACCCTTTTTCCCCCAAAATTTTGATTTTTTTCCCTTTTTTGGAAAAACCCCCTTTTTTCCCCCTTTTAATTAAAAAAAGGGGTTTTTTTTAAAAAAATTTTGGATTGGGGTTTTTGAAAAAAAATTTTTAAAAAAAAATTTTTTTTTAAAAAAAACCAAAAATTTTTTTTTTTTTTTTTTTTAAATTTTTTTTCCCTTTTTCCCAAAAATTTTTTTAAAAAAAAAAAAAAATTAAAAAAAAAATTTTTTTTTTTAAACAATTTTCCAAAAATTTTTTTTTTTTTAAATTTTTTTTTTTTTTTCCCCCCCCAAAAAAAAAGGGGGTTTTAAATTTTTAAAAAAAGGGGATTAAAAAAAATTTTCAATTTCCCAAAAAATTTTTTTGGGGGGTTTTTTTTAAAAAAAAAAAATTTTTTTGGGAAATTAAAATTTTTTAAAATTTGGGAAAATTAATTGGAAAACCCCAAAAAAAAAAGGGGGGGGTTAAGGCCAAAAAAAAATTTTTTTTTTTTTTTAAAACAGAGGTTTTTTAAAAAAAATTTTTTTTTTTGGGGTTTGGGAAAATTTTTTTTTGCCTTTTAAATTTTTTTTTGGGAAAATTGGTTTTTTTTTAAAATTTTTTTGGCCCCAAAAAAAAAAAAACCCTTTTGTTTTTTTTTGGAATTTTAAATCCCCCTTTTTTTAAAAAAATTTTTTTTTTAAACCTAAACCCAAAAAATTTTTTTTTTAGGAAAATTGGTTTTTTTTTAAAAAACCTTTTAAAATTTTTAAAAAATTTAAACTTTAAAACTTTCCCAAAAAAAAAAAATTTTTAAAAAAAATTTTAAAGATTTGGGGTTTTTGGGTTTTAAAAATTTTTGGGGGTTTTAATGGGAGGAAAAAAAAAAAAAGGGGGGGAAAAAAATTTTTTTTAAAAAAAATTTTAACCCAAATTTTAAATTTTTTTGGCCTTTTTTTCCCTTTTTTAAAATTTTTAAAAAGGGTTTTTCCGAAAAAAAATTTTTAAAAAGGGTTTAAAAAAATTTAATTCACCCAAAAAAAAATTTTAAATTAATTTTCCAAAAAATTTTTTTAAAAAAATTTAAAACCCTAAAAAAATTTTGGGGTTTTTTAAAAAAAAAAAAAAGGGGGGGGGTTTTTTGGTTTAAAAAAGGGTTTTTTCCCCAAAAAAAGGGATAAAAAAAAAAATTTTTTTTAAAATTTTTTAAAGGGGTTTAAAAAAAAGCAAAACCCCAAAAAACCCAAAAAAAAAAATTTTAAAAACCCCCTTTCCCAAAACCCTTTAAACCTTTTTAATTGTTTTAAAATTTTTAATTTTTGGCCGAAAAAATTTTTTTAAATTAAGGGGGTTTTTTTAAAAAATTTTTTTTTTTTCCTTTAAAATTTTTGGGGGAAGGGGTTTTAAAAAAAAAAATTTTTAATTTTTTTTTAAAAAAATTTTTGGGAAATCTTTTTTTTTAAGGGTTTTTTAAACATTTTGGGGGAAAATTTTTTTAAATTTTGGGGCCTTTTTTTTAAAGGGAAAAAATTTTAAAAAAAAGGGGGGTTTTTTAAAAAAATTTTTTTTTTGGGGGTTTGGGAAAAATTGAAAAAAATTTTTTTTTTTAAGTTAAAACCTTTTTAAAAAATTTTTTGGGAAAGCCTTTTTCCCCCCCTTTTAAAAAAAAAAAAAATTTTTTTAAAGAATTTTTTTTTTGGGGGTTTTTGGGGTTTTTAAAGGGTTTTTTTTTTTTTTTTGAAAAATTTTAAAAACCCCCAAAATTTTCCCAAAAGGAAAAAATTTTTTCCCAATTTTGGGGGGGCCCCTTTAATTTTTAAGGGAAAAAAACCAAAACAATTTGGAAACCCAAAAACCTGGGCCCAAACCCCCCCAAAAAAAAAAACCCCCAATTTTTTTTGGGTTTTTTAAAATTTTTTTTCCCCCCCCCTTTTGGGTTTTAAAAAAATTTGGGTAATTTCCAAAACCCTTTTTGGAAAAAACCAAAGGGGGTTTTTAAAAATTTTTCCCCAAAAAAATTTTAAAAGGGGTTTCCCCAAAGGGGGAAAAAAAAATTTGGCCTTTTTTCCCCCCTTGGGTTTTTTTAAAGGGTTTTAATAAAGGAAGGAAAAACCAAAAAAAAACCTTAATTTAATTAACCAAAAAAAACCCAAAAAAACCCCCACCGGGAAAAACATTTTTTTTTTTGGGGGGGGTTCCCTTTAAAATTTAAAGGGGGTTTTTTTTTTTGGGGGGGAATTAAAATTTTCCCTTGGAAATTTAAACCCAAAACCCCCCTTTTAAAAATTTAACCAAAAAAATTTTTTAAAAAATTTTAAATGGGGAAAAAATTTTTTTGGTTGGGGGTTTTTTTTTTAAAAAAAAATGGGGGAAAAAAGGCCCAATTTGGGTTGGGTTTTTTTAAAAAAAAAAAAATTTTTAAAAGATTTTAAAACCCCCCAAAATTTTTAAAAATTGTTTTCCCCCTTAATTTTTTTTTCCCTTAAAAAGGGGGGAAAAAATTCAATTAAAAGGGGGGTTTTGGGAAATTTTTTTTTTTTTAAAAAAACACCCGGGTTTAAATTTTTTGGGGGAAAAAAATTTTTTTAAACAAAAACCCCTTTTTAAAAAATTTTTTTTTAACCTTTTGGGGGGCCCCCCCCCAATTTGGTTTTTTAAATTTTCTTAAATTTTAAATTTTTTGGGGGGAAAAATTTAAAATTTAAAAGGGAGGAAAAATTTTAAAAAAATTTTTTAAAATTGGTTTTTTTTTTTTTTTAAAAAAAAAAAAAAACCTTTTTTTTTTTTTTCCCCCAAAAAAAATTTTTTAAGGGTTTTTAAAAAAAGGGGGGGGAAAAAAAATTTTTTTTTTAAAAAAAAAAAATTTTGGGGTTTTTTTAAAAATTTTTGGGGGGGGGGAAAAAAATTTTTCCTTTTCCCCCCAAAAAATTGGGGTTTGGTTTTTTTTTTGGGGAAAAAGGGGTTTTTTTTAAAAGGGAATTTTTAAAAAAAAAAACCCCGGGGGTTTAAAAAAATTTTTTTCCCCCCCAATTTTTTCAATTAAATTTTTAAATAAAATTTTGGCCCCCCTTTTTTTATTTTTTTTTCCCCCGGGTTTTTGGGGGGTTTTGGGGGTTTCCCCTTTTTTTTTTTTTTTAAACCCCCAAAAAAAAAAAAAAGGGGTTTTGGGGGGGAAAAAAAAACCCCCTTAAAAAAGGAACCCCAAAAAAAAAAAAATTTAAAAATTTTTGGGTTTTTTTAAAATTTGGTTTTAATTTAACAAAAATTTTTTTTTAAAAAAAAAATTTTTTTTTTAAAAAAAAAAAAAAAATTTTTTTTTTTTTTTTTGGGAATTTTTCCCTTTTTAAAAATTTTTTTTTTTAAAAAAAACCCAAATTTTTAAAAAAATTAATTTAAAATTTAAATTTTTTTGGGGGGCCAAAAAATTTTAAAAAGGGTAAAAATTTTTTTTTTTTGGGGTTTTTTTAAAAGGGGGGGGTTTTTTTTGGGGAAAAATTTTTTTCCCCCTTTTTTTTTGAATTTTTAAAAAAAGGGGGGTTTTTCCCAAATTTTGGTTTAAAAATTTTTTCCCCCTTTTTAAAAATTTTTTTTTTTTAAAAAAGGGGTTTTTTTTTAAAATTTTTAAAAAAAAAAAAAACCCCCTTTTGGGGGAAAAAAAAAAAAATTTTTTTTAAAAAAAAAATTTTTTTTTTTTTAAAAAAAAAAGGGGAAAAAAAAAGGGTTTTTAAAAAAAAAAGCCTTTTTTTAAAAAAAAAAGGGAAAAGGGTTTTTAACCCCCCCTTTTTTTTTTAAGGGGGAAAATTTAATTTTTTCCCCCCAAAAAGGGAAAAAAAATTTAAAAAAACCCAATTTGGGGTTTTTGTTTTTGGGGGAAAAAAATTTTTTTTTTTAAACCCTTTTTTTCCTTTAAAATTTAATTTTAAAAATTTGGGGGGGGGGGGGAAAAAAAAGGGGGATTTTTCCCCCAAAACCCCCCCTTTTTTTTTTTTTTAAAAAATTTTTTTGGGGTTTTTTTTAAAAAAAAACCCCAAAAAAAGGGGGCCCTTTAAAAAAACCCCCCTTTTTTTTTTTGGGCAAAAAAATTTTTTTTTTTTTTGGGTTTTTTTTAATAAAATTTTTTTTTTTTTTTAAAAAAAAAAAAAAAAAAAAAAGGGGGTTAACCCAAAAATTTAAATTTTCCCAAAAATTTTTTAAAAAAAATTTTTTATTTTAAAAAAAAAATTTTTTTTTTTAAGGGGTTTTTTTTAAAAAAATTTTTTTAAAAAAAAGGAAAAAATTTTTGGAAAAAATTTAAAATTTTTAAAAATTTTTTTTAAAAACCAAAAATTTTTTTGGGGTTTTTTCCCTTTTGGGTTTAAAAAAATTTTTTTTTAAAAAAAAAAAAAAAAAAAATTTTTTTGGGGTTTTAAAATTTTTTAAAAAAACCCGGGGGGAAAAAAAAAGTTTTTAAAAAACCCAAAAGGAAAAAAAAAGGGAAAAGGTTTTTCCCGGGGGGGAAAAAAAAAAAAGGCCAAAAAAAAAAAAATTTTTTTGGGGGCCCCTTAAAAAAAGGGGGGAAAAAAAAAATTTTAAAAAAATTTCAAAAAATTTTTATTTAAAAAAAATTTTTTTTTAAAAAAATTTTTAAAAAAAGGAAAAAAAAAATTTTTTTTAAAAAAAAGGAAAAAAAAAAAAATTTTTTTTTTAAAAAATTTTTTAAAACCCCGGGGGAAAACGGGGGGTTTTTTTTTAAAATTTTTTAAAAAAAAATTTTTCCCTTTTTTTTGGGAAAAAAAAATTTTCCCCAAATTAACCCTTTTAAATTTTAAAAAAAAAATGGTTTAAAAAAAAAACCCCCAAAAAAAAAGGGAAAAAAAAATTTGGGAAAAAGGGAAAAAACCCTTTTTAAAAAAAAATTTTTTAAAAATTTTTTTTAAAAAATTTTTTTTTAAAAAATTAAAATTTCCAAACCAAAACCCAAAAAAAACCCCAAATTTTGGGAATTTTTAAAAAAAAAGGGTTTTTTAAACCAAAAAAAAAAAATTTTTTTAAACCCAAAAAAAAAAAAAGGAAAAAAAAAAAAATTAAAAAAAAAAAAAAAAAAAAAATTAAAAAAAAAATTTTTTAAATTCCCCCGGGGAAGGGCCCCCAAAAAAAAAAAAAAATTAAAGGAAATTTTTAATTTAAAATTTTGGGGAAAAAAAATTTTTTTTTAAGGGTTCCCCGGGGGGTTTGGGGGAAAAAAAAAATTTCCCGGGTTTTTAATTTTTGGGGGGGGAAAAATTTTTTTTTAAAAATTTTTTTTTTTTTAAAAAAAATTAATTTTTTTTTTTAAATTTTTTTAAAAAATTTTTAAAATTTTTAAGGAAAGGGGGGGGAAAAAAAAGGTTTTTTTTGGGTTTTTTTGGGAAATTTAAAAAATTTTTTAATTTAATTTTTTTGGGGGAAAAAAATTTTTAATTTTTAAAAGGGTTTTTTAAAAAATTTTAAAATTTTTAAAAAGGGAAAAGGGCCTTTTGTTGGAACCCAAAAATTTAAAGGGTTTAAAATTTTTAATATAATTGAAAAATTTAAAAAAAAAATTTTTTTTTTTTTTTTTTTTGGGTTTTTAATTTTTTTTTAAAAAAATTTTTTTTTAATTTTAAAAAGTTTTAAAAAAAAAACCCTTTCCCAATTTTTAAAATTTTTTATTTTTTTTTTTTTTTTTTTAAAATTTTTCCCCCTTTTTTTTTTGGGGTTTTTTGTTTTTTTAAAGGGGGTTTTTTTTAAAAAGGGAAAAACAAAAAAAACCCAAATATTTAAAAAAATTTTTTTGGGGGAAACCCCAAAAAATTTTTTCCAAAAAGGGAAAAAGGGGGAAAAATTTTTTTCCCAAAAAACCCCCCCCAAAAAAAAGAATTAAAAAACCCCTAAAAAAGGCCCCAAAAAAAAAAAAAAACCCTTTAAAAAAATAAACTCGTTGGCACCAAGTTTGGCACCACCGCATTCTCCCGCTCTTAGAGTGATGAAAGTGATATTGAGAAAATAGGGTTGAGGGTTGGAGTGTATAAGTTGCTTGTTTTGTGGGACCCATTTATTGTGTTAATCTTAACTATATATAAAAAGAAAATAGTCAAAGTTGAAAATGTTGAATGTTGAAAGTCAAACTTAGTTGAAAACCTTTGAATCTTGGAAAGTGAAAATTTGAAAATAAAAAAAGAAACTTTGAAAATATTAATTAATTTACAATGTTAAATTTTCAAAATTCTTGAAAATTAAATTTACGAGGCTTCATTCAACCCGTGCGATGCCCGGTATAGTGGTTGAGGGTTCATGTTTTTACCAATAATGTTGTATATGATGGTATTTAGATACATGTTAGAGAATTTGCATTTTATTTATTATTTAGATTGTTAATAATGTTATCATTTTTTTAGTTTATATTAGATGCCTAATAATGTTATAATTACTTTTGTATTTACATTACTTTATTTCCATTAAAAAATTTTATTAACATAGTCTTTTCATATGTAGTATTTTAATTTGAGTAAGTTACATAAGTGTTTTGTTTCTTATTTATTTGTGTCTTTTGTTATTAGGAATTATATAACAATGGCAAATTTTGAGTTGTTAGAGAACTTGATGGATATTTCAGGATCATCAAAATTGCATAATTGTATGCGTTTGTGGTTTGTGCAACAGACATGTGAATATGATGCATTATCAAAGTTGCTTTTTGATTGTTGTCATCATTTGAGGCGTGTAATGGCTAAAAACAACACGATGATTTTGAACATGGAAGCGTTAGGTCATCGTGGCGTAGCTTTAGATTCGATTGATGCTTTGAGGAAGACGCAAGAGAGGCATCGTGTAATGCTTGAAAAATTAGTTACTTTGTTTTGGGAAGCTAAAGGCGGTGTTCATGGAGGAAGAGTCAAATGCTAAAAAATGAATGAGTTTAATTAGTAAATTTTATTTAGATATCTTTGATGGTATTAAAATTTTAGTGTTTTTGCTTGTTTTTTATTACAAAATTTTAATTAATGAAGATTTATAAATTATAAGCATGTATTTTAAGGTTAGTATGTTAATTGTAATGCATTGTGTATCACGGGGTTTGTTTTATATCAAATGTATAATTGAGGGTGTTATATTGCAATGTTGGACATCTTCCTAAATCTTGCATTTCTCATTTATGCATGGAAACTTCAAAGTCTCCAGTAACACCCAAATTAAATGATCCAATGCCTCTTGGTGTCTTTGTGTTGTTTTTTTTGCAACTTCTTATTAACGAACCTTAATTATTGTGTTTGTGTTGTTTTATTTGCAAATTCTTGTATACCCACCTTAATTATAATGACCACACAATTTTGTGTATATATAATCGAAGATCAAACACATCTAACCCTAATTTTAACACACAACTCTATCCACATAACTCTAAAATCAAAATGTCACCACACCAAATCTCGATGAATTGAAATCTCTCACCAAACCGAAAACTTGTTGATGCTTTCAGCACGATAACTCACGCTAAAGTAGAGGAGGAAGGTTTTATTGCTCGATTGGGAGGAGAGTCGATTATGGCGATGATTGACAAGCGAGCGGACAATCAATGAGGCGGCTATCACTTTTTCTCGTTTCAATGTCGTGGCAAAGAATCGGTCATGATGCTATCCTTGAAATACAACGAAGGATCGCAGAAACTTGATATGTTGGCTCAACCGCTTGTTTTGTGTCGTCAAAGCTTGTTGGAGAAGGAGGAGCTTTTGGAGAAGTCGGATGAAGTCGAAAGTTCGATGATGAAGATTAGGAGCATCTTGGGTAGTTTCTTTGTCTTTTGATGTATGTAGTTGGTTGGGTTAATGTAGGTTTTATGTGAATGATGGTTATGTAAGTTGTTTATCTTTTTAATGGAAGAACCGACCTATGATCGCTTATGTTTATGTTATAATCGATTATGTTTAAGTATTTTCATTTTATTATTATTAATTTGTTTTAATATACATTAAAAGGGTAAAGTATAAGCCGTTTGACTTTTTCTCTCACACATCTCTCACACTTGGTAAAAATACTGAATAACGCCTAAATAACATATTTAGGGTTTTTAATCTAAGGCCAAATTGATCAAGATTAATAGTAATCAATATATTTTTTTAGGGTTATGATAAAGGATCTGATTATCTGGCGATTGATTCCAATATTTCAGGTATTCGATTTCATTATGATCAAATTAAAGCGTGCATATTTAAATGTTTGAATTTATTGATTGTTACTTGGTTTATGATGTTTATTGATTTAAGAATGATATGGGTTTATTTTGTTTCGATTAAATTGAACAAATAAGCATATGTTTTACTTATCGGTAGAAATTTCTAAGAGTTTGAAGTTTTTATGGATAGTGTTTAGGATGATGATGGTGTCTTGAAACAAAGAACATTAATTTCTTTATCACTTTGGATTGTTGTTTTTAACGAATCTTATAATGTTCAAAACCATTTACAATTAATATTTTTAAAGTCCAATTATGTGTTAAGAATGAGTATGATTTTCTCAAAGTAAATTTTGGTTGTTTTAAGGTTTATAGTTAAGTTTTGGTTATTAGAAAATTTGTTGACTTGATTTTAAGCTCCTTATGTGACAATTTTAATTGTAATATACAGTGAAGAAACTTAAACTTAAACCGTAAGCATCCGAGGAAATGAGGATGATGGTGGGGTGTTTTAGCTTGGTTAGTGGTGTTGCGTGGTGAATGATGGTGGGTATGTGTGGTGGCGTTATGGTGGATGGGAATAATAATACGGTAAAGCGGTGGAGATTATGGTGGTGATGAGGAGGGTTGTGGTGATCACGGTGGTGGTTGGTGTAATCGTTGTGCGAGTTAAATGGGTTATTGGTGATTAAGGTTGTTTGTGTTGAGACCTCTTCGGACGGAGGCTATTCATTTTGGCACATTATTTTATCAAGATCTCTTAACTAAGAGTGTTGTGCCTCGTTCCGCATTTATGTTTACAACAATGTAAGTTTACGTTCTTTCCTTTAAGATTAACTTTTCTTTGGTGGAGAGGTGCAAATGGTGTGACTAACTTCTTGATCTGCCTCCTTGAGAGGTGTGAATACCTGCTATGGTCACACCCAATTCTCTTAACCAGTCTTGTTAATCTTGGGCGTGTGTTCTATTTAATCCGTTAATTGTGGTTGTTTAGCTATTGTCTTAGTTTACGCAATGAGTAGGTGAGGATTGAAAAGTTGGTGTTAAATTATTGGCGGTTATTTGTGTTTGAAGGTGGTTGGTTTTTATAGAACGGTAAGTTTATGTTATTTCCTTTAAGATCAACTTTTCTTTGGTCGAGAGGTGCAAACGGTGTGACTAACTTCTTGATCCGCTTGATCTCCTCGAGAGGTGTGAATACTGCTCTGGTCACACCCAATTATGTCGGTGAGTCTTGTTAATCTTGGGTGTGCGCTTCTTTGTCTTAGTTTCGGCGATGAGTAGATTGAGGATCGAAGTTGGTTTTGTATTATCGGTGGTTATTTGTGTTTGAAGGTGGTTGGCTTTCGACTACAGGTTGGTTGTCTTTAACCGAGTCTAAGTGTATCATAGTAATTTTTTTTAAGGTGTATAGTTAAGTCGCGCCTACTACGGTTTGTGGTTATTTGATTAAAGAGTAACTGTAGTGCGATATGAATACATGTTAAGAGTTGGAACAATATCATGCCGCGATGCACATTATGAGTGTTCGCGGCAAACAACCAAGTAATAATAAATAATCGTTGTTTGAACATCGCATATAGTTCCTACGTTAGGTTGTCGAATGTTTCTTTGAAAACAATGTTACGCGCGCAATTTTAAGCTCGGGTCCTTGTCTTCAACCATGAGTATCTTAAAATTTGTCAGTCGGTAACTCTAGATAGCGCACATAAAGTCGACCATGGTCAATACGGAGTAGGTACATAGAGGCCAACGTAATTAAGTGATTGACCACGACTTTTGTTAATTGTCATTGCATAACATGGCCTTCTGGGGAATTGTCGCCGTTTTAGAATAAATGGCCACTTGATTCGTTGATGTCAAGATAATCACATGTATAACAATGTTATCCCTATATTTGAACCTCGTAAGCACTTTAGCGTGAATAACAAACTGGCCTAGATCTGTGATGAGCAACCTTGTTCCATTACACAACCCTTTGGTTGGATTGATGTTCCGCAATAGCATAATTGGCAATTCCTTTTTTAAGTGAAGAGCATGTGGGGGCATACCGGGGAAATTTAAGGAATTAAGAAATTCAATCGGATAGTGTTCGTGCTGTTCTAGGCTATCTGTAGATGCCTTGCAAATCTCATCCGCGCTGTTGTATGTAACAGATTCCCCTGATAACTGTTTAAACATGTACTCATTGATGTCATCAGCGTCATCATTCCGAGGAGTTAGTATTGCCCTTTCTTTGAGGTACACATCGTCGGTTTGGCTCGTTGTAAAATCGGGGTATGTCTCGTGACAACTGCTTTATTGGACAATCCCACGATTTAATTAGGAACATTTCGTGAATGTCAATCCAACTTGGGTCGTCTCTCCTTCTTTGCATTTTGCAAGCACGCTTCCATCCCCATGCCAAAACCCATCTATTGAAATCTTGTTTTGAGTATCAAGCTCCCCATTCTCAAGATACTCGTTGACACGCATGCTACGTGTAAGTCTAAATACTTTGCAATGCTTCCATAGTTCGATTGGTTTATGCACGATTGAACAATGTCGCCTCGCTTCCTTTTGGTATAACGGCAAAACTTGTCGAAAGTCACCTCCAAGCAAGACCGCTACCTCCAAATATTCGATTCCTACCGGGATCATGATATCCTAAAATATCCTTGAGCGCCTTATCCAATGCTTCAAAAGAATATTTTTGAGTCATGAGAGCTTCATCCCATATAATAAGTTTAACTTCCGTATGAGTTCACCATATGTGTATTTTGTTTTATGCCGCATATATCGTTTTCTAATAATTCAAGCGGTATAACAAAATGGCTATCATGGTTCTCCCACCGGTAGTAACAATGAAGCTATTCCTACCCAAATTGAAAGTGTTAATCAGTAACAAATTTTTATTCATTTTAAAATAGTTGATTGTTTAAAACATAGTATAAATTTATACCAAGATGCAACAATGAGCACTATCATGCGTTCCGATCTTAATCTTGAGATGATACTCTTGTATAAAACGCCTTTCCAGCTCCGCATGGACCGTGATCTAAGTAAAATTCCTTTTTACCATGGATGATTCAATCACCTCTTCATAGATTAAACGTTGTTCGGGATTTAACAATGAATGAAGTTCGATGTTCAATCTTACTCGTTTCATGTCATAATTCAACACCTCACGATGAGACGATTGTCCATGTTGGTTAGTAATCTTGGTCGAGCAATCGGTAGGTCTTGGAATTCGATAAAGATCTACCATTTCTATTTAATAACTCTTGGATCTCTATCAAACAATAGTTCTTTAGTTGCTCGTCCGTCAAATCCAAGTCGGGATAATTGAACATTTTCTTTTCTTGTGTAGAAGATCTTCGATAGAAACTTCCAATTTTCTTCCCAAAATTTTAAAGGTCCGCTAACATCGCAAAATATTAAAATTGTTACAAATATGTCACGAATCGTGGTCCAAACATCCATACACTTGCTTCGATATAGCGTATGTCCATTCCGTGTCATCATTTAAGAGGCCATACACAAAACATGCCTCCTTGAAAGTCGAACATAGTTTGTCGTGAGCAGTCATGAGTTTCTCCCAAGAATCAGACCTCTGCAATGTTCAACAACATTCTAAGATAATATCGGTCTCAGGACGCCGGTGCGAGTAAACAATCCGCCCGATGCATTTTTGCAATTTGTTTTCCAGCTTGTCTTTCTCATGCCACACGTAATGTGTAGGTATCTCAAAGATACGATATCGATTCGCATCAGATCACGCTTGTTTAATTCAAACCAATCAATGAACATGGTCATGTCGATACCTTCTCTTTGAATTAGGCGGGCAAGCTTTCCGAGTCACGTGGTGTGATTGCGTCGATTCGCAAGTGGTAATTCACTTCATAATGACGGATATGAGAAATGTATTTCAGATGAAAACAAACGCCACACCGCCTCACATGGAGCTAAAACGACAATTCAAATAGTTCTTTATTTCGTCAACCTCCAAAACTTGTACATTTGTTGTATCACCATCATTTTTACATTCTCTTGTATAACAATTGTGGCTCTATCGGGACCTTTATTTAAGTACTTGAATAAGTACTTAATTGCTTTGATCGCTGCACCATTCCACGTTAATGTGAGCACGGTATTTCATGAGGAGATAACGGTTTGTGAGGCACCACATATCTCATATCGTATTTGAATTTCCCTTTATATGGTGAGCGTTATTATTCCTCCGCGATAAATAGCATAACCATCATTATCAACAATTGTTTCAACCACAAAAGGTTTAGGAAAATGTTTTGAGCACTTACCCTCGGTTGTACATGGGGCTTTTTTTCATCTTTACCGCAAGGTCCATGTAACATAAACTCGCCATTACTTTATACCCATCCGGATCATTGATTCGACATGGTATCTCAGTGTAATTATATCATTTATACGGGATGGGGTTTTGCATTTCAATTCTTCTTCTAGCCACGATAGGATATGAGCATGTGGCGTATTAATGCTTTTGAAATTCTATGACATACACAACTGAAATATAATCGTAAACAAACATAAGATAATACACAATGTATATATAAAAGAGTAAATGATTAAAAGTATGGGTTAATTTTAGTTTACCTCCTCGTGACTTGCCAAAATATGAATTTTGTAAGGTCGCTTATGATTCAAGAAGTTTAATCTTGAACACACATGTTGCCACTTCGGACGGTCATGTACTTTTGGCCCGGACGTGCTTTAGCATTTCGCAATCTCGGGCCATTTTGGATTAGCAAAGGAACGTGATGAATGTGTCCGATTCTATACGTCCGCATATAGCCATTGCATCCCGGTAGTTTTGCATCATATACCTTGGACCGCCTATAAAACTTTTTGGCGTAATCGATTCGCTTTTCCCCGCCGCACTTGTATCCCCCTTGTTACGTCACAAACATTATGATATAGATCAACGCGTAACGCATCTTGATTTTTTCGGTCCATTTAGCCTCGCTCTTCAACAAATGCATATGAATCCACCAAGTATTGTTGGAATAATCGCCCACCTCTAAGCAAAGGTAGTACCTTGGTTATTTGTTGTATGATATATGAATAGTATTCTTTCATTGTGACAAAAGCCCTTTTGGTCTTGCGCATGACATCTTTGTTGTAATATGGTATCTTTCATGAAATCCTTCTTCCCATATGGAATAACAATGGATATTGAAGTGACATGTATTCAATGCAACTCGTAAATACGTTCAAACCTTCATCCCCGTTAGTTACAATAATATCTCGTAGGAATACCATCACCAAAGTCATTAGTAATTAGAGTACGCTATTTCGCCACGGTTGGTGCGTTGTATTGCCGAGATGTAGTATGTCCACTTATCACCGTAGTTGAAAGGTGGTCGCATTGTGGTTCTCGCACCAATCCCGAGCCATTGAAATGCCTTAGCAATTGAATTTGATTGATCAAACATTTTAATTAAGCTCGCTACTATACTTGGATCTAACACATATCCCCATCTTTGTCTATAAAAGCTCTCATTCGGTTATTCACTTCATTTCCAAAGGTCAAAAAGTATAGTTTGTGCATATTTAGGTTGAATTCTCGTATGAAGAAGAGAACCTATTCGATGATAGCTCGCCATTTACTCTAAAGGTATATGGACCCCCGCCGTGTTAATTGAATGGTCTATTCTTGCTCCAAAAGATGTGTAACAAAACATGCCATTATATACCCCGATCCGGTCTTTGAATCTTAAACTTGCGGGATTATTATAGTCCATAAACTCTTTAAGAGGTGAAGGCGTTTCATTAAATCTTGGAAAGAAGTTTTCCTCTTGACAAGAAATGGAAAAGTTGGGTTGAGCGCGCTTTGATTTATCGCTTCTCCCGATACCACATAATCGCTTGGCAATTTTGACACTCAAATGATGGATGCCCAATATCATGGTAAACAACGGAAACACCTTGCCAAAAAGGTAAATTTTATTGGGAATAACAACATTTTTATCCATCAAATAACATAAGGCATGAATTATTAAATATGAAATTACCGCAGATGCATGTGTGCGGCTCCGTGTGCTTTTTTTTAGTCAGCACACGCGAGAGCGCCCTCGTATGAATAACATTAAGGTATTATTCATTATTACGGAAACAATTGTGTGCCAAATGTAATTTGGTTAGTTAAACACCAGCGATCTTCTTTTTTATACATAAAGGGTTGATTTGAAGCATAAGCCATTTGATTATTGTCATATCTCGTAAATCACCCCGAGCGTGATGTTTGTCCTAACAAATTACGTGAACACGTGAATCGTATCAATTGTTGCAACAATGTTGCACTATAATAATGCAAGTGAATGTTTACGCGTGTATACCGTAAATGATTTGACAGTTTCATTTAGCATGAAACCACAATAGCTTTGTGTTATTCCACTTTCACCGACAATTGTTTTCGAATCAATAACGAAGATTTGTGCAACATGTCCGATGTGGATGGAACATGAGCATGATCATTTTCCAATTTCGTAACGGAAAAACAAATATGGATTTAATCATATACATAATTGGGAGGTATAGTATTTTGTTAAATTGAAATGTACTGTATTCATTTAGTATTTGGATGATATGTATCAATTATGTGACACATAACCTTGCGTGTTTGGAAAGATATAGAAGCAAGATGTATATTAAAGCATCTCTTGGGATTCTAGTGGTGAACCGATGCAATAAGTGTTATGAACAATGAACAGGCTTCTATGGTAAGTATCATGTGTTTTATGATTCTTATTATTGCTTTAATAATGAGACCGATTTTTCCAATATAAAATAATAACTTGTCATGTATAACACACAAATTCAGATGGTTCATCTATATAACATATGTAGAAAGTAAGAAACTCTTAATTGTTATAAAATAAAGCGAGAATAAACATGTTTAAAAATTTGCCTTATAAGATAAGTTTATATCACACTTGTCATGTATAAAATAATAATGTATGTGTAAAGTAAACATATGTAGTGGATGGTATAAATACATATAAATAGAAGGAGGGTTTCAAACTCATATAATTCATACCAAACATAATGTTACAATCATTATTTAATTCATTAGGTATATAATAAAGTCGATTTTAGGCAATCTTGGTGATTGATTACAAAGATAACCATCTTCAATATCCGGGTTTCAAACTCATATAATTCATACCAAACATAATGTTACGCTCATTATTTAATTCATTAGGTATATAATAAAGTCGATTTTAGGCAATCTTGGTGATTGCATTACAAAGATAACCATATTCAATATCTCAGATCATTTGAGATTTAAAACAACATCGCCCCAACATTTGGGTAATTTAGGAGGTTTTGAAAACTTTTATTAAGTATTCACAACGAATCAATCATATGTATTCATGAATTTAGATGAACCGTTGTGTACTTTAAGTTGATCAATTATTTAAAGGGTTATATGAGTGAATGAGGATAGGGGATACTATAGGAGAGTTAGAGAATTATACAGAAATAGGATTCATTAATTGGATGTTTGGTTACATGTTCATCACATGAAAGGGTTATAGGAGTGATTAAAAAAGAGGATACAACAGGAAAAGTAGTAAACGACATAGATATTATTTTCATTAATATAAATATATGGTTCATTCACATATTTATTTTGTTCATGAAACATTACACCTGGTAACCATGTCTGATGGAGAAATTGAAAAAAGATTAATAATTTTAAGACACCTAAACAAATATCTTGTACATTAAACATTGCACTTGGTAACAATGTCTGATGGAAAAAACAAAAGAACCACAATTGCTTTCATGGTCATCTGACATTACTAACACACATAGCTATTTGATCTCATGTAGAAATTGTCCAAAAGCCACATTATGTTCATCTTGGAGGTACCTGAAATGGAGTTTATCACAAAAACAAACAATATTTTGTTTGATGGCAAACCAAAACATGTTGTCAGAAAAAAACAAAACCAAATGTAATGGAACGGCTAATTATTGTGTCTTCCAAACAACAATTAAAACAAAAGTAAAACAAAATCCCAAGAGTAGTTTTTATCAAATGTATTATTATTGCCAAAAGCATTCGCTTTATAAAGGCTTGATGGGCGCCATTGATGGGGTCATTCAGATTCTTCAACCACAAACCTGCTTACAAAATATATAGGAGAAACGTGTTATTATGCGGTGCAAACGTAAAGGGTTAGCGGAAAAAGTGTAAGTCAATATGTGCTAACCGCTCTGCTTTCTTCGACGGTGGTGTTGTTATCACCATCCCGCTCAATGTCGACAAATATCGCTCAACAACCGCGTCCAAATTATCAATATCAACACGCATACAACGGAACATGATTATTAGATGTACCGTAGTAGTAAGATAGATAGGGTAAAGATATTTTGTTGTCACCCAAATGTTTAAAGATCACGACCTATCATCTTTATTATCATCCGCATGGTTGGTCTTTATCACCGCTTGAACGGTGGGTGGATGTTGAAGATGTATTATTACTTGCAATATCGACGATCACCTTGTACATCATTAACCGCGAGAGTTCATGTTCAGTAGTTGAATCATCAACAACCACCCCGCAAACAATGGAATTCTATCAGTAAGTGACTTTATACATATACATGTTGTATTGTTTTCTTTTTTTTGGTTTCGAACACCTTTTCCGTTTCCTATCCTCTACAGGCTTGGACGGTGTAGTGAGGGTTGGCGACCGAGCGGGTGACTTGGATGATGAGCATGTAACAGCGGTTTCATTATCAACAGTGATTGCGCTTGTGGGTTCAGTTGATGTATTATGCGGGTCAACTTCCCAACACGTAAAACTCTCGAATGTTCCATATTCATAATACGTGTGAGACTTGATTTCAAACATGTGTGTTGTCCCAATGAGGTCAGATATAGGTGATGGCAAGTTTGCATGATCGTCTCAACCTCGTAGGGTAAGCCGTGAGTAATGGGAATGATGTAATAGTGTGTAATTGCGGGGATTTATAATCGCCTCATCCTCATCCGACACCAACGCCAAAGTGGGAACCCGATCAATCCAACGGACGATCATCAAAAGGACCACCACGACCGCTTCGGTAGCATCGAGATACCAAGTTCAAGACGATAACCAAGGAAACATTCAACAGATGGTAAATGTCAAGGTGAGCAATTTTATATAATACATTCAAACAATCAAAATATAAAATGCAATATGGCATTACCTTATTACGGGTATTCAACTCGGTCTCTGCATGACTCGCACCAAAATCTCCCATTCTTTCTAGTAGCCCTTTTCCTGCAGTTGTCTCCACCGCACGATGGGAAATTCCATCCCTTTCTAGTACGCACATTATCAATCTTGGCCTTAATTATGAAAGCGGCATCGTATAAATTAGATTCAGTAAATGTTGTGAACTATAAAGATAATATAGATATGGCGAATGCATAATAATACATACATCATTCTTTTTATTTCGGGCCCACATAAGAAGATTTCTATAGATCCTTCTTGGTTCGAGTCGCTTCACCCGCAAAGATCCTTTTGAAGTATCGTTGATGCTAACAAACAATTGTATGATTTGTTAAATTTTCTCGGTTTTAGGATATATTCAATAATAAGAATTAGCTTCTCACCAAATATCTCAGATTCAATTCTTTAATCGCAGGAATGTCGACGGAATCTAGGAGTTCAGTGGATGAACCGGATAGATAGAGCTTATCTAGAAGGTAATATCAAAGGTTAAATGTGTAAATGAAAAGTGTTGAACATGCAAAATGTAAATAGTCCATAAGCCACTTATCGTTATATTGCTTTGCAGAGGTGAAGTCACCACAACAGACACATGCCAACGTCGCCGCCTTCTTCTCAATCAACACATCAAGAAGCCCTCCCATGTGGTCACCCGTATGGACTGGCCCCTGATTACAAAGGGAATCGAAACAAAAGAACAGTAAGTTTCCTAATACATATTGGCAAAAAAAGTTTCATTTTCACAACATCCTTTGCAATAAATATAAATTCCAATCTATGATTCGCCAAGTAGAAATCAAGGTTTTTGGCTCCTGTTTTGGTGTAGTTCATCCTACCCACATTTGTCACATAACCTACAGCATCTGAAAGGTAAAAGCTTTTATAGCAACAAAATTTAAAAACAATTAATTTTAAGATTCCTAAACAAACAGCACATTACCAATGAGATATTTGTTTTCTGCGGGCTTTATATGATCAAAATCAACCAATTGTAACGGATACCTAACAAATCCCTTAGATATAACCAAAGATTTCCTTATGCTTGTTGATCCATTAAACTCAAGCATGAACGTATCGTCCTTCCTGATACGAAAATCTTCTTTGTTTTGCATGACTACAAAATTTTTGAGCTACTGTTGCCTTGGCGGTACAGTGGATAACATTTACCTGCATAAAAAGTATGTAAGAAAACATTGACAAACAACAGACATTTGATAACTTTTGTATTACATGTTGGCATTATTCAGGTTTTTCACACATGGTGATGGATGTCAACATACTTTAGCATCGGACACCAAGAAATCGGTGCTCAAGTATCGGCTCAAGGAGCATTTATATCCCACATCCTACAAAGCATCACTACGATCGTGCGGTCTCATCCAATTTCAATTCGTCCAAGAACAATAGTGCATTTGGTCCTCCGCTTTCTGGCCATAATTATAGAGATAACGGTTATTTTTACTTGTATGCCTACCCACAATGACCGTAAGGAAAATGGGTTGTAAGGCTTATTTATGCAGTTCCATTTAGTAATGTTTTAATTGTAGATTGATCCATATTCTTTGAGGTTGCAAATTGGCGCCCTTTTGTGCTTCCAACATTGAATACGTGTTTAGTGTGAACGTCCGAGCATTCAATCCAGGGTTATATTTCATTCAAGTCGAGGCTCTTCATAAACCAAACCGAAATTTCTTTCAACTCGAGCCTCTTCATAAACCAAACTGAATTTGCATTGGATATGAGGGCATACTAAACCGAAATCATTTGTAGTTATTTTGGTATGCATAAAGATGTATGTACGGTACTTTTGGTTGTGCACAACCCCCCTTGCACATTAAATTAAGGGGGATAAGCTTTAAGTAGTATAGATACATGGTAAGTCTTGAATTAGTAATGAATCATTTTCCAAGTCAAAAATATACAGGGTAAGGCTGACTTCGATATTGTGGTAATTATGACAACTATTTATACACGTCTGACTTTAATGAATCAATTCGAGTTATATACCTGTTGTTATGCACTACTTTGAAATTCAAAACTCAATGAATCAATTTTCAACCGTATATGATGGATTTCTCAACATTCATTCACCACCATTAATTTTTTCTCTTATGTTTCATCTCTTCATAATAACTCGTGTTTTTTTTTTTTTTTTTAGATTAGTTTTGATCTTTTGTTGAGTTTTGCTTTTTTGTTGCAAAGAACCAGTGAAACTACTGAGAGTAGAAACAAGTACCAGTGGGAGTGATGAGTTTTCCTTACGTGTTCAACAACATCTAAGTGTTTCATTTAATTTTTTTATTTTTCCATTTTAGATCTTGTAGAAAGAAGAAAAAAAAAACATGTGGGTTAGCCCAAAAATGAGGTGAGCACAATATATTCTGAAATTATACCATCCGTGGGTCTTATTGCTATCAAACAGCCTTGAAAATCATTGATGATATGGGTAAAGTAACTATCTCGAAAGTTTGGAATATTTGGAATGTTGATCTAATATCTATGTGAAAAGGTCCGTGACAAAAAAGAAGTCAACGATTAGCAAAGATATATATTCTTTCTCATACTTACAGATGGCTTATATTTGTACATACTTTAATTTCTTAGTATACTAAAGCAACATGTTATTTCTCCATTGATGATACCATGCTGAAGTTGAGTTTCTTGACTGAATCATCATATGTGTTATTAATTACTAATAATACAAAATTTACATTTGGTTATAGCAACAACACCATGAGTTTATGGGCTAGAATTAAAAACATGGGTACATAATTCATGGGTCCAAAATCCTTTACACATGTAATATTTGTATATTTTTCATGAAGATTCATCAAAAAGTCATAATATATGGTTTTTATCTTGTAAAAATATCAGGATAACTTGTGTTATTTTTCACAAACTAACTTGCAAAAGTAACTTTTTAGATATTTTTGTGTTTTAAGCTTGACTGATTGAAAGCGACGCTAGAGTTTAGGTGATACGTATACCAGGAAAAAAACAACCTCTTATAGTTCTGAAGTCAGATGGAGGCTTCAACTATAATTTCACAGATCTTGTGGCTTTATGTTTGGTTTTCATTGGATTTTTTAGTTACCTCAATAAATCTTAGCATATGAACCAAATTATGAAATAATCTGTGTACTTATGTAGGTATCGCCTTAATGTTGAAAAAGGTAAGCCAACGTGAGCACTTTGATGTAACTTTTTAGCGGCAAACAACTATAATTGATTGTATACGTCATCGATGACATTCCTTCATGGAGCATTCCTCTTGTCTTGATGTAATTTTATATTTCGGTTTCACTAAATGTTTTTATATGTTATTTGATACATGTTATGAATTATTGTTTAAGTTGAATTATCACATATTATAACATTTTGCAATTATATTTTGATGTTTTCACGTTTTATGTTTGAACGTCACACGAAATACTTATCACAATATCACAATTATAATTGTTTGACGCTAGAAAATTCACATTATGCACTACCAGTACACGCTTTAGAAAAATATATGAAGAGATGAAAATACATTTTTAATTATTGGTCAATGTAGTCAAATTAATGGTGACTATTAAAAATAGATCAAACCTTAAACGGGTGTTTCACTTTTAAACCAAAACCAAAACTTTTTAAAATTAACTCTCATTTATTTATCAAATAGAGGAATTACATATATACTCACTAAAACTTGAATATTTGCATATTTTCTCAAAATACAAGTTTTAATGCACAATTACCATGATGTTTAAGCATGTTTTGAGTATATATGCAAATATGTAAGTTTTAGTTGGTATATATATATGCAATTGACCCATATTAAATCGATCTTGTACTATTTATAGAAGTTTGTCTTCAACCTAGCTAGATAATTTCTCTCAATAATCATATGGCTTCAATCTACTACTCGGATATGCTTCTCCTTTTCATTCTCTTGTTGACATCCGGAGTCGTCGTGTTTGTTTACTGGAGGCGCCTCCCTGTTACGAATTGGCCCGTTCTTGGCACGATACCCGATATCCTTTTAAATAGTCATCGTATCCATGATTTCACGACTGATGTTATCAAACTTAGTAATGCTACTATCTTGTTGAAAGGTCCTGGGTTTGCTAATACTATAAACATGCTCTTTACTTCTGACCCTTCCAATATTCATTACATGTTAAGCAAAAACTTTCCAAACTATCCTAAAGGTCCTGAGTTTCGTAGCATGTTTGATATCCTTGGAGATGGCATCTTTAACTCGGATCACGAGTTGTGGGAAATCCACAGGAGAACAACCATGTCCCTACTTAAACACCCTGAATTTCAATCTCTTTTAGAAACAACTATTGTAAACAAAGTCGAGAATGGGCTTCTTCCAATCCTTGAGTTCGTGTCCACGCGTAATCAAGAAATAGACTTGCAAGAGATATTTCAAAGGTTTACTTTTGATGTGATATGTCTACTGCTTCTAGATTATGATCCAGAAAGCCTGTCAATAGATTTACCATTCATTCCGTGCGAAAAGGCATTCACGGACGCTGAAGAAGCTCTTTTGTGGAGACATGTTGTTAGTCTAAAATAGTATAATACCTTATGGTGTATATTTGTAAACTCCATATTCTTGATGTATCATTATTGTATCTTGATGTTCTATAAATGTAGTAGTTCCCCTTCATTTGGGGATATCAAGTGTAACTTAATACATGGTATCAGACAGGTGAATCCTCTCATCTGTCCCACCTCTTCCCATCCCCCTTCTCTTTCTCTTCCCAAAACCCCTCACATTCTCCTTAACCCTCTGTCTTCTTTCTAATCCATCATGGCGGATCTTCATCAATCAAGAAAACGCACTACCAATGAACACCTGCTACACATGATCACCATCAAACTATCATCTTCTAATTATCTTCTATGGAAGAATCAAATGCTCTGCTATTCTCCTATCAAAATCTTCTTCAACATATTGACGGTACCCCACTCGGAACCGACAATTATTATTGAAGGAAAATCATCACGTAATCCTTCCCACTCATCGTGGCTCTCACCGATCAACGAGCCATCATCATATTACATGCCTCTTTGTCCAAGAAGCGATTGCAGAAATCATTGGGTTAACCAACGCCGACAAATATGGTTAACTCTTGAATCAAGATATAGCAACTCTTATGTTGAACGCATTCAGAACTTAAAAGACATCTGCAGGCAACTTACTAAAGGGTCTCAATCGGTAGTTGAATATGGCAGAAAATTCAAAGGCTATTGCGACCAACTTGCTGCAGTCGGTCACCCTGTTGACCCATCGATCAAGTCCATCGGTTCCTGTGCGGATTGGGGCCATCATTTGAGACATTCTCCACCTCCATTCGTACATCTCGACAGACACCCATGTTTCGTGATCTGCGGCTTTAAGTGAGAGTCATGAATTGTTCTTAAAGTCCTCCATGGAACTCGCTACACCACCGTTGCATTTCACTCGACTCAAACCACCAGCAGAACACATCTCATGGTCGTGTTGATAATCGAAAATCTCGTGGTGGTGCCTCGGTGGCGTGGTCGTGGTCGTAGGCCACCCCACCGCCGCCTTTGTCGAACAGACGGGCACTATGCTAACATGTGTCCTAATCTCTCACAAGATGCAACTAAAGCCACAACTACCGACCTTGCAAATGCCTTCCATGCTCAATGTCATGTCACTTCCTCGGCCCCGATTGGTATGTTGACTGGGCAACCGATCACATGACTTCGTCTCCGGCAAATGTCAACAATGCTACACCAAATATGGGACAAGCCAACGTCACTTTCGGTAACGGTAATAAACTCCCGTCTCACACATTGGTCATACTACGGTTAACAATAATATTCGATTGCGTGATGTGTTAGTGGTTCCTAATCTTACAAAGAATCTTCTATCTATTAGTAAACTTACCACCGATAACCTTTTGGATGTGGTGTTTTCAACCATATTTCTATATTCAGATCGCTTGACGAAACAAGTCCTAGCTCAAGGAAGATGTGAAACGGTCTCTATGTTTTAACTCCCGCCCTCAAGCTCTCATTGCCGACTCAAGTTGAAGGCCTCTTTTGAGCTTTGGCACTTACGTTTGGGACATGTCTCGTTTGATACTATTTTGCATTTGAATAAAACAGGGTGTTTATCTGTTACATCTATTTTGCCTAAACCACTTATTTGTTCTTCATGTCAAATGTCTAAAGGACAACGATTATCTTCAGAACTAATAAGCAAAGGGCCTCGCACCCACTTGACCTAATTCACTGTGATCTATGGGGCCCATCCCCAGTTACGTCGGTTGATGGCTATCGATATTATGTGATCTTTGTTGATGATTTCTCTCGATTTACTTGGTTATATCCATTAAAGGCAAAATCTGAATTTCATGTTATCATGTCAAGTTTTATGAAACTGGTACAAACCCAGTTTTCCACCAAAATTAAAGTGTTTCAGAGTGATGGTGGTACGGAATTTGTGAACCAACATGTGTGTGGCTTACTGGAGGAAAACGGTACTTTTCATCGCTTATCATGCCCATACACGCCCCAACAGAATGGCCGAGTTGAAAGAAAACACCGACATGTGGTTGAAACTGGATTAGCCATGTTATTTAATGGACGGGTTCCGCCAGAATATTGGGTCGAGGCATTTAGCTCAGCTGTTTACATCATAAATCGGCTTCCCACAATGGTCTTGGATCGCAAGTCTCCATTTGAAGTTTTATTTTCACGCACGCCATCATATGGCAATTTTCGTGCATTTGCTTGCCGCGTCTATCCGTACTTGCGTGATTATGCAACACACAAGCTCGCACCGTAAGCTTACCGCATTTTCATGGGTTACTCATCCCAAGATAAAGGCTATCGGTGTCTTGATCCGCACATCACGAACATATATCACCCGACATGCTCGATTTGATGAGAACGTGTTTCCTTTTTCAAATAATTTGTCTATCGCTCATGAGGCCACTTTACCTCTACATGTCTTTGTAGATGACTCTTTGAAACTCATGCACACCTAACGCCTCGTGACTCGCCAACATCTAAGCCAATGCCTACGACCGCTACCAAATGCGGGTTATGCATCGATGATTCGACATACGCGTACCACTATTACACAACCGTAAAGTATTTCGACTCACACAATCCTCCTCCGGAAAATGAGGCAGACCATCTCGCACCGCCCGAGCCCGATCCTCACAATCGAACTCGACACAACCCACTACGCACGTGTCCGTCATCCCATTCCATGACGACTAGGTCAAAAGCTGGTATTTTTAAACCGAAGCACAAGGCTGATCTTGCACACACCAAGCATCATGCACTATGTGCTGCATTATTTGCCTCTCGTGATCCTAGAGGTTTTAAATCGGCTGCCAAACATGCTCACTGGATGGAGGCTATGCGGAAAGAAGTGACTGCCCTTCATAACAATGACACATGGACGCTCGTTCCTCGACCTGAAAATCAGAATGTGGTTGGCTCTAAGTGGCTATTTCGCACCAAATATTGTTCAGATGGATCTATTGAGCGCCACAAAGCCCGGCTTGTGGCCCAAGGTTATAGTCAGATTCCCGGTCTCGATTATTCACATACCTTCAGTCCGGTAGTAAAAGCCACTACTGTTCGAGTGGTTCTTTCACTAGCTGTTATATATGGCTGGAAACTCCATCAACTAGATGTTAATAATGCGTTCCTTCACGGTCATCTAACCGAACGCGTGTATATGGAACAACCTCCGGCTTTATCGACTCGCTCCCTAATCATGTTTGTCGCCTCGAACAAGGCAATCTGACCTCAAACAAGCCCCACGGGCATGGTTCCAACGACTCGTTCTTTTCTCCTACGAATGGGTTTACATGTAGTCGCCCGATCCATCACTCTTTGTCTTCATACGTGAATCATGCATCATGTACTTACTTGTATATGTTGATGATCTTATTTTGACCGAAATCATGATCACATCACGGTTTCGTTCATCAACAGATTACATCGCGAGTTTGCCATTAAGGATCTTGAGAGCTCAACTACTTTCGGACTTGAAGCTACTCAGACCTCGGAAGGTTGTTTCTCGACCAATCAAGTATGCACATGATATACTTAAACGTGCGGATCTCTTGGATGCAAAACTGTTCATACGCCTTTGGTCGCAAACGAAATTCTCAAAGACACATGGTGACCAAGATGATGATCCTACCTCTTATCGGTCTCGGTGGGCACTTCAATATTTAACCATTACTGCACCGGATATCTCTTCCGCCAGAATCAAGTGAGTCGGGCTTCAATCTCCGACTACAACTCACATGCAACAAGTAAAAGAATTCTTGGTATGTCAAAGGCACCTTGGCCTATGGTCTCACGTTCTCCAAACCCTCTCGTACAACCATTCTTGGCTACTCTGATGCTGATTGGGCTCGCTGCATTGAGACTCGTCGATCCACATATGGTTACTCGATCTTTCTAGGAAACAATCTTGTATCCTGGAGTGCTAAAAAGCAACCCACCATCTCTCGCTCAAGTTGTGAATCAGAATATCGAGCTATGGCTAACACTGCTGTTGAAATCGTATGGCTTACTCATCTGCTTCGTGAGTTACATGCGTTACCACCTGATCGTCCCACCTTACTTTGTGACAATCGTAGTGCTCTCTTTCTCTCTCAAAATCCGGTTGCTCACAAACGTGCAAAACATATCGATCTGGATTATCATTTTATCCGGGAGTTGGTGTTGTCTGGAAAACTTCATACTCGATTTGTTCCCACCAAGCTTGGTGGCGGACATATTTACCAAGAGTCTTCCAAGACCTCAATTTGAGTTCTTTCGTGCCAAGCTACGCCTCGGCCACCTCTTTCGCTTATGGGGATGTTAGTCTAAAATAGTATAATACCTTATGGTGTATATTTGTAAACTCCATATTCTTGATGTATCATTATTGTATCTTGATGTTCTATAAATGTAGTAGTTCCCCTTCATTTGGGGATATCAAGTGTAACTTAATACACATGTCTTGCCAGAGAAAGTTTGGAAGTTGCAAAAGAGATTTGGGCTAGGGAAACACTAGAACAAAAGTGGATTTGGCCACACCGAATATGAGTGACGATATATATATCACACATGATTTTTTTCGGACCATGTGTGATTAGAACAAAAAAGGTCGCCACACGAATATGTGTGACCATAGGTACCCTATGGTCACGTGTTTGACTTTTTTAGTCTCTATTGCAAAAGAGTAACCAAAACCGTAACATGTGTGACTAATTAGGTACAAATTTTGTTGGATTAATCCAGATTAGTGACCATAAACATTGATAGTCACACAAAGCATGTTTCTTTTGGGTATTTAGTCACATACAATTAAGCATAAAGTGGCCAAAAGTGTTAATAAGTGTGACCATATGGTGTTTAAGGTGAAGAAATATGTCTTTTGTGTGACTATTGATCATCCAATGGCCACTTGAATTTTATGTTTGTGTGGCCTTTTGTAACATTTAGTCACACAAAGCATGTTTGTTTTGTGTATTTAGTCACATACAATTAATTATAAAGTGGCCAAAAGTGTTAATAAGTGTGACCATATGGTGTTAAAGTGAAGAAATGTGTATTTTGTGTGACTATTGATCATCCAATGGCCACATTAAATTTATGTTTGTGTGGCCTTTTCTAACATTTAGTCACACAAAGAAAGTTTTTTTTGGGTATTTAGTCACGTACAATTAATCATAAAGTGGCTAAAAGTGTTAATAAGTGTGACCATATGGTGTTTCAAGTGAATAAACGTGTATTTTGAGTGACTATTGATCATCCAATGGCCACATGAATTTTATGTTTGTGTGGTCTTTTCTAACATTTAGTCACACAAAGCATGTTTGTTTTGGGTATTTAGTCACATACAATTAACCATAAAGTGGCTAAAAGTGTTAATAAGTGTGACCATATGGTGTTTTAAGTGATGAAATGTGTGTTTTGTGTGACTATTGATCATCCAATGGCCACATGAATTTTATGTTTGTGTGGCCTTTTCTAACATTTAGTCACACAAAGCATGTTTCTTTTGGGTATTTAGTCACATACAATTAGGCATAAAGTGGCCAAAAGTGTTAATAAGTGTGACCATATGCCGCTTAAAGTGAAGAATGTGTATTTTGTGTGACTATTGATCATCAAATGGCCACATGAGTTTTGTTTTGTGTCGCCTTTTGTAATATTTAGTCACACAAAGCTTGTTTGTTTTGGGTATTTAGTCACATACAATTAATCATAAAGTGGCTAAAATCATAATTAGTGTGACCATATGGTGTTTAAAGTGAAGAAATGTGTATTTTGTGTGACTATTGATCATCCAATGGCCACGTGATTTAAATGTTTGTGTGGCATTTTTAATATTTAGTCACACATCGAATTAAACAAAGAGAGACCAATAATGTTGATAAGCGTGACCATATTATATAAGTGCATCTTTTAGTCACGTGGTTACTACGGCTAGTACTAAGTTAGTCTTCATTGAGTAGAGTTAGTAATCGCTAGTACCAAGTTAGTACTGCTGGAGCAAGTTATTACTAATAGTACTATATTAGTGGTGCTTGGAATGAGTATATATTTATAAAACATAATTAAAAATAAAAGCAATTTCAAATTGAATAAAACTCGAATGTATATAATCGAACCAAATATAGAATTGTAATGTCGCATATAATCAAATTCTCAACTACCATAATTTCTATTTATGCCGCTTGTGATCTATCGCCTTGTTCCTTGTCCGGATTACGAGAAGAGACTTGTGTACTTTCATCCATAGTCGCAAGCGTAGACGATCCGTAGATACAATATCCTGGCAAGCAAATATCGAAAGTATAAGAACAAATGCCACAAACAGAATCCAAAAGAGGATGACATAGATAAATTTGTTTCAGGAATAACTACCGATGCTCACGGTGTGCTATCAAATCCTCAATGGTATACATACATAATCACGTCACATGATACATAAGCAAGTGTTCTTCATGCAACTACTAAAAACTTGATGTCTTCAAGGAATCTGATGGATATCTAATAGTCATAGGTTACAGTGTTATACATAGCTATTCAGTTATAATGTTAACCTTGAACTTTATTCCAACCAGACGCAAACATGTGAAGACAGACTAGACAACCTCATACATAACAACACTTTTAAAGAGCTTTATTCCAGGTGTTTGTTGAAAAGCAAAGAAGCTGATATGGCACATATAGGGTAAAAAGTAACAAGACTAAGCACATCAAGTGTTAAAAGTTCAATATTAAACCTTATATAATAATTTATGCAAAAACTTTATTACCATGGTGGTCGATGTCCTCCTCCTTTCAGAACCACGTCTCGGTACAGCAGAACTCGGACTTGAACTTGAAGAGGATGCACCAATAGTCCTCGCCAATCTCCCATTAAGAAAGGACCTCTAATATAAGTACAACCAATCAATCTTCATCCTCTCTCAACTAAATTAGTAAATCACTATTAAAATTATAAGCCTGCACACTACATTTTCATTGATTGTTGCACAGATTGGATGACTATTCACTGATGTATATATTCTTAGTTCATAATTCAAATAAACTTCCAAGTTCCAAATTACAAGCAACTATCACGTCTGTTAATATTCTTAGACCAAGCTTAATGGCCTTCACACAAAAAATATCCAGTCAAGAAAACAAATACCACAGTCTGCATATGTTGGATTTGGTTTCTGTTTCATATACTTGGTTGGATTTGGCTATAACGAAAAGTTATCTGATGTGCCTCTACCAAGCCGATTTGGTTTCTGCGAGATGTTGTTGCTCACCTTCCTGGGCAGGTTCAGATGCAGGTGCAGGTGAGGCCGGTTTCTCGGGAGTAGCTGGCTTTGGTAGGGCAGGCTTAGGTTTCGACATTATCCGGAGTAGCTGGCTTTGGTGTAAACTGTAGTAAACACAGACAAAGTAGAACATGATATATTTCAATTGCTGACTACAATCCACTTAAGATGACATCGTTTATGATTTTGCAACTAGTGTGTTCTTTTTTCAATTGAAATTAAAAATAAAATTACTATTAATCTAAGTATCTTCAATTACTGATATTTAAATCAAATTAAGTAGTAGTTTTCCCCTATAAGTAAAAGATGTTTCTTACCTCATAACAAGCAAGGAGTGATCACAGCATTGACGAAGATGAGTAACTCTAAATATAAATGTTCCTTACCTCATAACAAGAAAAGGCTGATCACAGCATTGACGAAGACGAATACGCTTTGACGAAGACGCAAGATTGATCTGACCCATTTCCCATTTCACTACAAATGTAATAAGAAGTCATAACATGTCACCCAACGTGCATGGCCCACCCATTTTTCCACATACATGTATTAGGACTACGTGGACAGTCAAAAAGGGCCACAAGCAAACCCAAATCCGACCCTGGGCACTTCAATACAGCCAGCTATGCATCAATCCAAAACCAATATCAAGTTTCAAGATCACTATATTTATGTAGCATCGTCCCTTACGACATAAAAGATAATTTTAAAACTCGCTGCATGCTTTAACTGTCATCGTTGGAGACCTGGGTTTGCTTTCAAGCAGCTACATACATGCAAATCTTAAAACTCAAGGTTGGATCTCAGACATTTCATACAGAAACTGCACCATATCAAAACCAAAATTAGAACCCACAATAAAAATCGGATTTCGTTTAAATATCTATTAACCAAATATGAGATGTACCTGTGCCCACAAGATGTCGTAATTGGTTCAAAACAGATTTCCAAACAAATCGCCAAAACAAACAAATTTAAGAAAATCCCATTTTACCTTTTAAGCACAAAGAACAAAACCGAATAACACTTATCGCACAAGAGAGCTCTTCACGGAGCCGATCAATACACGGAATCACACACTTTCCCGACCCTGATTCATTCACTTTCTCATCCTTCTCTTCTTTCTTTTCTTCTAAAATTCCTATTAACCCATTACACCAAAATAAAAGTTACTACTTTTTCCAAAAACTCAACGAATAAAAACTTAAATAATCAAAAAGGCCTAAAAGTTAAAACCAACAAACCTTTTTCGACCCTCATCTCGAAACAAGATCAAGATCCGCCCCAAATTTTGAAACCGGACTCTTTCTCCGATATCTACACTTCCGAATCAATACCCATACACCACTTTTAACAACTAATTATCCTAACCATATAAAAGAGATAAAAAGAGTTACAAGATTTAAGGGTTTAGTACCTTCTTGAATGAGTGGGTGGAGTCTTGAAAACGGATCGGATCGCTCTTCATTTTAGAATCACGATCAGCGTATCTTCGACAACTAGGGACGCCAATAAAAGCGTTTCTTCATCCCCACCACCATCGCAGCCCACGATCTAAACTCGGATCGAAAATAGAATTCCCTTTTCTTCATTTTCGGTAGTTTCGCTTGCCTTCTTCCTCCACCATTTTGGATATTCTACTCGTGTGTGTTTGGGTTAGAGAGAAGATGTGAATAACTGGTTGTTTTGGTTTTTTTTTATTAGAAGAATGATAAGAGAATGGTCGACCATTTTATGTTAGAGTTTTGTTGAATTGAAACTCAAAAGGAAAAGTGAAAAGTATCTTCGGCTAACGAATCTTAAAATTTTTGGGGAGAACATAATATGAAGATGATGTGAGATCTGAGGAAAAAAAAGATAAAGATGGGTGGAGGGGCAATTTGAATTTGGGGAAAAATTTAGGCGGGGTAGTGAAAAGTTTTCAGGGAAATTTTATTTTGGGAAAAACTAAGTTCGGGACATGTAAAATATTACATATAAATTTAACACATGAAATATGTTACTTTTTGTTTTTATTAAGGGCGGAAATAAGCCGAGCAGCTCATGAAAAGCTCAGGATCATATCAGTAAAAAACTTGAATGAGCCGAGCTTAAACGAGCAAGAGCTCGAGCCTAAGTTGCAGCTCATCTATCAATCGGGCTCGAGCCTGAGTTTTACATATTAAACATATATAAAATGTTATGCATTTGTATTATAGGTGAACTTATTAACAAGCTTATTAACAAGCTCAAAATAGATATATTACGAGCCAAGCTCGAGCCAAACTTTAATTTTTTATTTTTGAATCGCATAAACGAGCCGAGCTCGAGCCAACTAGAGTTCGTTCGAGCTAATTCTTATCGAGCTTTGAGCTCAAGCTCAAGCCTATCAAATGAACTCGAAATGTTTAATGAGTTGAGCTCAACCTTATATAAGTTCGACTCGAGTTATTGTTGAATTTTCGAGCTTGTAAGTGATATATACTAAGTGTAAATACTTATTAATGAATGTATCGAGCTTTTCAAGCTCAAGTCGAATCGAATTCGATTCTTAGGTTATATTTCAATTTTAATTTGTGTAAGAAAACACATTTTTACAAATAAATCGAGATTTCGAGTCAAGCTCAAGCCGAGTTCAAACTTTCTCGATCCCGGATAACATGATCGGGAGGTCCCTGGATACTTGCTTCTTAGTGTCTGTGACAAACGGTATACACCTACCAAGTCGGTGCAACCCATGCATGACCGCCTTTAATAACTTCAAATATAATTCATATAACCTCCGAACTATAACTATACACCTACCAAGCCGGTGCAACCTATGCACGACCGGTGATAATGGCTAGTTCACATGGGTCATGGTCCATGTGCATTAGGTTATCATTGGTCACATTCATTAATGGGTATTTGACATCATATGGGTCATATGCATTGGGTTATAGTTGCTTAGAGTGTCATGTTTGGGGTGAGCATACGACCGAACGGACCGGACCGACCGTCGGACCGACCGAGACCGATCGACCGGACCGACCACATTCGGTCCGGTCCGGTCTCGCTTTTGGTCTAATTCGGTCCCCGGTCCGGTCCGGAACCGACGAATTTGGGCTAATTTGGCCTTGTTGGACCGGACCGACCGAAGGACCGACCCGGACCGACCCGGACCGACCACATTCGGTCCGGTCTCGGTCTAAGATTTTTGCCGAAATCGGGTCTCGGTCCGGTCCGGTCTTGGCCGGTCCGGTCCGGTTTTTTGACCGTGCACACCCCTAGTCATGTTACGACACATCCATGATTGTTGACAATGGGTAATTAACATGGGTAATGGGTCATGTACATTAGGTTGTAGTGGCTATACTGTCATGTTATCGACCAATACATGACTGGTGATCGAAAATGGGTAATTAACATGGGTCATGGGTCATGTGCATTGGGTTTTGTAAACTAAGACAAATACTATACAACATTTTTATTCGCTTTGTATTTTTTTTTACGCTTTCATCCGCTTGTAACGTTTTTGTCCCTTTGACCATTCAATCGATTTTGACCGATCTCGCTAGTTTTCGATCGATTTTGACAATTTTCGATCGATTTGACCGTTTTAGATCGATTATGACCGTGTTCGACCGATTTCGACCTTTTCGACCGATTTCATCCATTTTTAACGCTTTGGCAATTTTCTCTCGCTTTCATATGTATTCAAGCTTTTTGACGTTCTCCTCCATATTAAAACGTTATGAAACGCTTATTACGTTTCCGTATATTTTGTACTAATTTTTCGCTTTCACGTCCTTCTCCTTTTTTCTTTGTTTTGCTACGTTGTGTTCGCCAGACATTTTGTACGCCTTCATACCATTTTTTAAGAAAACGTGAGACAATGAGACAAAAACGGTCCCAGACGTATAAAAAATGGTCGAAATCAAGAAAAAAAAAGAACGAAACAGCTTTTAAACCGTTATGATATTTTACCTTTAAACCAAATAAGCTACAACTTATTTAGTTTTGCTAGATTCAAATTTTTAAAGAGAAACAAATTGAAAATAAGCGAGGGAGAAAAGTCACGGTTTAATAAGCACTTTATAAGCACTCTTTAAGCTACTAGCCAAAAACAATGAAGCTTAAAATTCTATATTAAAAGGAAATGCATTACATTAACGAATATGTTACTCGGCAAGATGGTAACTCACTTGACTTCCGTAGGGAGGTCGCAGTTCGATTCTCACTGGGTGTAAAATCCTTTTTATTTTCTTGCAATTTTTATTACTCAGAATATAATTTAGTCACACATTTGTGATATGTATCGAATTGTGACTACACTTAAATAATGTATGACAAGATATGACTCTATGATTTAGACACCTAAATAAGTACTTCATGTGACCATACATAACATCTTGAATTTAGTCACACAAAAACTCAATGTGACTAATATCAAGGTTAATGATAAACCGTCAGGGCAGGTTTACGTCGGCCTAGGAAACTCGGTCAACGACGTCGAGGAACCTTAGTCGTTTTGAAATAGGCTCCGTCATTCTACGTCGGCCTAGGAAACTTGGTCTAAGACGTCGAGGAACCTTGGTCGCTTTGGAATAGGCTTCGTCGTTCTACGTCGGCCTAGGAACCATTTGAGTTAACATTTTGCTGTAAATAATAGTCACATGAATATTTCACAACGTGACTATTTTAAATGTATTGGTCACATATAATACCCTTATAATGTGGCCATAAACATAATTTAGATACACATTTGCGATATGGTGTGACTATTATAAGCAGAAAATTTTAGTGGTTAAAGTCGCCAAGACAAAGTTAAGTCGGTAGGTTAGTTTTAGTGGTTAAGGTTGCCAAGACAAAGTTAAGTCCGCGCACCTAAGTTAAGTCTGTTTAGTATTCGTAGTTAGTTCTGTTTATGAAAAACAGAATAGTTTTTTGTGTGACTATTGATCATCCAATGGCCACATGAATTTTATGTTTGTGTGGCCTTTTCTAACATTTAGTCACACAAAGCATGTTTCTTTTGGGTATTTAGTCACATACAATTAATCATAAAGTGGCTAAAAGTGTTAATAAGTGTGACCATATGGTGTTTAAAGTGAAGAAATGTGTATTTTGTGTGACTATTGATCATCTAATGGCCACATGAATTTTATATTTGTGTGGCATTTTCTAACATTTAGTCACACAAAGCATGTTTGTTTTGGGTATTTAGTCACATACAATTAATCATAAAGTGGCTAAAAGTGTTAATAAGTGTGACCATATGCCCTTAAAAGTGAAGAAATGTGTATTTTGTGTGATTATTGATCATCAAATGGCCACATTAATTTTATGTTTGTGTGACATTTTCTAACATTTAGTCACACATATAAAGTTACGTGACCATATGTACTGGATTTTGGCTACACTTAAATAATATGTGTGACAAAATGTTTAGTGTGACCATATATGGCATTTGGTCACAGTGTTAGTAGTAAATGTGACTATATAGATTACCTTTTGGCAAGCTAATACAAACTAAACTTTAAACACACCTATTAACTTACGTGAACATATGTACTAGATTTTGGCTACACTTAACGAATGTGTGACAAAACATTTAGTGTGACCATATATGGCTTTTGGTCACAAGTGTTCAAGTGTGTGACATATATTTGTCCTTGCTTATATGTATATCGCGACTAATGCTTCAACCTTACTTTTCATTTGTCACTGCTCCAATTTCGGATGTGGCTAAAGAGTTGGCAAAACATATCACCACCCTTAAATAATGTGTGACAAAACTTGACTCTATGATTTAGACACACAAAAAGTACTTCATGTGACTAACGATCAAGGTTACTTGTATTTGTCATGCTCCAAATTCATATGTGGCTAAATGATCTCAAACAAAATCACCAGATATTTTTAGCCACACAATGTTCAATTGTGTGGCGATATAGTTGTAATGGTCACACAATCAAAATTTTCATGTGTGACTAATTAGTAAATGTTGTCAATTTTCGCACCTTCACCACACAAATATGCGAATGTGTGGCCGCTCCATTTCGACCATGCGTGACCAAATCCGCTTTTGTACTAGTGTTCTAATCTTTTATTAGGATATCGTTTTGTTAAGGATCCGATTTTCCGTTGTGTTGTTTTGCTTATTGGAACCTTAAAACTTTATTGTTATTAGGTATTAGGGTCGATTGATCTTTGATTGATCGTGTCCAAACGAAACCCTTAAGCCGTGGTTTTTCAATCATTGTTTTGGGTTTTGTTGTATTACGTGTTTCATCCTATGCCCCGATATAATCGATTGATTTTCTTTAGGATGTCACGCGTTTGTTTGTGTCGAATGTGGTGTTCATGTCGACTCTATGATTTGGTGTGACGGTGGTTAACCCTTTTTCTCAAGGTTATATGCTTAATCGATGGGGATGGATCACCTTTATTAGAACCCTATTTATTGGGGTTAGGGTTTCGATGTGATTTTCCTCCTCTGCTAGGGTTTGGATCCTTTATGGGATATGTGATGGTGGTTGGAATCTGCGGTTGCTTTGATGTTTTGGAAGTCTGTTACTCGTAAATACACGGGTTCATTGCGCTTTGTGGTTTGTATTGATCCATTCATGTGGGATCCGGTAGTGACTCTTTCTCATCTTAATGGTTGAGTGGAGTGTAATACATACATGATGATGTTGATCTTAGTACTGCTGCTAATATGGGTAAAATGGAGGCGAGGTTCTTTGGATTTCCTTCGGCAATAAGGTCATGACATGTACCCATGGTTCCTACACTTGGGTGTTGCATCTATACTTAATGTTATATCAAGGTATAATCTGTATGTATATGCTTAATGGTTGCATGTGTGATTGCTACTTGTCTAAGGGTGATCATGTATGTGATATGGACATTAAGGGTGTGTTGCTCTTGTCTTTGCCGCTTTTAATGTTTCTTGGGTCGTCTTATTTGGAAGTTAGCCGTTTAGGCTATTTGGAAGTCATTCTTGAAAGAAATAGCATGTATTATGCTCATTATCGCCTCTTAATATTTTCGAATGAACACATTTACGTGTTAACCATTGATGAGACGTTTTTCAGGAGCTTTTGTTGCCATCTCGATGGTTTGGTTTAGAAAGTTGTTTTGCTTCTTTCTTTGTTAGTAATAAGAATGGTTGTGTCATTCTTATTTAGTGTTTAGTTAGTAGCTTTTGAAGCTTGTTCATGAGTTTGGCTTGTCATTCTCATGATGGTGTGGTTTGTTGCACTACGGTGCGTTCTTATTCACCCATGTAACGGGCGGGTGTAGGACTTCACCTACACCTTTGTACTTAAATGTTTTTGGTGTAATACAATTTACCTGGGAAACCCTTTTCCAAAGCAAAACTCCTCATTTGGAGTCTACGGGTAGCACACCACTTTAACAAACCTCCATAAACAACTCTTTATTACAACTAACCTCAACTTACTCATTTAGGGCCCACATACACACCGAAAAAAAATAAAAAAAAAAAAAAGAAGAAAGAAAATTGAACCGTTAATCCCTTTACATGGTCTCACTCAAACGTAATATGTCGGACATTTACCTTCGTTGTGCAGGGCACGACGTTGTGTTTGGCGAGCTACGGCGAGGTTGGGCGGTATGGTGGCGAGAGGTGGCGATTTTGTCATGTCACCGTGACGAGGGTGGCGAGCTCCACACCTAGCCTCTAAACTTGTGAGATAAATTTAGTAAAAAACCTATTGGCCCTGTCGAAGAGACAATGATTTTCTGTTGGGCCTGTCTCATATTCGAAGAAGAGACAATGGGTCTAGTATTCCCATGCAAAAGTGTTATACGAACTAGTAACCTCATGAATACCATGCAAATTGTTATTAGACGAGACACCCCATTTTTTAGGCTTCCACATAGAGTTATTTTGGGATGTAGGGACACAAGTCGAATCATGGGTAAAACAACAACCATTACCAAAACCCCGAATAAAGTTGAAACAAACCTTAGGTTTGGATGAACGGTTAGAAGAACGAGTATCACGCATGTCACTAGTACGAGTGTCCCGTGAGTTACTATTCTCAGCTAGAAGCACGTATGAGCCGAGGAGGTTGTATCTCTTGGTAAAAATTGTTGGTTGGAGTTGAGGTCAGGGCCGATGATTAACATGTGCAAGTGAGACTGTTGGACAAAACCGCCAACAACCCGAAGCTCGATCGCGGAACACTAGATCGCGAGTTGTATCGAGCACAAGTAGCAAACACGAGAGACACGATATACTACAAAGAACCGACAAGAATATGCACGTTATACCCTCGTGCCAAACCTTTATTAAAAACCTAATAAAGCTTCTACAACGAGGAAGAAGAATGAATAACTAGCATCCCCTCATCTCTATTTATAGAGATGAGGGTAGAAACCTTCCTAATTCAAATAGGAAACAAGCTTGGCTTGCACTCCAAGCTACCTAATCCTAGTTTATGTCTAACACATAATCTTATTACAAAGTACAATTAAGTCCCTAATCTATATTTAAGTTTACTACTAATATATAACAATTTCCACCTTAGGAGTAACACTTAAACATAACCGATACTCAAGACCTTTTCCTTGTCTTGGAACCTCGAACCGGGGACCACCTTGTCGACCGGGCATTGTACTTGATAATTTTCCAATATTAGCTTCTTTAGACTCCTTCACTTTCTTCTTTTCAGTGAAGATTACCCTCTGCACCCTTTTGACCGTGTACTCCGGTTACCATAACGTCGCCCCACCTTTATACCAAGGTGTACCTTTTCTCGCTCCTTTACCAAGCGGTCCGTGTTTGTCTTTTCTTCAGTTGCTTGTCTTCCAACTTTCTTTGAGCCACCGCAGCATCATCGTTACTATCTGAACAACCTCGACTTCACGATTTTCACCGAGCTCCTGCGGTTCCACCTCAAACCAAACACGTTCATCAACATGTACTCCATGGACTCTGTTTTAACACGTGACCAAGTTGTTTGAACCCAACTTGTTTGTGACCAAGTTGTTTGAACCCAACTTGTTTTTTACCAAGTTGTTTGAATCCAACTTGTTTTGAACCTCCATGCTTTTGTACACCAAAAGTCTTCATTTTGCTTCAAGAGTATACACACGGTTCTTTCCCCGATCCGGTTATCATAACCCGACAACCTTTGATCACCTTGACTTTACCCAACTGCATCTTCACAAAGATAACCCTCTTTTTCAAGAGTACCCAATGAAATCAAGCTCCTTCTTAACCTCGGAACATACGACATCTTCCAAGATAAAGCTTGAACCATCATGCAACTGTATCTTCACTTTTCTGTCCCAGCGATAGTGCATGTCTGTTATCACCTAACCGAACCGAACCACCATCAATATCCTTGAAGTCATACAAGAAATCCCTCCTAGGTGTCATATGATAAGACCACTTTGAATCCATTACCAATTCGACCATCTCATCATTACCGACTACCACCAAGGCTTCTCCAAAGTAGGCGTTACCTCTTCATCGGAAGAATCGAATCGATCATGCTTACCCTTCTTGACGAACCCACTTGACTTCTTTGGGCGGTCTCTCTTGAGATGACCCTACGAATGACATATGAAGCACTTTAGTTTACAGCCCACCTCTTGACTTAAACCGCGAACTTCCACCGAATGAGCTTTCCTTGAATAATCGACCCTCCCCACATATAACCCGTCACGGTTTCTTCCTTTGTGCCTTGAGTTCTTTTCTTCAACTCCCTTGAATTGAGTCGCAAGAACATCTTCCATTGTCAAGGATTCCTCCCATACAACAATGTCTCCACAAAGTTTTCGTAAGACGATGGCAACGACGTAAGTAACATAAGTGCTGATCCTCATCACCAATCTCGATATCAATATTCGCCAAGTCAAGTATCAACTTATTAAACTCATCTATATGATCACCCGCCTGCACTGGACTCATATAGTACGCAGATGTTTCTTCTTCTGATCGATCATTTGCTAAGGACTTAGTCATATCTGAGACTAGTCAACTTCATCCAAATTCTGCAGCAGATTGTTTCCTTGGTAACTTCCGTAAAACCCGGTCTTCCAAGCATAGAATCAAGGTATCAGATGCCTTCTTCATCAAAGCAACCTTTTCACCGCTTCCATGTCCTCGGGTAATGTCTCTAATGCGAAGATCACATCCCGGTTTGTACCATTAAAGCACGCGTCTTTATTTGCCATAACCCAAGTCATTCTTCCCATCGAATTTTTCGATGTCAAACCTAGTTATCGAACTAGCCATTCTTCTTTAACCTTGCTAAAAACCTTGTCAAGTTGTTTATTAACCAACTTTACCGACAAGCCTCACAAGCCGTGTGCAATATTCCCCCTTGTTGCTAAAAATCTTTTCTTGCAAATCGAATTAATTAGAATAACCCTAAACCCTCGATTTAGAACAAGCAAACCCGATCGTAAACTTGAAACCCAAGCTAACCACGATCGAAACTTGAACCACAAGAAAACCGCAACAAGAACCTTTGATTTAATCGACTTTTATAAAACCTTCGGTTTAATCGTATTTTAATTAAAGAAAAACGACTATCGAAGTCGAGTTATAAAAAGTCAATAACCTTTTTGATGTGAATAAAAATTTACGTCACTTTTGTAGTAGAATTGAGATACTTTCACCCACGTGGTATAAATTTAATATTATTTTGTCACCTTTTGTTTCTATTAAATAACCCACGTGGGTTTTAAAACATAAAAACTTATCTTCCAACTCTCGTCGCAAACCTTCGTTTTCCTCTCGACACCGATCTCTACTCGAAAGACGATTCGAAACCTGAAACCGTTTTCTTTGCTCTTACCACAAAACCAACTCGGCACCTCGAACTAGCACTCGAACTTCGATGACCACAATAACCGCGTCTCTGATACCACTTGTTGGACAAAACCGCCAACAACCCGAAGCTCGATCGCGGAACACTAGATCGCGAGTTGTATCGAGCACAAGTAGCAAACACGAGAGACACGATATACTACAAAGAACTGACAAGAATATGCACACGTTATACCCTCGTATCAAACCTTTATTAAAACCTAATAAAGCTTCTACAACGAGGAAGAAGAATGAATAACTAGCATCCCCTCATCTCTATTTATAGAGATGAGGGTAGAAACCTTCCTAATTCAAATAGAAACAAGCTTGGCTTGCACTCCAAGCTACCTAATCCTAGTTTATGTCTAACACATAATCTTATTACAAAGTACAATTAAGTCCCTAATCTATATTTAAGTTTACTACTAATATATAACAGAGACAATGATATAGGGCCCAAAAAAAAAAAAAAAAAAAAAAAAAAAAAATCCATTTCGGTTTAACCTTAAAAATTTGGTCTCCACCAGTTGTTGTCAAGGTTTTCAAGATCGAGATCCTACTCGGGATCGGTTTTGTTTTTGCAAGATCGGAATCGTAGGATCGGATCGGGATCCTAAGATCCTAGTATAATGTCATTTTCTTAATAGTTTTTGTAATATTATTCAAATCTACAAATTATTATATATCATTAACACAAAATTATTTGAATGTTTCATGAAAATGTTCTTTTGAATTATGAATATAGAATATTTAAGAAGATTAACATGTTGTTTTTTAAATTCTATAAGATATGATCAATAACTTTTTAGTTTTTCAGTTTGCGATTCGAGAAAAGTAAGATCGGATTGGATTAGATCTTAAGATCCTATGGTCAAGATCGGGATCTTATAAAATCCTAAATGTGTTAAGATCCTACATACGATCCTGATCGTTTTTTCTTTGTAGTATTGTAAAATCGTAAGATCCTAAGATCAGGATCGGGATCCTGACAACTATGGTTGATATTTCTTGCGTAACAACACATTTTATTGTGTTCAATATGTTTTGGAAAGCAATAAAACAAATTTTAAAGTAATAAATAACTATCAAAATACAGTTAAAAATCTAAGTTTGTACATTAGAGTTTAAAGTAGTATATGGGTTATCTTTATGCTTCAAAAGTAGATATCTTCTTTGGTTAATGTTTTTACGTCAATAGAGACTATTTGCGGTAGTCGCACAGAGCCTCAAAAATTCACGAGAAAACCCTGTTTGAGACGCATCTCCTCAGTCGTAAACATGGAACGAACCGTAGCTAAATTGGGAAAGGGATCCTAATGAGCAATTATATCGGCAACATGAGCAAATTTATCATTCAAGCCATTAATAGCATACGTAACAACATTATCATTACTCAAGGTAGACTAGAGCCAAGAGCATTCAATAACGTAACAATATATGGAGTCTTATCTTTTGTGAATGTAAGCAATTAAGCATCATCATATCGATAGTTTGATCACCAAGTTGGATAACCCGTAGTTTACCTTTAAAGCAATAGTACGTACGAGTGCGTTTATTGTCAAGAAAAATGGGTTTAATAAGATCTAAGCATCTTTAGCAAACTTGGGATTAGCCGTAAAGAGCCTACTTTAAAGGGTTTCGGAGAGGGTTAAGAATATCAAAGATTTAACTATTACATTTGCCTTAAGCCATTCCGCAGTTGGAGGAGCCGAACTTGTTGCACTAGAAGATGTACCCGTGTTGTGTTCTAACACATCAATTTTTTCACAATGATTTTTAAAGAAGTAACACCACGCAACATAGTCTGCTTTGTCTATATCAAGTTTAATGTGAATTTAGTTGGTAAAAGAGTTAACGGCATATATCGACGTGTGATAGGGTATAATATGGAGTATCGTTCGTCATTATAAACCCGAGTTAAGATGACTAAAAAAACCTAGCAATCGAATTGTATTATAGACTTATAGTCGACCAAGAATAAACAAAAAAAAAACAACAATCGACTTTGACTTTTGAGGGACCCAACTAAAGGTTTGTGCCAAAAAAGCAATCTTGTGCTTTTGGATCAATGTAACGTGGTAAAGTAATCGACAAAAAAGAGAACTGTGTTAAAGTTTTGGACTAAAAAAGTGATTGACTACAAAGCAATCGACTGTGTTAAAGTCGATAATGAGAGAACCGAAAAAAATTAAAAATTATGATATAAGATCTTAGGCTCGTTTTCATGATAGACGTTATTGATATAAGATATATATGCGTCCAGATATATACATGCTCTAACACTTGAGTTTAGCTCAAACTATACTAGTTTAATCTAATACAAATAAGTCCACTAACACGTACAACTTAACTTCATTGATAGGAGAACGTAATTTTCAACCCGTCTTGCTTGTGGCACCACATTCATGCATGTGGATGAAAATAAAAGAGAGTCACGATCGTGATATTTTATTTGCGATGAATCATTAATCTTTATTAATATTAATTACGGATAATTATGAATTGTTAATATAATTT